>CM060247.1:92556382-93156382 GCA_030684275.1 Acipenser oxyrinchus oxyrinchus
ATCTTGAACATTAGTTACAATTATATTGGTTAGAGGGAAGATACTGCATGAGGACAGAGTTGTTGAATTTACTGGAGTTTGCAGGACAAAGTGATGCTGTAGATGCTTCTGGAGGCATGGATATGTCTGGTGTAGGTGGTTTAAATGCTGACACGTTTAGTTTGTGTGTAGATGCTCATGGAGCTACAGATATTCCCGGAGCCTTTTTCACCGAATGAATTGACAATGTGCTGTTAAACTGCGACTCTATTAGTAGTATGCTGGTGATACATTGCTGTATACTATCTATATGTAACATATGGATCTGATGTAGTGTGTATGCACTTAAAATATGATACCTTCATAGTTCTGCAGTGAACAAGACAAAGATCCAGTATATTGTTTATTCTCTTGCAGGGGTGCCTATGATAAGCTCCTCTGAACTTCATGAATTTAAACATGTCACAGTAGATTGAAAATGCATTTGTAAGTATATAACTGATTTAGTGGGCAGCTTGCTTTATCTGCCATAGACCACTTCAAAATAATTTATGGTCATGGTAGTAAACCTGATAGCACTCTCCATTATAATTTATTTTTTATGCCTCCACAAAATGGGAGCAGGCGTGTTCTGTTGACTAGTGTTCTGATTTGTAATAAGGATTTATCTGATTGGTTGATCCCACTAAAAATTAAACAGTGCTGACCTGCAAATTCAAGTTATGTTTAATTATATTGTTTTCGATATCTAATTTGTCAGTGACATCTATCTTAGATCTGTAATAACCCTGCAGAACAAAAAGACAACCTAGGTTATTAACGTGTCAAAAATCTATGTAATTTTGATGAACAGGCTAATTTAAGTACGTTTAGATGAGAATCTGGATATAACGAGGACTGTGGTGTTTAAAACATTCAGCTTTGCTGTAGTAGGGCACTTTTTTGAATACAAAGAACTGGATGCTTTTACTCCTTTTGATTTGTGCAGCTACATTACTGAGACATGAATATCCACATTTCCTAATAGAGTGTCAGTACTTTCAAGTAGCTGGGTGTAATTAGACTATTTTGCAAGGCATATTTTTGATATTTCTAGTGGTCCAGAAGGCATTTTGATACTGACAGTGTTTCTGATTTGTATGACCTCCTGGTGTTTTAATATATACTTTTACATGCATGCTATTTTAGTGGTGCACTACAGAACTACAGTAAAACCCCAGGTTGGTGCTTCCAGCACTGATAAAAGTGACAGAAGGCAGCTTGCTCTGTATGTACATTCACTGATCTATTCTCAAGAAATCCTACTGTACGAGGAAGAAAAAAAAATCTGCCAGCTTTAAAATTCTTGACACTTTGAGATGAAACAATAATCAAATGGGTCAATGACTGCTATTAAGGTGGCCCAAGCAGTATTTATTATGCATAGCCAGGCTGGGAGAGTGAAGGGGTGATATATCAGACAGTCATTAACTCTAGCACAACAGCTGGAATCTAACTGTACCTGCTGCTGCTGTTAAAGGATTACAAATAGAAGCAATCCCTACAGGCAACCTCCAGCTGATAGGACACAAAACAATATATACCTGTTGTTCAAATTATGTTTTTGTTTCCTAATAATGAGCATTTGAAATTCTACATACACAGCTATTATGTATTTTATGCTCCTGATCTAGACAATGTTGGCCGGGTGCATTCTCTCTGTCAGTGTCACACAATAGATTTTCACTGCTTTTACTGAGAGTAAAAGAAAAGTTGAAGCATTCAGTCCTATGGGCCCTATTTGTTCAGGTTTGTGGTGTTTTGAGGCTACACTGTTTTGTAGTTAAGTAGTGGTTGTTTTACTGCATTCAGTGTTTTCTGTTTAACGTTGATTTCATACTAATTGATTTTAGATTCAGTAATAATTCTTCTTAATGTTTGTTTAATGTGACTAGCACCATAAGGTTCCGTCTCAGAATAATAACTCTGATTCCATATCAGATTGTTTCCAGATTTGACATGTGTGTTGCTACTCTTCTCTATGAGATATATGTAATACCTCAAAGTTTAGGTTCTTTGTTTAAGATGTTTCTTAGTTTTTTATTAAAAAACAAAACACCCTTTCACAATCCTCTAAAGCCATATCCTCAGTAGCTTTAGAACACACACACTGTTTTCCAGCATCCTCAGACTTTTGCCATTCTTAAAGACCAAGGGTTAGATTTTTAAAAGGTTTAAAATTAGTCTATAAACTATATTATATGAATTTGCAATCTGACTTCGAATCAATCAATGGTACAGCATTCAATGTGATGCATGTCTCGTCAGTTGCCTTTTTAGAAACCCAGAATGCTTTACCCAGTTAATTTGCATTGGTAATAAATCTATAACATGTTGTGTGGTGTCATGCTTGTGTGGTGTCATGCTTATAAAAACATTTTTGAAGACAGGATATTTATCTTTTCAGGCAACAAATGTCCCACCCCACCACCAACCAGTGGAGAATCCACCACTTTTTAATATTTTGGTAAAAGACTTTGGTAAAAATATTAAAAGAAATCAGACATGAAGTACTGTAGTATATTGGCTGCGTAAGAATGGCTAATTTGGATAACCAAACAGTATTCAGTTTTAAGCTCTGGTGCTTTCTCATTTTCACTAGAACTGAAAATCAATTTTATACATAGTTGCACTGGCATATTGACAGAAATATTTAATAAATATGACAATACAGTGCAAGTCTAAATGCAATTAAACAAGTTTATCATTCAACCAGAAAAACATTGAACTCCTTCCTCTTTATATACTCAGAACACATTAAAGTAGCAGCAGATGAAAAAATCCCAATTAGGATTTCATTGGAACATTTCTTTGCATTGTGGAAGTTTCTTCTACATGTATTATTTTCAAATAAAACATTGTTATTCTTGTTGAGTTAATGTTGTGGGTGATTGCCAGTATCAATCTGTCCACTGATCTTTATTAAAATAAATATCCACTCAATAAAGACTTCTGTTTTGATTTGTTCTTAAAGAAAGGCTAGTCTCAATGAGAATGTGCTGTTCCACTGTGATATAAACAGAGGATAAACCATTCATGAAGTACTGTACATAAGGTTAATCAGCTGGCTATATCCATCCTCATGAGTGACATAAATGAACCTTCAATCCACAATATTAGTATTCTTTTTAGATAACAATTATAATGCATAGAGTATGTTTAAACCTAAATTAAACAACTACATTCAGAGAATTACTTTCCTTAGATTAAGCAATGCAGCGTCATTTGGAACAGTGCAATTTGCCAGTCATTCTGCTGTTTAATTTGAATGAAAACTAGAAAAATATTTACTCAGCAGCATTTGCCCAGCTGTAGAAAGCAGAGATCTTCTGAAGATCTGCGTGTGCGATGAAAGCAAGGATCCAGTCTTGATTGAACGGATAGGAAGAATCCAGTTTTGAGCACAGAAGACTGATAGCAGTTAGATCCTGTGGTGTAAGACAACCTTGTGGATGAAACGCATGCAATGGGACTGGAGCTGCTGCTGAGATGAGGTTGCAGAATATGGTGATTCATGAAACCCTGAATCCTAGAAGTGAGTCGTCTGTCAAAAGGGACGAGTCATGGGGGCTGAGATGTAGTCTTCGTAGAATAGTGAAAGCCTGTTTCAGTTTTGCATTAATAATGCACACATTTTGATATCCTTCCTGGATTGTAGAAAAGGAGCGAAGAGACATGAAATGAAGGTTCTAATTGCATAATTGAAATGGCCCAGTAAGGATAGCAGGTGACATTTAAAAAAATAAATAAATAATAGAAATTAAGGATCCAAGGTTGTTGAGTGTAAGTTATTGCGAATGTGCGATGATACATTATGAAAATATCTTTAGTTCAGTAGCAGTGAAACTGGAAGTGTACAGAATGGGGAAAATCCAGTACAAATAGCAGTGTGAAGCCTGTTTCCAAAAATAAACTTGACAAAAACAACAACTCCGACATTTCTTTTAGTACTTGCAAGCAGTCTTAAAATAGAACTGTACTTGAAAATGTTCTCTTTCAGAAAAATTAATTAAAATTTACTGGAAAATAGCTTTGAGAATCTAGTCCTTAACGTTGCAAAAGTATCGAAAGTAGAAGCCATATGTGGTCACTGGACTTGATTTCTCACTACAGGTGCGTGCTATGGACCATTGAGGGAGCTGATGCCAGGTTGTAAGTGGGAACTGTGGCGAGTTTGCGGAAGTGCGCTTGAGAAGCAGGCAGGCAGCATGGTGTAGCAGATATAAAAGGTACAATAGATATTGAACGATGCCATACTATCGCTTTCAGCCGGGATGTTGGTATTGTTGTCGTGCACGGTTTTTAAAAGTTAGGCAAGTGGCCAATCCTTATAAAATAGCTGCTCCGAAGGCTGAGCCTGCTGGCGGAGGCGTTTTGATCTCCATAATGCCGGGGCAGCAGGTCTGGTTGCTGGGAGATGTCTGCATTAGAAGAGATATTGTTGAGGAGAATCCGGCAGGGAGGTTTCCTGATCTGAATTGGTTCATGCTTAAAATGAAGAGTTTTCAGCATGAGAACAGGTCACAGCGTATGCAAGAAAGCAAAACACTAGACAGAGGAATGTGAGATTGAGATTTAAATTTCACACTCAGGCTAACATTTAAACGTATGTTTAAACTGTGATTATTATGTTCATGATACGACTGGCATTTTCAAAAATCGTTTGCTGAAGAATTTAATGGCATGGTAATCATTACTAAATTAAAAAAGGGTAATTTTATTGCAATACTAATGCACTATTGGTGTTATAACCTTATGTTACTCCAGTCATAATCTTAATAAATCAGTTAAGATTTTTTCAGTTTTTACTGTTGATGTCTATTCATGTTTTACTACATTGTTATATTCTTCTCAAACACCAGTCAGCACCAAAGTAAGCACATTTTTAAGGTATTTTGAGCATTTGCATACTATTTCACTTTGTTTATTCAAAAATACCAATAGGCCTGCCCAATATTAGCCCTTTTCCATCATTTCATATTAATGTTATTATTATTATGTTATATTATATTATTTCATAAAAAATAGAAATCTGGAGGGTTTCGGTCCAAATACAGAGATTTCTTTTCATGATATGGTAACACTGCTTGCCTCCTCTGAGGAGCCAGAACTGCTGTTCATACTGTATAGGAATGAATCTAGGGTTTTGGTTAAATTTCTTTTTTTCTTGCATTTAAGACAATGTTGTTGTTTTATTGGACATTATTATATTATAATGCTACACAATAATATATAGATAGGATATTTTATTTATGAAAATACTTTAGTATTATAATTAAGTACAAAAATACATTGAAAACCATTACATAACAGATTAAAACAATCATTTAATTGATTAAATATTAATATTAGAAAAGCCAGTTATATGAGAATTCAAGAGAGAACCCCAATATTAAAAAATTCAGACAGTTTATCATCTTCAATATCACACAACACATCATCTATACACCAAATTGGCTGAAAACTCACTAAATTATTTGTAGTTTTATAATAACAACAACATTCTAAAAATGTTGACAATAGACAATCTTGAGTACTAAAACCATTAATCCTATTTTTTCTACTCTTTCAAATAGCCAGTTTGGCTTGTCCAAAAATACAATTAAAATTGTCCTTTTTACAAAATCTAAAAGCAAAAATAAAAGATGACATCACTAACCTGGAAACCCAATCAAACAATAATATTTCTCAGCACATTGAACATTGGTTTGAATCTTTTACAGAAAAGAAAACAATGAAAAACAGCCTGAGAGCAGAAAGGGCTACTATCTTTAACTTCCAAATTACTAATACACACAAAAGATTTAACAGCAAGAATAGCATGTACAATTCTCCACTGCAGATCACCTGATCTTTTTGGTAATGGTGGCTTGTATAAGGAAGCCCAGGCTGGCTGTATATGCTCTTCCACCCCCAACCTCTCTGTGCAAGGAGTATCAGGCAGCGACTCAAGCCGTTTCTGATGCGGTGTTTTCACACAAATTCTATACAGCTTCTTCCCATCTACTGTAGCCAGGGAAAGATCTTTCAGATCTTTAACAGCCAATAGCTTCCCTGGCACATCAGAGTCCAGATTGAGCTCAGTGGAAATATCTAAAAGAGGGAAAAATCAGGGTTGGGCTGAGGCAGAGTCTTATTTCTAAGACGTTGGTCCAACAGCTCTATATTTTCCTTAAGGATGGCATTGCACATTTCATCAATGAAACGTTCAGCCAAGCGGAGCGAGCGGATCCCTAGCCCTAAAACCAGGGACCTCTTCTCTGACCTCTTCCATGTGAACCTGTGATAATCCAGCAGCTGTCTCAGTTTTACTATTCCCGCCCTCACTAAATGCTCTATAAGACTGTTGGATTCCCCAAATTTTGTTTTTAAACCAGGATTCGCTACAAGAGGCTCTTCCAACAGCCAATACAGGTTTATATTCCCAGGTACCTCTTTACTGTCAGTAACTTCCATGCCTTAAATAGACTGCCATAATATCCTGGCAGCTGCTTCAGGTCCAACTTATTAAATTGACAAAAAACAACACCCACACCCACACCCACACCCACACCCACACCCACACCCACACCCACACCCACACCGCTTACCAAAGGCTCCACTCCTCCTTCCTGTCCTTCCTCTTTATATCTCCTGGATACTCTCATTCGCTGGACTGGGTGTGGGGCCGGACTTCCTACTAATGTGGGGAAAGTGCATGCAGATGGTAAAATAGTGTGCACGCAGAAATAAACAGTGCTCATGCAGATGGTAAAATAGTGTGCACGCAGAAATAAACAGTGCTCATGCAGATGGTAAAATAGTGTGCACGCAAAAATAAACAGTGATTTAAACATGCAGATTCCAAAAGTGCAACAACAAAAAGAAAATACTAAAGAAAAACAAATCAGGTAAAGGTACATCGTACATGGGAAACACAATAATAAATCATTTCAGTGTACAAAATAATAATTAATACAACATCACTTAGGAGGCTGTGTGGTCCAGTGGTAAAAGGAAAGGGCTTGTAACCAGAAGGTCCCCGGTTCAAATCCCACCTCAGCCACTGACTCATTGTGTGACCTTAAGCAAGTCACTTACCTTCCTTGTGCTCCGTCTTTCGGGTGAGACGTAGTTGTAAGTGACTCTGCAGCTGATGCATAGTTCACACACCCTAATCTCTGTAAGTCGCCTTGGATAAAGGTGTCTGCTAAATAAACAAATAATAATAATACCATCCTTTGGTTTTCTTTGTCTTTTTCTACAGGGTAACTTAAACCCATTACTCTCCCTCTCCCACTTCCATCTGCACATTTTCTGACACACTGTTCTCTGCAACCACACTTTTATTTCCTACCTCTTCTGCTGTTCCTACTATTGCAGCCTTATTTTCAAACTCTCTCAGCCTGCCCTGCTTCAGTGCTTTGATCAGCTGGCTGTATTCTGTCTGATACAGCGCTACAGTCTGTAACCTCTCCCTGTAACTTGATCTTCTTCTCACCTGCAGACTCTGCATTCAATCCACTTTCATTATCAGTCTGTCTGTTGGCAGTAGAAGAACCTGGCTGATCATTGCCTTCATGCCTTCTCCTCTCTCTCTCTCTTTCTCTGGGCAATTTTTAATATGTCACTCACTCCAACATTTAAAGCACTTCGAGTCAGAAGTGGTGAAAATGACATGATTCAGTACCTTTAATCTTAAATTTAAGAGCAATATTTAAATCTTCATTTACTTCATTAAGCACCATATATACCTGTCTTCTAAATGACACTACATGCTTAAACTGGGGAGATTTACAGCCCAAAGGGATTCACTTTACCCCGACATTAATTGCCCATTTTTGCTGAATGAAACAAAGTCTTTGCATTTGCTTCAGAATTGTCTTTTATATATATTAAAACCAGTGCTTCTGACATGGCAAGTATTTTGAACTGCCTTACTTGGGAATAATTACCTTCAAAAGAACAGTACTCGCTTTTCTTTGTTAATGTGGGAATTACAATTTTGTAGGTTTGCAATTACTAAAACGTAACTTCACAACAGCAAGGTTTGCTTGGTTTCTTAGCTTCTTAATTGTACGCTCAGCTGTTTGTCTTCGGTTTTCCCCCACTTTTAACAACGTTAGGTGCCTATGACTGAGACACAAAATCCTTTGACCATTGCTTCTGACATTGATTAAAACACGGAATTGTTGTACTGCTTTTAGAATGGAAAACTCACCTATAGGTACGAAAACTGACGCAGTGTTACTGAATAAGAAAGTTTACTGGTCCAGAGCTTATCTATACTCAAAGTGAGTATAATTTACATTATAATTTACACAATTTTACATATACAGTTACATAAACTGTTAATGCAAAACCTGTATATAAAATGATATCAAACTCCTTAAATTAAGTCTTTGAAAATTGTCAAAATGGTCCTTGAAGTCCTTTAAATTTGTATCAGAAAAACTGTATGAACCCTATATTTACGACATCTGATTGAGTTAAGCAGATTGTATATGACTTTTTTCAGCTGAGGTTTTATAAAATGTATATTATGTGAATCGGGTATAAATGTAAAAGGTTTGATCAGTAACATTTCAAAATCTATGTTTGTTAACTAGCCTCATGTGTGGTTTATCAGGTTCATCCATCTGGTAAAATGACAAGTTGTAAGTGAAGTCACATCTGAATTTCTTTTTCTACAGTCCAGTTCAAATTTGCTTCTGAAAGTGGTCCACAATGGCTCAGAACGCACCTGAGAGCATGTACAACCCCAGAGCCCCAGCCAAAAGATTGGTTTAGTGCCCCAGGAGTTTGTCAAAATGACCATTGGCCACTTTCACCCATGTACAAGTTACAGCATGTGACATTTAAGAAATATATTTTTCTTAATAAGTTTCTACCTTTCTTACAGTTTCTGAAATGTTATGTGCAGATTTTTTCCCATTCTTGTAAAAATAAAAAGGCTGCCACAAAACCAGAAAACATTGAGTTTTATAACACATACAGCGTTGTGGGCACTAAGATTTGTAGTAGCACTAAACATTACCTTGGGGCTATAATTAATAATAGACAACTCTCTCTAGAGTATAATTATCATTATTAATGTCACTCTCTTGGTTTTAATTGATGGAATTACATGTACAAAACTATAATTAGTAATGTTTTATTTACACTAACAATTAGCTTTCACATATCATCGTCATATATTCTACAGTAGAATACACACAGTATGCAGTACAATTATTCCTGTCACAGTATGGTCTTCAGGCTCAATATAAATAGATTAAACACAGTATTATAAAGTAAATGCAAGACCTTGAAAGAGTTTCTCTTTTCGTGTTTTCTTTGGATCTCGCCTAACATGGCTCTTCAGTTTCAAGCAATTATGAACCACTGATGAGAGATATGGATAGCACTCAAGTGACTGACTCACAGGAACTAAAATTACCTCAATGAGGTATTCGGTTATGTAAGCGATATACTTTCAAGCAACAAGAGACTTAAGTGGTGTTGTGGAACAAGAATGGTCTTCATATGGCTGTGTGCCAAATGACAAAGAGGTGTAAGAATATACTGAAATCTAACAGCTGTAGCATTGGTTTGATTCTACAAGACCTTTTAGGACAGTTTAACCTCAACTCAAATTGTAGGTGTTATTCCAGTATCTCCTTTAACAATATATACATTGCTTCAGTATGGAACAGGTGCATGTATTCAAAGTTATTGGATTTTGTTTATTTAAACTAATGTGTACATTTATCATAGAAACACACACGACTGTTCAACTGGATTAATTCATTGGCAATTTCATGTTTCTGTTACAATACAGTATATTTAGGGTGAAAAAATGAACACACATCTTAGTGATCCTTGTCAATTCTGTGTTATTTCTTTACAGCTATTTTACTGAAATCAACAAACCTGTGATTTATATTGTGGGTTATATAGTTTAATATAGATACTGTAACATTTGAAATAAACCCCAAGCTGCATCAAGATGTCACCCCACAACAGATTATTTCTTCATTTCCTGATCGTAATCTAACATTATTATTATCAGAAGGCCAGAATCATTTTCAAGACAGTACTTTATAGTACCAGGTATTATTTTTATGGGGCTTTTTAGATTGAATTGTAAATATTTGGGATTATATATATATATAGCTCAAGTACACAAATGTATGTTTTACAAAAATGTGTGTCATATAAGAGTACTAGCAAATAGAAAACATATAGAACAAGGTATATTTCAAGAATGTACCCCACCAAGGTTATAAAACATTACAGATGTCATTACCATGGAAAATAATGCCACCCTAACCAACACCACAGCAACAGCAGATTCCTGAAGCATGTGCTGTGTTGTTCTTTAATAAATATATCACACTTGAGGGAAAACACCAGCCGGATTATTAGAGTTAAAAGGACAGTGACTTTAGGATCCACCCGTTTAGATCATTAATATCGACCCTTATAACAAAATAACCAGGCAAATATTCATCCAATCAAAACCATACGCTAGAATGCTTATATGCTTAAATAATAAGAATCATACATTTGGATAAGAATGTCTTATGTGGGGAAATTAGCAGAACGTGCAATTACAGCAGAAATGTGTCCCTGAACATATGCTTAAGTCCCATTGCCATGAGAAAGCATTTATTTGTTTATAGTACATACCATCTAAAGACACACACATACTCATGACTATTAAGAAAAGAATAAATATATTTAGTATTTTTGGTATTAGATTTAGTTTTACATATGCAGAAATATTAACTCTGTTATGAAATAATAGTATCCTGACTCCTAAACATATAATTAGGTTAATTTTCCAGGAAAACAAATCAGAAGATGGAACTGTATCAGCTACAGAATAAACAAAAAGCAAATGGGTCACTTAATATCAATTCAACAATAGAAATGAAACTGTCTAAATGAGGTGGAATGACTTTAATTGGCTTTTGAAACATTATTTTTGAATTTTTTTAGGGGCTCTTTAAATCGAACTGTAAATCTTCAATGATATAACTATTCAGGTAAGCATTTTTTTAAATGTTCTTGTAAGAATATACAGTAGTCTAACACAAAGACTGATTGATATGTTTTGCTGATTCAGGGTTTTATTCAGACAATCAGATCTATAAAAGCTTATATTTGGGCACAGTATCAGGAGGTCAAAGACTGTGAACATCACAGTATTAATGTCCATGTTAAATCATCATATTCAAAATGTGAAGTATCTAAGAAAGCTGACTTTATGAGGTTTAATATGTTGGATCTTCTGGTGGAATTACCATACTTGTCTGCACTCATCAGACAAGCAATGCAAGCAATTAATGTTGTGCCTGATTGGGCACTATCTATTAGCCTTTCCCCTGCATTTAAAAAGCCATAAGAAAATTGACAACCTGCATACCAGTGATCTCATTGCATAAACAAACATTAATGAAACTATAACCTGAATAAAGCACCAGTTAACAACAAGCTTTATAATGTTTCTTCTTAGTTTGCTGTAGAAATAGCAACAATTATTTGTCACCACCTAATAACCAAAGCACTAAATTGAAGAAGAAATCTGTGGGAATCTAAGGTTAACCCACCTTAAAATTGAGAGGAACAGTAGTTCCTCGCACCAAGTTATCAGCGAGAACTGCCAGAGACTCTCTATACAGCAAGGATAAGTTTACGTGTTTTCAGGGTATTGACGCAGCAAAAGTAAATCAGCCAAAAAGCACCATTTCACTTTTAATTTGTAGTTCCCAACAAATGTAGAAAAAGTCAATACCTGTCATACAGTAAGAGAAATAAGTCGCCAAAGTAAGGTGCAAATGTCCTTCTCCTGGTTTTTCTTTGAAGATTTTGCAGACCCCAGGCACTTTTATCCATGCATATGTATATTACAGGACATCCCAGTTTAATGACAATTAACTTGTTTTATCAACATGGAAATATACTAGGGAACACATTTATTATGACGCCTATATCATTTATATTAAATTATTTATCTGTTTTAAAATGGAACATTTGCCTTCTAAAAATAGATAATTTTTTTATATAATATAAATATAAAAAAAGGTCTAGCATGCATGGGATGCTACATGATTAATTGAGAAAACAAACAAGCAGTATTTTGAAAGATGAAGCCAGCCAGCCAGCTGAGAATTCGGGACTTTGTTATTTTTTACATTTTGGAGATTTTTTCTTTTTGATTTCAAGTCATCTCATCATTCTGAGATTCTGATCTCTGAAAATTTGGGGTTTCCTGTCGGTGCAACACTCATTGTGGTCCCTATTGGTGTAAGGAAGTACGGTTTCCTCTCAATACTGGTTGATGAGAGTAACGCTTTTTTTGGTCCCCACGGAACAAAAAGGAACGTTAATTTCTGAGAATTAACTATGCCGAAGGATAGCCTATATATTTGGTAAAAGTAAAACAAAACAAGTCAACCCAGGGGACTTTTTTGACCTGAAAAAAGAAACCAGGGATCACAAATGGAGATTCAAAACAGAAAATAGGAGACACTTTTTTACACAGAGAATTGTGAGGTTCTGGAACCAAATCCCCAGTAATGTTGTTGAAGCTGACACCCTGGGATCCTTCAAGAAGCTGCTTGATGAGATCCTGGGATCTATTAGCTAACTATTGTCCTAACATCCATACACCACCGGGCAATAGTCTCCATCTGTCAAGTGATTGGTTCAAATCACTGTCAGTCTCTTCCCTTTTCAAAGGAACGCCCTCCACCTCCACTCCAACAAGATAAAATAGCTGAATGAAAAAAAACTGCTGAACAGCAATTCTGTGACTTAACAGAAAATGAATTACAAAACATACTACAAAAGAAAGAAAGAAAAAAATAACTTGCGGTATGAACTTGAAAAACATTTTCTGTTATTTATTTAGGTTGTTCAGTTATTTACTGTATCGGCTACATTTAAACAAAATACTGTAAAGCCATAAATATTTGGTGAATCTCACCATTAAAAAACATTTTGCTCCAGAAATGTTGCCGACCTGGTGCACTGGTAGTAGTATATTTCTTCATTTTATGTACAGCACTAAAGATATTTGTGCCAAAAATGTTTACGCTTTTTTTTTCTCATATGCACAAAACCCAGAATAAATGGCTTGCAACTATCTATGGCTTTACAGTATAAAGTCATATTTACTATCCAACCTTGCCTCATTATTTCGACTGACTGATATATTAAGTATGTACTGCAGACTTGGCTCATAGCCTGTGGCTTTGGGCACTGTAGCCCCCCTGTCGGTAACACTAGTCTTCCTTCGGGTCAATAATTTTCCACTATAGCCCTCCTCTCCAAATATATATGGTACAAACACATTGTTTAGTTTCCTTGTAGGAATATGCTTGAGATTCTTCTGTCATAAAACAAAATCCTTGAAACTTTGACCTCACAGATGATGTAGCATAGCTGGCTGAACTTGCATACAATTGACTATATATAAATATACAGAGTGATAGAACTCACTTCTAAAAGAGCTGAGAGTAAACACATGGCAATAATTAATCAGTTTGAAATGCTGCTATGAAAAACTCACTCCTAACATACAGAATGCCATCTGTACACTGATATTTTCCTCTCATTGATGAACCACCACCAGTATACTACATACTGCAAAAAGTATTCTGCATACAACTGGCAAATACTGTACCTCAAAAAGGCCCATGTCTATAAACTATCCTTTGGTTAATTACAATGTTCTTGCTCTGAGGCTGCAGAGTTGGGCAATGTGAATGTATGCAAGTTTATTCTTTAGTATCAGACATACATTTAGATTTTTTGTAAAATGTATAAAAAGAACATAAAACAATATATAAATCCAAAACATACAGCCCCATTGCTAATAGGTATGTTGTATGATCTAGTACAGTTTATAAGTGATAAACCAACATAACAAGTACTTCTTTGAAATTCTCACTTCAAAAGCATATTTTAAATTGCACACCAAATAGTCTTCAATCTTTATTGCAAAAGTACACATAATATATTAAATTACTCCAACAATGTGTGAACCATGAATATTTAAATATAAAATACACAGCACGATACATTTGTTTCCCTGGCTTATCTCCAGTAACAGTCAATATACCCTTAAGACATAGTAAAGGTTAGTTTTAAGGTTGTAAAACCAATATCTGACAAAGCATGGAGAGTATTCATAATCCAGAAGATTATAAGGAACCACTTTAAATGTGTGACAGATAGATAGATAACAAAGAAATCCATAATACTGAAATAACAAAAATAGATACCCTTGAGTCCAACTAAGTTATAAAATACATTCATAATTACTTATGGAGTATTTTGAAATCTACAGATTTACAAGTTTTTTGGTATGGGCATATGTTTATTCCTCTTAAATTTCAAGGTTATTATGATTATATATATATATATATATATATATATATATATATATATATATATATATATATATATATATAAGCATAAATATGCACATCTGGCACATCTTTGAGGATACTTTCTTAGAGGGTTTGTATTAGAATATCCACTACTTATATCATTAAAATAGACCCAACTATCTTAAAAAGGATAATACATTGAAAAATAAGCATTTTTTCAGTGGTTTTTCTTTGCAGTAATTGTTCAACACACACAATTATACCCACAAGTGCTAGAATTAAAGATTTACACAAATACAGTTCTTTGGTATGAGCATTGAAGCATCCCAGTGATAAAAAATAAGATTGAAATCTGGCAGGTTGAATGAGCACCTATATTATTTCACTTTGTTAATTTATCATTTGAGAACTAGAAGTTGGATCAATTCCATGGGAAGTACATTTCAGCAGGGTTTTTTTTTTTTTTTTTTTGAGCTGTAGTCTTTTGACTTTTCCATTTCATGTTCACGATGCTGGGAGTTTTGACTGCTGCCCTGGAAAATAGGCTGATAATGTTTGTGGTTTTACCTGATTTGATAACAGCGCTCTAGTTGGCACTGGAAGAAAAAAAAAAAAAAACACAATTGTTATTTTATACAGTTGTTTCATATACAATTTTACGTAAGTCGTTCAACCTTTCAATTATTTAAAACACAATGTAAAAAACAACAGCAACACTTGGTGACGTTTATTGTGTTTAAAAACTTAAATGAATACCAAACTACCTGCATTATAGGGATTGTGGCCCTTCTGTGCTTTGAGCGGAATGCTCTTTTGCAAGTACTTCATGTCTAATCCAGGAGCATCACTGCAAAACGAATGTTTAATAAAAGTTTAGAAAACTTTATATAAAGTGTATTTATTTTTTAATGCAGAGCAAATACCTGACCAATGAAACATTACAATATTGTTGCGAGGAACATACTTTTTATCTGAGGTATGAGGTATCATAGGAGTGGAAGTTGATGGACCTGGTCTCGGTTCAAATGCACTAGGGGTTGCACTATTCATTGAAAGGGGGCTGAAACGCACCTGCAGGAATAAAGGATTGAATGTTACAGCAAACCAACCTCTTTTTATACTGTTGCTACGTAATGTACAGTACATTAACATGAAGATGTATTTCAAGAAAATTGCAAACTTGCATTAAATGTATAATGTACAAATGTGTTTCAAAACAGAAAAAAAATCTGCCTATAAAAGATAGAAGATATATATAAAAAAAAAAAAAGAAAAACACAGAAGATGCCTGCCTGGGGTCTGTGTCTAATCATACTGGGGCCAAAAGACGCTGTATGCATTCCAATCGAAGAAGCAAAGATCTTAGAATAGTTATCTGAAGGCTGGGCAGAAGGGGCATGCTGGGGCATCGGGGGGACAGAGAAAGGAGTGCTGTAGAGAGCTGGTGGCTGCTGCTGCTGCAAAGACAAACAGTATTGTTAAAAGCCAGCTTTGATCATCATATGAAAAGCAAAAAAGATCATTAAAAATGCTTAAACATGCAGTATTTATCATAGTTGTTCCACATATGAATAAGTATAGGCGTCATTCAAAAATAATAAGCAGACAGCTGCTCACCTTACTAAATTAAAATACTGCAGAAGATTATCCCAATCTTTATCAAAGCTTTTGATACTCAAGTTGTGTTACAAAAGTAGTGAGAAGCTACCCAGTAAGATTAAGGACTCTGTAGCCCATCTAAAGTTGCATTTTCAAGGTTTCATTCTTCCAATGTCTTTCAGTCAACCTTGACCAAGAAAATCAGACCACCTTCTTCAATCAAATTTCTTTGAAGAACATGCTCAAACTCATCCAATTTCTTTGAAGAAACGTCACGTCCAAGTTAGCTCCGATTGGTTGACAAGTTTGCAGTCACACATTAAGCTTGCTGATGACATAGCTGCTGCCTTTTTAATATACCAAATGTATTGTTCATCAAATAAATTGATCCAACTTTGATCCCATTTAATTTGACCATGAAAACAGTGCTTGATGAAAACTTGATGTACATTTATTTGACTCTGAAAATACACTTTATATAGTTTCTTACAAAACAATGCAAACAGGAAATTGTTATTGGTAAATATGTTTTATATTTCTTTTTTTTCCCTTAACAACCACTGTGATTTGTTTGTGGTTTGTTTTAACTTGTATGTAAAATATTACAGATGTAAATGATAAATGTCTACTTTATCATAATTGATCATTGTTTGCTGGACCAGAAATTACAAATTAAATCAACAATTCATGGATGTAGCACCAATAAATAAGCACCATTGTTCCTTTCAATACAAGGTCATATTCTGATGAAATACTGACATGCAACTATTATGCAAACCTAGTCTCAACCAAGGTAACCCCATATCATCTGGCACAGCTGCAGGTGACTGCCACATTATATGTAACAGATTGATCAGAGAAATTACTTACTGAAATGACCAAAACAACTGGTAGAGAATCCACTGCAAGCTGAAACAACCCAATTAGACGGTAATCTACATGTTCAACCACAGTTAGTCTGCAGATAGCTAAATTAGGATGGATTAACAGTTATACATCCTACAATCACAGTTCTGGCTACAGTGGGCCATGGGACAGGTCATTTGGACACAAAGACAATGGTACACCAAAGAAATCCAGAGTACAATCCCTCATCAGTCTCAATGGCAGCTATACATCCATGTTTGAGCAACACTGCAAGAAGCTTATTCTTCCCAGTCTTTGCATTAACCCCCACCAAGATCTTTCAAATTAACAGATGTCATAATTCTCTGAAGATCTCTGAAGAACTTTTGAATATCCTTACATGTGATTAAGTGATAAATCAATTAACTTTATTTTGATACCAGGCATATACGCCTCTGGAAACGACAGCAATCCTTCATCAAAGTACACATGGTACATTTGCACCTTTCAGCCTTCAAAGGGTTACAAAATATTAATATTAACCACATAGCACATCATAGCTCCTGCTTACTGCTTACAGGGTTTCACTTCTAAAATTATTGATTTATCCCTACATATTTCTTTTTTCAGCCAATATGATTTTCGTGAAACTGAATTTGTGTGTATAATACATTAGTTTCCAGCACTCTATTTGATAACTGCATTCTTTATAGTGTCCTGTTTATTACCAGATACAATATAGGATTGAAAATAATTTATTTCCTAAAAATTTTCGTCTTAAGGGAGTTGAAAAAAGGCACATCTTTCATATACTGCACAGGCTACCCACACACAGTTGCCTGAAAGAGAAGACAGGAAATATGCCCCATCTAGAGGACTTTCAAACTTTAATAACGACATATTGGATTGGCTTTTTTAAGATTTGAGGGATGGAGCCTTTCTTTGTTATATTTGAAAGTTCTCTTGTGCACTATGTTGTTTTTTTTTCAATCAAGACTGAAGCTGCTTTAATGCTAATGCGACTTCATACTGAAGTTCAGGTATGTGTTGACAAATTGTTGTACATGATGTACAAATATAATATTTATTTTTGTAGTGTATATTTGTGTTTGTGGCATTGTAAAGGCATATACTATTGATAGCAAATTAATAAATGCTTGGCACTTCAAAACAACCTTTACTTAATAAATGATTGCTTAAATAATAATAATATAAACCAGTTTTGCTTTAAAATTACAAGTTAACCGCATTTACGCATGTGGTGTGCATTTGCACCCTTTTCAGTGCAAGCCCTATTATTGCTGCTGAAGAAGGATTAAGGATGCATGATGCCGAAGTTAAGAGTCTAAAAATGTCCTTATCCATGTCTGCACCATGCACATTTATCAGAACGGGATAGCCACGCCACATAATGGACCTTATTCACAAAATCCCTTTTTAAAACATTTCTATAACATCACCCTTTGATATTTTGATTGAGTCATTTTACTGAATCTTCTAACAAAGTGGCTGTGTGGCTTTGAAAAGAAGAGGGTGTGGAACAGATATTCCGTTGATTAGCAAATCCACAGATTGTGCTACGAATCCACAGAAAACTGTTGATTCGTCAACAAAAGCACAGTCAGAACAATAACAGAAAAGTGAATGCCATTTTCTTATGCAACAATCATTTCAACAATTAGTTAATTACAGTACTACACATTTCATACAACACCTCGAAAAGAGTTTGGTTTAGCATTTCACATATCTTTTGATTTCTTCCGTTTAACCATTGTTCAAACAAGTTTACAGCCTACTTCTCAAACAGATGTCTGGCAATAATATTTAGGTCTTCATCTGTTTTAGGTTTGGCAAAACGATCAATAACTTTACTCAGTTCACTTTTTTTGCATTTTCATTTTTTTAATTCCACTTTCATGTTCTACATCTAACATTGTCCTCACTACTATCTTCATTTACAAGAGACACTTTTGTGAACTCATGACAACACTCACACAATATGAGAGACTAACATTTTAACTGTTTAACCTAAAATGTAACAAAAGAGCAAAAACCTAGTCCAATGACCAACTTAACAATCAAGTATCAGATTAGGAGGAAATGTTAAGTGCCATAAACACCACAAAGTGTTAAAAATCGGAAAGAAAAGAATCCACAGTTCATTATTTTTTACCGATTCAACACTTATCTTTGTTTATCCCTTAGGAAAACTATAGCCGACCACCTTAATTGTTCAGCAAAAGTATTATGTTCACAGTATTTAATAAGATAATGTTCCAGTTTGTCAGCTTACCAGGCTGTTCTGCATCACCGAAGGCTTTGATGAGGTGCTACCAGGCATGGCAGAATCACAGAACCCAGCTGTTCCTTGCACCGAAGCTATCTTATTTTCATTTAGTTGTTTATTCAACCAAGATATCACTGGAATAGAGATTGACACACTTAATTGTATTTAATACCATACTTTATGATTTTTACAAAACTTTTTTTTAAATACAAGTATCTCAGCATACAGAAATACAGAGTTCTGTACCAGTACAGTAGCGCAAAATAAAAAAATTGCCAATACATACATTTACTCACCATTTTCATTTGTCTTAAGCAACTGTTTACTTTCATCCAATTTTTGTGCTGTGCTATCAAGTTGTTCTTGCAGCTTTGAGGCCTAAAGGGAGAAAATAATACTTTCTAATGTTATATTTGATCAAGTTATCATAATTAAGAATGCACTTGTATGTACAGAGTCATTGGCATACATGCATAAGACTGATAGCTCTAATTTTGAATTTACAGCTGTGCGAGGATATGTTACTGATATACTGGCTTTTACCTCATCTTCCTTTTGTTCCAATGCACGTTTCAAGTTGTCCAGCTCCAATGTTTCTTTCTGAAGCATTTGCTCCTTTTCTGTAAGAAGTTTCTCTTGTTGCATAGTAACAGCATTTTTAGTTTCATTTTTCCATTAGTTTCTTCATATCCCCTGCAACTTTTTATAATTTCATTGGCCTGTGTAGATAACATTTCAGAAATGTAACCCAATAGCACAACAGAGAATTATATATATATATATATATATATATATATATATATATATATATATATATATATATATATATATATATATATATATATATATATACACACACACACACACACATACATCTTTCTGTGCATTACCTTTAAAAGCTCCTCTGACAGGGATTTCACAGTGGCTTCAAAATTTCCAATTAGCAACTGTTTGTGTTCCACACTTTCTTCCAACTTTTTCTGAAAATACACACAAGTATACTTTTTTCTTCTTCTGATTCTTCTTTACTTCCCATGTAACTAATGCAATAAATTGTGAAAACAGGGACTGACATATAGAAAGAGCAAACATGTCACATACTTTACTAAAGTCTTTAAGTTTCTCAAGTCGCATCTATTTTAGATTTCACAAATTGTACTTGGTTTTCGAACCACTGGTTTTGAATTTAGTCTTTCATTTTGCGGTTGTGTCAGAAAATGGTTCAACAAACATTTCTTTGAACATACAGAAAGTTTAAGGTGGAGTGTATAAATACCTTGTGCTCCTTTGCAGTTTCAAACTCCTCTGTTGTCCTTGTGACAACTTGCTCCTTATCTTTTACTTCCTGCTCCAAGACAGCTGTCCTTGTCCTTAGCTGATTCAGTAGCTTCTCTTTTTCATGACACTCTGAATCTAGGGTAGAATTCTCTCTTCTCAAGGAAATTACTTCTTGCTTAGCTCGATGATAATCCTGTCAAACAGCACAGTATAACCAAACTTATTACCTTGGACAAAAAAAAAAAAAATGTAAAAATTGAAGATCACATTATACAAGGTATAATTGAACATACAGTAGGTTAAGTTGTTGTACAGAGGAATCCTGTAATAAAATATTCACTTGCCATTCCAGCAACACACTGTGCAGCAAAGACAACACTAATTTCAGCATTAGCCTATGTCCTATCACATAAAATCTTTTTTTTTTTTAAAAAAATTACACAATATTTGTGCTTAGAGGCACTTTTTTTTTTTTTTTAACCTTGTTTACCTCTTCCAGGCCTGTCAGCTTAGCCTTCAGCTCTCGAATTGCAGAGTCTGATTTGTACTTTCTCTCTGTGAGCTCTTTGTTGGTGGATTCCAGTTCTGCTACTCTGCTTTCTAAGTGCTGCACTGCTCTGCTGTGTACCATCTCCATCTCCCTTTTCTGTTGTTCATACTTTATCTGGCACTGGGACTGAATCTGTGAAAAGCAATTTAAGGAGACAAAACTGCTGTAACATACATCATTGGAGTGTCTCCTAAAACATTAACTTTTTGAAGCAACATAATTAATGAATGAACAAAAATATTAGACTTGAGAATGTCCTGATATCCAATAAGCAGAGGACATCTTAAATACAGCAGAGAATCACAGTTTGAGTTGAAAATAAAGTGATAACTTATACAGGCCACAAAATGGGTTTTCTTCATGGTATATAACTCTATGGACTGCAGCAAGTATAGCAGGTAGTGTTGCAAGTTGCACTGCCATTTGAATTCTGACCCGTGACAGTTAGAGAAGATGAAATGCATCCACTCGGTTACTTTGGTGCTGTGAGTCGAGTTCTCATAAGCCCCTTTCACACTGGCATGCTCTATCTGGGTCGGACCCTACCCGGATCCCGACACGGTGTCATGCGGGTCGGCTGCATGATTTCACATTGCTTTTGAAGGAGCAGGATCGACCTGGGTGACAGAAGCAAGTATGCAATGCCCTGGAAGCAGTAACGTTCACCCTTTCATCTGTTCAGGTTCCATCCAAGCTTCTCTGGATTGAATCGTCGGCCCAAATGTTGATTAGAACAAATGTTTCTTCATCCCTGCTGTGATCTGGCTCATGGTGCATCTCAATCAACAGAAATATGGCTTGAACAGAATAAACAGAAACGTTCCTTGCAGGCATGGCTGTTTGTTACTTTGCCCGCTCCTGAATGCCGATGGCGTATTTTGTGTCGCTCAACCCAGGTCAAAGCATGGAAACCGGGTAGGAGCTCCAGTGTGAAAGGGGCTTTAGATAGCTGTGATCGATTGCCAAGGTAAAGGGGTAGGTGTTGTGTGACGCATGGCTGTTCAGATTCTGACGTTGGCCCGTGTGGCAGAGTACAAAACTACATGCATGTATGTATGGTTGGCTGTTTGTTCCCAGCCTCAGCCCACACAACTGTACTATGAATGATGATGCTTAGCTTTTTAATGTATAGCCTATAAATCACCCATGATATTCAGTACCGGTATTTATAAACACATTTCACAAAGGAGATAGTTCTATAAAAGGTGTACACACATACTGAGAAAAATATCTGGCGCTTGCTGACTCTCCATTGTCTTTCTCTACTCTACTATGCGCTGTGTGAAGGAAATATGAGAAAACAGGATCCTTCTGTATCATACAACCAAATGTATGGTATATATGAATACATAAACTTTGACAAAAGTGACAGTTCTGGTGCCCCTAAGTTTAATAGATTGTTTGTATAAAAAATTTAAAAATTCAAATGAAGCACACTATTGTAATAACATAAATCACCAAATTGGATCCTTCATGCCAGGATTCAGTTGACAGTCTGCTTTTTATTTTTTTTATTTTTAAAGGAATGTCTCTGGTTTTACAATTCTCAAAGTAAAACCTCTGATATAAAACACAAAAGAACATTCAGAGGAAATATTTTGAAATATTTCATAGTGCATTTAACTTCTATTGACAATTTTGGTGAAGTTAAATTAAGAGTTCAAATTATATAAAAAATTATATAAATTATATTATATATAAACCAACCTCCGATACCATCGCTAATAATTAAGGCTGGGATTAAGTCACAGGTGTAGCGGATTCTGTGATTTTGCTGGATTTCGTTATTTTGTTGGTGTCCATGATTAACAGAGAGCATTGAACTTTATCAACTCTACTTGAAATTCTACGAAAGACCTGAACTATAGATGGGGGGGGGGACAAAATCTATCTCATAAGTACATGACAGTTTTACATACATATGTGATATCTATGGAAAGATCTTGATGGATTTCCAGATTATCATTATTATTATTATTTATTCATAAAGCATGATGCCTTTATCCAAGGTGACTTACAGTTTTACTATGCAGCAAGTGACAAACACAATAAATATGGTAGAATTACAATACATGAACACAAAAGCTGTTTTATAATAAGAAGTTTGCAGAATGCATCGGTCCAGCATGGTGGCATGGTATAGCTGGCGATGCAGTGCTGGGATCCAGGGTGCGGTAAATCAGTGAGTAGAGTGAGATCAGAGGTAGATCGGTGGAGTCTACAAGTGCAGCCTAAACTTACTGGTGAAGATGATACATTTTGGAACTTCTTTCCATTGGACGCGGCCTTACTGCAAGCCTCCGAAGACTCCAGACAGCACCGCAGAGGAAGAGGCTGGATCGCCGAAAACATTACTCTGACATAGTTGATGTTGCAATTTACATAATGGAAGAAACCGAGAAATCGGGACAACGCCATGGATATCGGTTGATGCATTTGAAATGCATATGAATTGTATAGACATTATTATCTACATACTTGATACTTTCACAGTACTTTTCACAGTAACACGAATGATGCTGAACTAGCTTGGCTGACCAGTGTAGCTACTGACACCTTGCTACATTGCAAGCAAAACAGCAAAAACAAGTGTGAAAGCACGATCTGGACAACACCCCAAAATGTATTTCATGACAGTGGGGTTTACTGTTTTGTTCAACATATTGATAGATTACAGTCGTAAAGCAAGCTGTGATGAACAAACAAACAAATAGAACCGAAAACTGTATCACAGCAGAAATACGGCAAACTCTGCACAAGTCTTAAATTTGTTCTCAATGAATTTGTAAACTTTAACAAACATAGGTAACATGCAAACGGTTAATGCAAAGATGGAAAAAGGAACTCAACTGACCTGCAGAAATTTATCTCTCTCAGCTGTAACGTCCTGAGTGTGCCGGTTTGTCAGCAAGGAGGTGTGAGATGACCATTCATTCCGCAACCTGTCTAATTCTTTAGTTTTTTCAGCCAAAGTCTACGCAAATCAACAAAACAGGGATTTCAGTTGAAAGCTGAAAAATACACAAAAGATTTTAAAGAATCTATGGGCAAATAATACCTGCTGAGTTATACTTAATCTTTTAGATAGGTCATCTTCAGTTCTGTGAAGCTTTTCCTCCAGCATATGTTTTTCTGTCTAAAAGCAAGATGATTGAGACAGTTAAATTGGCTGTTTATATCTGGTTTGTTTCCAAGTTCACTGTTGGTCCACTTAGATTAACCTTTAGCTGGGAAAACGCAATTTTGTTAATATAAATTACTCAATTAACAAAATGGATGTGGGACATTTTTATTTTGAGGGCTTATTACTCTATAAAATGTATTATTCTTAGTTTGTGGCCATCATTTAATTGTCTTAATTTGTGGCCATCTTTTCTGTCAAATTTGCTTAGGGATGTACAGGGAAGCCATTGAAGAAGTCATACTCCTAGGTCACTGTGAAAGGTTAGCGTTGTGGCCAAGGCTTGTTACCAACAGGAAGCAGACCCAGAGTTGGAAGCTGCAGTTTTAGCACTGATGCATTACTAACAATACAAGAACACAAATAAAAAGGGTTAAACAAAACACTTCAAAAACAGACCTGCCAAAACAGCAGCCAAGCTGAGCTATCATGGTGCTTGCACTGAGGGCACACCCTGCTGCACTCAGCCTCTCCCCAACTAACTCGCTCAAACATGTGGCTGGGCTTAATTGATCTTTAACTAATCAATTAAGCTCCAGCCACGTTCTGCACAGGATTCGGCAGGGCTGGAATAAACCCCATCCCTGCCAAACTTAAATACAAAAACAATAAAACACATAACATTTACACAGTCACTCCTACTCGAAAGTGGGTGGTAAACACCTTTCTGGATCTCAGAAAACGACTAGACCGTGCTTTAACAGTGTAAGTGGGTAGTGCCTGAACTGGAAGTGCCTCAATAATGCCTTTCTGGAAACTGAAAAGTGATTTAACATTATTTGCTGATTAATTTGTAATTTTTTTATTTATCACCGAAGTCAGCAGTTTCATAAAAAAACAAGTATGTGTAATAAGCTTCGGTCAGCTTCTCCTTATAAATCTGATCTTCTGTTTTATACAATAGGCGTTACAGTGGCAATATTTAATGTGCCGTGGCTTAGTTAATTAAAATAGACCCCAAAGTACTTCACACACGTTGTAGTATACAGGATTTACTATGTATACAGACAAATAGAACAGAAATATGCTCACTTAGAATATTTAAGTTATTTGGTATGATAAACTCAGAAAGACAAATATACAGACAGAGACAATGTGTATATCTTAATTAAACATTTCTGGCATTAAAAAAATGAACAAATTGGAATATATACTGAACCTTTAAGCTTTTGAGACAGATTGCTAAATATTTCTTCACATCACTGTCGTTTCCTGGGAGCAGCTTCAGTGAAAGGTGAGTAAGGTGTTTGAATGGGTTTGTTTCTATTACATTCAAACCGGCCGGCAATCTGTCTAGGACTGAAGATGATGCTTCCAATTGCAGTAAAAACCTTTAAATAAAAATTAAATCATATATTAAATGCTAAGCATCATTTGTTGGGCAGATTGAATGTTGATCTAAAGCATGTTGTGAACACCACAGTACAGTCAATAACAGATGGTTTAATAGTCAAGACTGCATTACGAAGTACACCATTATCCCCACGCTCAAGATACCTTGGGTTTAATCATGTTAAAGTGACAAGTATCCACATTATTCTTTAAACAAAATGCCATGGTTGTTAAAATATTTCTTCGGCTTGAGAAAGTCCACATTTTATATTTTAAAAATCTGATCAGATATTTAGTTTTATACACACAACTTTACATTCATAACCTACCTTGGCACTTCTTTTGTTTGCTCCAAGATGCATTGTTCCAAAAGGTCTATAAATCGTTGAGGGAATGATGAAAATTCTACTAACAATCCTTGCTGGCATTTTAGGCTAGAAAATAAAAGATTTCATGATTATCTAAACACATGTGCGCAGCTACAGAGAAAATACAGGTAATATGCACATTGGCTTTGCATATAATGTAGAACAATCCAACTTCTAACAAAATGACGATCATAACATAACAAGGCGCAATGGGCCATATTTTCAAAGTGCTTTGTCCAGGCTTTAATTAACTCCTAGAACAAAACAACTAAGTAATATAATCCAAGCTCTCTTAGGCAAAAATGCAGGAGTTAAAGACTGGAGGTAAACTGTACAACCTAACAAAGGTGTGGCACAGCTTTAATGGCAGAGAGTGATGGATCCCATTTTAGAAACTCACATGGAGGACTGAACTTTCCTCCTCTGCAGCAACAGCATCATATAAGGGTATTCCTTCAAGTATCTGACACCACACAAAACAATTAAATATTTTCTCCCAAAGCATTAGTCCAAAGTCATTGTAATCAAACAACCCCTGCTACCTCTCTTAAAACATGAAGCTGAATGACATTTATTACAGTTAAAGGACCACTAGTACGTTCCTGGAGAAAATACAGATATGGATATAGGTTTAGACACAGAGGGAAAATATATATATATAATTTATACAGTACTTGTGTAAAGTTCCCGGCCATCAGTATGCAATCCAGAACAACCAAACTATAGAGAAGTGTTTCAGTTTTGCATCATGAACTATCCTTCTCCAAACAATAAACCAAATGTCAGGTGTTCTTAGAGTCATGGCCATTTGTATTTCTTTCTAAAATGGTATTACAAACCTAACATGAAAAACTTCTTATCTTGTTTGTTTTGTACTTCCATGCCAAAAAAAAAGTAAAAGTTGATGTCCTCTACAATTATAACAGTGCCAGATTTAAAAAGGGTTCAAATATAATTTACATATCCTACAACCACCACAAGAATTTTTTTTTGTTTGTTTAAGGTTTTAGTGGAGGATTTCTATACCATACCTCTGGAAATCTTCTTCACTGATCGTGAGGTTGTATAGAAAAAAAGGATCTGTGTCATCAGTTAGCGGACGATCAAATCCTGTTAAATTAAAATTAGATTTTTAGTCAAAAGGTATTAAGGTGAACAATAACTTAGGATGATATCTAAGGGAAAGGTGTTTGCTGGCCTGAACTACTGGAACTGGACATTAATGGACTATTCTGCTGCTCATTTAGAAAATATGAAAACTTTTGCCAAGCATAACTATTTATTTTTAATAAAAATTATATTGTTTTAAATGATATGGTCCAACACTCACTTATTGTCAACAAAATCACTCAGATTGTCTGACAGCAAGGCATGACTTTTGTGCATGAATTTTATTGTATTCGGACTGACAACACTTTTTATGTTATTAAAAGCAACTTAAAGGTGCTAAAGGGCAGTACATGGTTACAATGCAAGATCCATATTTAAATACAGTATAGTTTACAGGGAGTAAAAATATTGCTAAAATACAATATAAACTAGGATGCAACCAGTTAGGATTACAAGAGGTGATCTCTACAATGACATAATAGAAGTGCAATAGTGAAAGGATAGTGCATCAGCTGAGGATCCAGTAAAAAAAAAAAAAAACAAAGGTGCACAACAGAACTTGCTTACATAACAAAAAAGTTTAATAGAATGCCAATCCAAAAGCACTGTTATCAAAGTCCTGGCATCAGCCATCGATTCTACAAGTTAACCATGCAATAGTGGTAGCTTAGTATATGAACAACGTATTATTTTTCAACCCATGTAATACATTAACTGTCAATAATGTACTGCAAGAGGCAATAAGGAGGGTACTGTAAAGAATGCAGTAATGCAATACAGTGCTGAATTCTGATGTAAAATTAATTTGTAGGGCTACATCGATCATTTTAGAGGCAGTACACCTTTTGTCTAACACAGCTCCCTTGCAACTATCAGCAATCTATTCAGTCAACTGGGGCTGCACATAGACTACACAGTACAGTATATGGAATACATGCCTTTTTAAAACTCCCTAAACACAAAAAATAATAAAATCATATTTGTTAAATACTGTACTTTAGCGGACAAGGACGTGCTTGGTATCAAAATAAAAGGTAATCAATTAACATTTAATCATATGTAAGCACCTCCATGGATCTTCACAGAGTTTTGAGAAATGTTTATTTTAAACTCGCTGGGGTGCATTTACACCCTTTACCACTGACAAAGGGTTAAGAAAGCTTTGTAGCCAGTGGCATCCTGAAGACACTGCTGGAGTGAAACGATCTAGTAACAGTCAGCCAAAAGTAAGGCATGCAAACTAAGAAATTTATAATGTTTGCAAATGAATAAGACAGAATTATTTAATTAGCTACAGCCCTTTAAGACAAAATGATATGAAGCAATATAGGGCTATTGAACATCTTTTGTATTTACTTAGTGTGGTAACGTGACTGGCAGTCAAGGCAGACAACAGCAGGAATAGCACTCAACCAGAGACACAACTGTAGTTCTGTGCACTTTTATTCACAAACACTTTTAAACAAAACACAGCAACAAAACAAATAAACAAACAAAAAACTTAACTCCCATTGGAGTACTAACTAACTTTTCCCAATCCCTAAACTATAATCCGGATGGCTATGCCGTTTACGGTTAACAAAACAATATTCACAGTACCTTTCTTCTCTGTCTGACCACACAGGTCTCTTCACACGCTGCACACTTTCCACAAACAAACATTTCAGACCTGGTTTTATACACCTCTATATTGGGACCATGTGTGCCTCAATATTGGCTCAACAGCCAATTAGCCCTCAAGGTATTCTGTGGGATGTAGTCATATTTCAAACCCCTTGACTACATTTTCCTCTTTCCTCCCCTACTCTGCTACACTAGATAATGAGGACATTAACAAAACTTTCAATATATTACCCATGGATTTTTGTAAAAAAAAATAAACATTTACAGTACCTTTTGTGGACTGGGTTTGATGCACTCGAGTTTCAACTGTTAGTCTAATGCTCACTCTCCTGAATTTAAAAAAAAAAAAAAAGGTTAGGAGGGACATTTTTTGAATACTTTTATTATTTGTTCATTTATTATTTGTTCATTTAGCAGGCGCCTTTATCCAAGGCGACTTACAGAGACTAGGGTGTGTGAACTATGCATCAGCTGCAGAGTCACTTACAATTACGTCTCACCCGAAAGACGGAGCACAAGGAGGTTAAGTGACTTGCTCAGGGTCACACAATGACTCAGTGGCTGAGGGGGATTTGAACCGGGGACCTTCTGGTTACAAGCCCTTTTCTTTAACCACTGGACCACACAGCCTCACCACTGGACCACACAGCCTTCAGGTAAAAGCCTGAACTTTTACCTTCACCTATGCATTTTTCTATTCATAAACTCAACAAATATGTTGTGTACTCCCTTACTGGAGAAGGTACAGTGACTCACCACCTATACAGTTGTAGTATATAAAAAAAATCAATCCAAATCACAACATCTTGATTTAGATTATTATTATTTATTTTTTTATTTTTTTATGAAACCTCAATACTGACAATTGCAATCACAAATTGCTGTTCTATTGGTACGTGCTAGATAAATAAATAATTCTCTTTTGGTTTAGGTATGTGCATTGTGTAAAAATAGATACATATATATGTATAAACAAAATTGAATTGCTGAATTGTAGAGCTTAATGACACAGATGAGAATTTAAAAGACTTGTGATTAGTCAATACATTCAGTATTTCGAAATAAACATTTAAGTTTATTTTTTTATTTTTTGTATTATTATTATTATTATTTATTTCTTAGCAGACAGTCTTATCCAGGGCAACTTACAACTGTTACAAGATATCACATTATTTCACATTATAAAGATATCACATTATTTTTTACATACGGTTACCCATTTATACAGTTGGGTTTTTACTGGAGCAATCTAGGTAAAGTACCTTGCTCAAGGGTACAGCAGCAGTGTCCCCCAACTGGGATTGAACCCACGACCCTCCGGTCAAGAGTCCAGAGCCCTAACCACTACTCCACACTGCTGCTGTATGCAGGCTGATCCCTTTTATGAGAAATATTATTTTAAAAAAAAGTATTATTTGGTTACATTCATTAATTCAAAGTTTCAGATAGGGTGTCGGAGAGTAAAATTATATTTTTAATGAACAGCAATTGTAGAGATGCTGCCTTGCACATGTGTTTCACCTGGAAACATATCTGAACATTAGGAGGTTGGACCCAACATCCTGCGCATCCTTACTGCTCAACTATCCCACAAAAAAACACCTTGCTAAAACAACCATCATGTCAAGCTAAAGAAATCCCTTTGCATGTCAACTTGATTTGAAAAGAATCTGCAGTAACTACATCATATATACACCACTATAATGTCCTGCTTTGCTCTCTGTCACCTACTCCTTGTTTCTGTTGCACACAGGGCTGCAAGCTTTAAAATAACTATTCAGATTTGACACTTCTTTTCCTCAAGCAAGTTTAATTGATGTAGTCTAACAAATTGCTACATTAATTTATATGATGGATACTGTCCTACATTTTTGATTATATAAGGCTAGCACTTTAAACTGAAGTGCTAACATTCCGCTTATAAATCATTATGGCTCAGGGTTAGAAACTCACGTTAAGCTCGTTGATTGGGGAACAATTTACGAGTATTTAACAGCGCATCGTCCAGCACCATGCATTGCTGATATAGAAGGGAAGGAGTGGTTGCACGTTGGTGAAATTTGTTGGAGGAATTTTCAAAGTGGGAATACGGCACAAAGTCACCCAACAGATGGACAGTCTCAGTCACAGCAAAGATCTTCTATATATACAAGATAGTCAACTCCCCCTTTATTTCTGTCCCTGCCGATGCGGTGCATTATGGGAATCCCAAGAGTTCCGGTGGCGACTTATCTCTATAATGTAAAGTCTGCTTGATTTCCTATTCAAATCTTTCTCTTTTGAAAATGGTTGAATTTTTTTAGCAAGATTCACCTATATTTGTTTAGAGACACCCCTCCTTAACACCTACGTGTTATTATTTCTACGATCGATGTATTCACTTGGCCTGACAATAGCTCTTTCTCGCCGAAGTGCTGTCCGAAATTGCCGGCTCTCATGAATATAATTTTTTAATTTGTATCTGTAATTACAAGTACAAATTATTTTTACACATACGAATATTTTTGACAGTGAACTCCCTCCATACTGATCGAGTATACATGTATGTACACATATACTCACGTTTAGTTTTGCGTTAAAAAAATGCAGGGAAGGCCATTTTCTAACGGGGTGTAGCAGTGGTGAATAAGCATTCACAAATAATACTTAGAAAACAGTCACTCGGAAACCTCCCTTCATCTCCCCTGCAATGCCAAACCCACTTAATGATGTTTTACGTTTGTGTTCTCCCTCTGCGCGGGATGGGAATTTTTATTGTTAGAATTTACTGAAACGCGTTGCATCTTTTGAAGGAAGTGTAAAGTCATTTTACAAAAATGTGGCGATTTATAATGGGTTACGACCCTGACTGGGGGCCGGTTGTATTAACGAGGTCAAACAATAGGTCACGTTTTAATAAACATTTTAAAACTAATCGTATTATGCTGCTTAAAACATAATAATGAAATATATTCATAATAAAGTTGAGTTCTTATCTATACAGTAGCACGTTTAAAGCTTTGGACTCGCTGTTTGTAGCTTGGTGTTGTTTACATTATCTTCAGCATATTTTAAGTGATTGGAAGCTGAAATTACTTTTTTAAAACACTTTTCTTATACCAGTACAGTATTGGTGAGCAATAATCAGTTTGTTTGAAAACTGCAGGCTTTAATCACTGATAATAGGTGCACAGGCGGTGATGCCGTGAGTTCAAGCACCAATGGGGAAAATAAGGTCCCGCACAGTGCAAATAAATCACCTGGATGTCAAATTATATTGTGGATGCTTCACAAGCAGAACTGCATTTAAAAATATAAAATCCATTTATACAAAGTCTCACAACTCTAGAGAAAATGATCCATATTGAATGAAACAGTGTTTAATCATGTATTTATACACATTTTAGACCATGAAATGAGCCATTTTTACAGTGAAAAATACAGCCCCACTTACAATGGCTGAATTTAACAAAGAGGACACTAAACAATTGAAACAACATGGAACTAGATGTTGGTTAGGTCAGGACGGGAACAAGATGAGAAAATAAACTCCAGGTATCAAACTTGCCTGTGGGTTCGAGGGTAAATGGTGTGTGCATGCATAGAAAAGCAGTGCAATTCATTATATTATAAAAAGTATTTTTTACACATTGTTCTCCATGTGGGGAATGACCCAGAGGTCAATTTTTAGTACGGAACCCCTTAAAAAAAAGTTATGACAAAAAAATGTTATTTGTCTAGGTCAGGGGTCTCCAACCCTGGTCCAGGAGAACTACTGTGGCTGCTGGTTTTCATTTTAGCCAATCTCTCGGTTATTTAATTGAACCAATTATTGGATTAATTAGTTAAGATTATCAGATGTTCCAGATCTTTAGCCACTGATGATTTAACCTGCAGGATAGGGGCTCTCTAGGACCTGGGTTGGAGACCCCTGGTCTAGGTCATCCCCAGATAGACAAGTGAGGTCAAAGAACCTAAAATTGGCATTTTACCACCTTCTCATAGTTCTTTTGCACAAGACGCCTTCCTTAACCATTTTCTCAATTACAGTGCTCTGTGTATCATAAACCAAAAACAGGAAACACCTCCCAGAATGTGGTCCACTTGAGCTAGAATGACCTCAAGATAAATACAATTAGTATCATTGCAAAGCTTGTTTAAAAACAAAACTGGTGATGAGAACTAATCTTTGTTTCCTACCAGATTATAAAAATAAAAAAATAATCATAAACATTTCACCAGACAAAGTGTCTAATATGGGTTACACATGACACACTGAAAACATGCTTTGTATTGCAAATAATTTACAAAATGATATTTCATCGGCGTTATGTGAATAAAGTCTTCCCAGGTTTCCTTATTTGTGGGCCATGAGTTATATACAGTAAAAAATATTTGCATGTTGCAGAAGAGGTTAGTATTCAGGCTTAATTATTTTCACATTACTGACCACCTGTTCCCAATCTTGGAGAGCAACAACTATAGAAAATGGGGACATATGGCGATTACAGGATGTGTTGTAGGCAACAGTGTATTTGGTAAGATACTTCATGACCACTGACCATATGAATCATCAAATGTGTGATATCAGTCATGATAAAGATGCTTGTATTTAATTGACACACAGCCAAAAATATTCCTTTAGTCTACAGAGAAAATTAACTCTCTGCTGTTTTTTTTAAAGTTATCAATGTAAATGAATTTACATAAATGTGCTTCTCTTTAATATTTCATACACAACATAATTGTACATGAAATATTGGCATAGAATTATAAACGTGACTGTCGTCATAATAATGAAGTGGGAAACGAAAACAACACAGATACAGCACCTGTGCCAAGACTAACCGAATTGGTCATTTAAAAATACTGTAATTCGCTTGCTTAAATAAAAGTTTAAAACACACACACACTTCTGTATATATATATATATATATATATATATATATATATATATATATATATATATATATATATATATATATATATATATATATATATATATATACAGAAGTGTGTTCTTTGATTACAACAGATGAAATTTAAAATCTAAATTACATTTGGTCTACTCACCTGTCCTCGCAATCTTTACACTTTAAAATTACGTTGACAACTTTACAAAATATCTCCTCTGCCATGGCAATTTTAATTTAACACAACTTTCAGCATAAGGCCTACTCTCGGTGATGTGGAGTTATTTCGGACTTGCATTCACTTTCACCTGTGCAGTTTTCAGAAAGGTATACGCGCTGCACCGGCTCTCAGGTAAGCGTGTATTTCCTTTCTGTTGTTTATGCGGATGAAAAATTCGTGAGTTTAAAACAATAACGTTCTTGTACAAATTACACTTTTTAAATTAATTCATACTTTTTATATTAAGTTTGCCCTGTTATTCAATTTCCATTGCTGTGTTACTCCACATTTTTCACCAAAGGGAGTGGTTAACGCTGTTCTCAAACTACTTCTTCCTATCCGTGTGATTTATCCCTCTTCAGTGGTTCCTATATGGATTCGCGCCCCAGTCCCGCCCGCACAAGCATCTGCAATACTTCCCAGGTAGTTTGTCTAATTTGTAGGGTTAGATTTTGCTACTGTGCTGCCACTAAAATAAACATTTTAATTATATAGTAATTTACCATTAATGCACTCTTAGAAATAAGGTCTGTGAAATGTACGTTGGTGGCTTGTGGAAGTGGAACTGAAACTTAAATTTATGAAATAATTTCCCACGTGTGGTTGTGATGTGAAAGTGTCGGGTTTACAGTGCATAGTAGTGTCTTAATAAAGGTGAAGTTTATATGCACCTGGTAACTGGGAGTCTACTGCAATACAATCATTTCAGTTGGGAAGAAAACAAATTCTAGTAGCCCATCATAATTTACTCCTGTACCTCAATTGTCCCATATGAGGTGTATGTACGGTAAATTCCAATTGTATTAATCTAAGGTCTACTGAAAATCTAAATTACGGAGCGGCTGAAATATAATTTAATGTCAGAAACAGGGTAATACAGTTGTTGTATTGGTACAGATATTGTAAATGTTTTATTTTTACCACGTACGTTCAGTATGTTTCGGTATAAAAGTTTGAAGACACAAAAAGCATTATATGTCATATTTAATACAATAATGTCACATGTGGTATTGAGTGTACCTCATTGTGATCAAAAATGACTACTGTTGTAATTTCTTAGTATATCTTTAAATATAAATAAAACATAACCATGTGAGTACTGGTATGTTTAATTTTAACTTGCAATCAAATAAAGTGTTACCAGTACAAGCATGGGAAAAGAATGCAGTGTTTCATACCACAACAGATAGTGGATGTTAAAATTGAACTAAAGGTGTGTTATGCAAATATTTACCTGCAGACTCATTTACAGTTATTGACAGGCCATTTCTATATGTGTTTCCCAGGGTCATGACACTGACTAGTAGATAACTGGAAACACTGTTTCCCATAGCAACTGTTTAACAGTTGTTATAGTTACCAGTACACTGTTTATTTGAGCTTTCTGAACCCCAAGATGAATTTCTTGGATAACAACTGTTCCTGTTACAAAGCAGCTTCTTTTAAAATTATTTTAAATTGTACATAGGTAAGCTCCTGTGGTTTCATTATGACTAGGAAACTATGAAAATTTAAATCATTGAAATACACAATGCATTTAAAATTCTACTTATGTAATCTTGGGAATTTTTGTCCAGTTGTGATTTGTGTGGGCATTATTTTGACGGTTTATTAAGAATATCAGAAAGGTGACAAAAATGAAACTAAACAGCTGCAACTAAAATGTATGCAGTGTTCAGTGTTGTATTTGTGGGAACAGTTAATGAGCATAGACAGTTTAGCAACTCGATTTTGCTCATATGCTAAACAAAGAAGTAAATCATGTTGTAATAAAAATGATGGTAAAATAAAGCACATTGTCAAGTTTATTGGCAAAACAGATGATTTAAATAACTAAATATGACAATATTTGACATTTGATTAATATGTACACTTTTAACAAACGTGTGTCTATATAATAAGTCTTGCCACCTATAAACTCTCAAATCTGCTCCAATCACCTTCCACGTTATTGTTATGGTATCTCTGTGTTTGACATCTTAAAATAACAAAGAAGTACTACAAATGAATCCTTCTTTCAAAACAAGGTGCTTATGTTTAACCCAATATAAGGACAGAAAAGCAGCAAATAAAACATTCACTACCTGCTGGGATTTAGTTGGTTGCTTGTTTTGGAACTTGGGTTGCATTTTTGTTACGGCGCAGCTGTCATTATTGCAGCTTTTACAATATAGCCAATAAAAAACAAACAGTGATGTTAACATCGTTATAGTCACAAAGTTATCATAAGATAGGGCCATATTGCAGTTCATTAAAATATAATCCTAGGGTTTGGTTCCTGTACCCTGTTTAGGTTTAGAATTATTTATTTTTTGCAAGATACCACTGTGCTACAGTAGTTTCATTGTAATTGTACATAATGGCTTAGTTCAGTATGTGTATTTCTGACCATCAAAGAAATAACAATATGAAGATGGTTTAGTGCAGTAAATAATAAGCACACACACAACCGAGGCATGCAATGAATTCCCAATTCATAAATGGCTAGGGAAGGTAGCTGTCATTCTTCTTGAGTAATAAGGCTGCTCGGGGAGAAAAGTAACAGAAGGAGTATTGGGAATTGAATTGAACATAAAAATGCTAAGGTAGTGGTGCAAGTAAAACCCCATATAATTAGGAGAAAAGCAGTCAAGACGAAATCTTTAACAGTAAAAACACAATCACATTATGAAGTTCAATAATACAATAATTGCCATTGGCTTAGTACAAGTTGACAACAGCATGTTGTAGGAGCAATTAATTTAAGTAAAATGTAATTTAAAAATAAATACAATAAAGTCCTTGTAGTTCCTACTGTACTGGATACCTTACCCAAAGGACAATTCATATACACAGATCATTATAAAAATTACACAAAAAAGCATGGCAGGGTCTTCTTTCTTTTTTCCAAAAGCCTTTCATCCCTCTATCTGTGGTTGTAGGCAATCCTTTCAGGACATCATAGTTGACAACTCAGTGACACCTTGGTGGTATAGCAGGGGACTGTTTCTGAAGTAAAACGAACATACATCATTGTTAGCCTTTTATAGAAAATCTTCTATGTCTTATATTTGAAGTAGTGACTGTGCTTGTTAAATTGTACCACAAGGCTGTGATGCCAACAAACTGACTCAATAATGAACTTGAGGCCTCTGAGTCACTTTCTTATTAAAGGGCATGTTTACTGAGCTTATATAACCCTGTGCCAGGTTAAATATAGATAGACACATTTCCCAGGTGCCCCATTTTAAAAGCCACAATATTAGGAAATATAATGATGAGAGAGTAAGCACTAACTCGAATTCTTTTCATTTGTATGTGTTAGCTTTTACCTGTATATATCGATTGTAGCAGTTAGGTACTAAATTGGGCCAACCTACCAAAATTCGAGGAGACCTCCACCTATAACCCAGATCCCTCCAGAGATCTTCCAACATCTTGTTCCCATTCCCAGGTATAGGTCCAGTTCATAACACTGTGCCTTACAATCCATTGATTGAGCATGTAAAGGTTATATGACAGTTGTACATGACTATGTCAGACTGCCAGAAATGCATTTCTTTCTTGGTGGGACCGGATACCAAGAATACAACAATATCTGTTGACACAGAAAGGTCAGGCACTGGTTTGAAGGGCAACAGTGTTGAGTCTGAAGCCTTATAGGATGAATGTATCCTGTATTGGATCTCAAAGTATTTCAGAGGAAATGTCTACATCTCCAGAAAGCTTTGCTGATTTAAGCAGTCTGTTTGATGGGAGGTAGAGGTTATGGAGACTGTGGGAAGCCATTACTAACCCTGAACTAAGACCGTCTGCAGTCATATACATTTTAATAATTGGATTATACCTTTTCAACCTGTAGTGAAATGGCCCTTCAGGACCGAAGCTGCCCATAGTCTTGGCCATAAGAGGTATCTATGGAAAATCAGTATAATCTTCATGTTTTGTAACAGTGTCCCCTTGATCTATTGTCTGGAAATGCACATATAAAAAGGCAACTGATCCCCTACAACCACTCAGCAAGGGTTTCTCCCTGCTGTGGTTCAACTGCTGCTTCAATGTGATTCCCTTTTTTGCTTAGATAAGGGTTAGGAGAGCACAATTATTTTGGAATGTGGATTTGTCTCTTGTGATGTGAATGTGGGTGCGTTCATGTACAACCATTGCTCCTTGCTGAAAAACATTTGTTACTGATGGACAGAAAAAAATGACAGTTTGACAAGGGTAGTCGTCAAAGTGAAGAGTGAGAGAGTCATGGTTAAAGACTAAGCACCATGTGGCTCCCCAGAAAAATCCCTGGGTCAATAAACCTGTTTTTTTTTTTTACCAATGTCATTTTCCTACCAGTCCACCCCACTAACCCCAAAATCTGTGATCAATGTTGAATACTGTACCAAAGGTAAAATAAATCATGCTCTCACCTATGTATCATTCATGTTGTTCAGTTTTGAATTATTGATTTGTTTCTGCTTTTCATTACATCCTTGAAACTTATTTTTAAAAGTTTGAGCTCAGCATGCTTCATAGCAGTATCTTCTCAACTAAATACCATCAAAGCATGCTTCTATTAAGTTCCTCCATAAGGTCTTTCTGCATCATCAATGTGAGACTAAAAGAAAGAGGGTGAGACTAATTTGGTTATTAGTCTCACCTTCAACACCTGTGCAAGCTTTCCTGTAATGGAAAAAAAAACATCTGACTTATTGCATCATGTTAGCAGCAGCAATTAATTCATCTAGCCTATCACATGTGTAAAAGGTAAGACTAATAATCAAATTAGTCTCAGTCTCTTATCTTTAGTCTTACATTGCAGACGCAAAAAGACCTGATGAGGAACGATGCAGAAGCATGATTTAATGGTCTTTAATAGAGAATATATTGCTATGAACCATGCTTAGCTCAAAATTAGTATCAAGGATCTAATGAAAAACAGAAGCAATAAAAGAACAAATGATAAGACACCAGCATTAGTTAGTTAAATTATATTATACAGTACTATAGCACTTAAAAATAACAATAATATGCACTACATGAGTTTTAGGACATTCAGTATTTTGGAGAAAATATTGCAATAGAAGTTGATATTGTTATAGTTATGTGTAGTTATTTGGAATAGCATAAGAATGCACAGAATTACACAAATGTACCTCTGTCCCTCATTGTCTCAACGTATGCTTGAATAAACTCCTTTTCAAGCTCCTTCTCACTGCCGTGATCTTTCATTGACTCCGTTTGTTCCTTCTCATCCTCACAATGCTTATCAAATAATTTTATAAATCTGCAAGATGAAATACTTTTAGAGAGGAGTCCTAAATACAGTAGTTACTTTCTAATAAAGTATGAAGAAACCACAGAGGTTGTACCCCATGCTGTTTTTACTGAAGTGTATTAGTATTACTTAAACTATTGAAAATTAAGATACAATGTCCAGCAGTTTTAGGGTACTAAAATTAATCTGTATTACAAGAACTACACCCCAGTTTTGTTTGTCTGAACATCAAAAAAGACTAAATATTATAAAAGGCTGAACATGAACATCTATGTTTCTATATGTTGCTAGACACAGTAAACATGTCCTGGTATGGTGTTAATGTTCTAAACTGGGTAGAAGAAACCATTTACTTTATTTAAGACCTTTCCATTTCAATACATAGAGAGCATTGTCAAACATAACCAGAAAACTAAGATGAAACCTGATGTATTGAAAAACAGATTTAATAGAGACTGACAAACTTGAATGACTACCAGACAGGTGGTAATTTAAAGACTTGTTTCCGACTCTCTAACACCCTGTATCTCCGAGTAGAGAGAGAGAAATTAGACACCACCTACTGTGATAGTTGTGGGTCTGTAATAAACTGCTAAAGCAAGCAGTACTTATTGTACAGCTGAAAATGCTCATACAATGAAGATGACTGATATAAGACTGTATGTGGGATGTAATTTCCCATGAAAAGTCTTTCTATTTTTAACCATACAGTGTTTTTGAAAAAGCCTGACCTCTCTGAGGTTAATGGATTGACAGTAGTCATTTGATCCTGGTAAAACAATGACCTTTCTGGTAGAATACTGGTTAACAGTTAAGCGCATAAACAAGCAGGGTAACTAACCTGTCATTAGGAGGTCCTGTATTTAATGATTGAAAACATTACAAGAAGCTTTTCTGGTTTAACTTAAATACTGTACAATGGGGTCAATTAATGTAAAATAAACAGTAGCGGATCTGAATACTGAAAGTTAACACAGGGCTATTTGTGTTCTGTACCATGAATTAAGTCTTGTGTATATATGTCTGTAAATTAATGTATAAGTTAATGTAGGATCCATCCTCTTTTAACACCAATAGATCACGGTGCTGATTAAACTGATTTCTGTTTTTAAAAAGCTGTTATTTTCTGGGTTTTTTTTCATTATTTAAGTAGTCCACAATGACATCAACCGTACAGTATTTATTTTCCTTCTGCAATGTATTTGTAGTTGGTTGTCTTAGAAATTTTTAGAGGAGGGGAGCAAAACATGTATATACCAACATATTTCATATCTTTGATTAGCCCATTCAAATCACAATGTTACTTCCAAAAGGAGGTTAAGCCACTAAACCAGAAGCTAATACACTCTTTAGAGGAATGTATTTATAGCAAATTAAATATTTTACTGTTTGAATGATGATAGGTATATATGATTTATTGGTCATAAATAAAGTACCACATCCCTAGAATACATAGTTCTAACAACTGATTAAATTAACCTTGGTGTAAAGGAAATGTTACAGCCTTTTATTTTATTTTACCTTAATAGCAGTTTATCTCAATAACTCGGCCATAAAGCAAGTGTAATCAAAATTAGATACATGTAAAAATGTTGGTGTGACATACAGACAGAGACACCTCAACATACCCCCACAGTAATTAATTCCACAGGGCTTGAGATGTTTGGTTAGATGTTCCTATAATAGTATGGCTGAGTGCCTTGATAGTGTTCTAGTGAGCTTTAGCATCTGAGGCACAGTAGGGCCCATCAAAATATGACAGTGCTTGAATAGGTCTTTCTTGTAATGCTAGAATAGGCTGGTTCTGCTTTAATAGAATTGTAGGTCACAGCATATTACTTTAATATGGTCAAAGTGTCTAAGAAAAAAGTATTCTGCTGATCAGAGATAATTGCCGGTAATAGTGCCAACATTTCCTGCAATTTGCTCATTTTAATTTGAATTAAAAACTGGTCAAACCATCCATCCATCCATCCATTATCATTAACCGCTTACTCCTTTACAGGGTCACGGTGAGCCGGAGCCTAACCTGGCATACACAGGGCGCAAGGCGAGACTACACCCTGGACGGGACGCCAGTCCATCGCAGGGCACCACACACACACACACACTCACTCACACACACAGAGGGCAATTTAGAGTGACCAATCAACCTGGACAGCATGTCTTTGGACTATGGGAGGAAACCGGAGTACCCGGAGAAAACCCATGCAAACCCAGGACCCTGGCGCTGTGAGGCAGCCGCGCTAACCACTACGCCACCATGCCGCCCCCCTGGTCAAACCAGCAGCGTCAAAATTCGTGCCAGCAGAACGTAAAACATGAATGCCTAAAATATTCTACTTGTTATTAGACATAGATGTCTTTCTGTACTGTGTATTAAAAAAAATTGTGAAACAATGGTCTTACTTACTTAATACTGGGACTGCTACAGATGGCTGTTGGCATTTTAACCATGCGTTCTCCACTTACTACAATCATACTGAGCTTTGTTAGGTTACATAGAGCATGAGGAAGATACGTCATTGGGTTCTTTTGAAGGAACAAGGATTGTACTTCTTCCAACCTAGAGAGATATTAGTACAGACGTGTGAGTTTAAATGCAGAGTACCCCATAGATTAAAAAAAAAGAAGTTTACATATTAAGCCTCTGCTAGTTCATTTATAGAGGTTTTCTGTAAAATGTTTTTTTTGTTTACTGTTAACAAAAATGCCATTTGAAAACAAAAATGAAAAAAACATTTTATGGGTCATCAGTTCTCTAGTGTTTATGAAATATCTACTTAATTTAAAATAACTAATTTTGGCCTCATTACATAAATAATTAAGTACAAATATTTATAAATATGTATAAATGAAAACAGAAAATGCTATGAACTACCATAGCCTACAATCCCAGCAACATGCTTTTACTGCTATTCATCAGTTTAGAAAAGAAAAATCCTTAAATATTATGCTTCTCAGAAGTACAAGTGAGTTTATTAGCCAGTAGTAGTACATTTCATAACACCGGCCCATTTTCCTCAAGATGCTTTCAGCAGAAAGGAAAGAGAAGGAAAGAGTCATAGTTTCAGTTACCTGTCAATATCTTGAGGCAGTTCTTTCAGGTCATTGTTGCTGACATCCAGCCACTGCAGGCTTGACATGCGGAGAACACAGATGGGTATACTGCTGAATTTGTTTGCCGATATGTCCAGGTATAGGAGCTGTTTCAGATTACTAAGCTGAAATGTCACCACAAATCAGTGTTACAGATATTGTTAATAAATGTGTACTGCTTACAAATATACATTCATGAACATAAAAAAACTTTAGCAAACACTCTGTGACTTCTATGAGTCTCTCTACATGTTAATGAGGTCTCTTATGCACTACTGTATATTTTGATACACATCAGATCACAATTTGTTTTGCTATCTCTGTCCCCATGCCCTTGGTCATTAATCAGTTTTGGTCAGCTTGCTGGCTACCACTCGATCTGTAACCTTTTGTCCTCTCAACGTCATATTAAGTCTTCACGCTTTTGTGTTATTAACACTCCCATAGTTCATGTGTGCTCACCATGACTTTATGCCTTGTTTTTGAACACAGAAGTTAAACATTACAGAAAAACCAGTAGTCAAACGTTAGTTAACATTTGTGTTTCTCTTTCCTGGGTAATTAATGTGTCACAATAAATTAAATATAATATTGTTCTCTTTAAGGAATACTGTATACACTTTGAATGTGCATAATATTTCTGTTTTAAACTGTTCATTACTTCAACGTACACAAAATGTTGTTTACTCAGAGAAAGCCCCAAAAGTAAAACATGCTTTTATTAAAAATGCCACACATCCATGTGTGCAGAAACATGCTAAATACTTTATTAAAGGTAAAATGGATAGGGTGTACAAAAATAAATCTTGCTCTCACCTATGTATCATTCATATTATTTGGTTTTGAATTATTAATTTATTTCTGCTTTTCATTGCATCCTTGAAACTTTTTTTTAAACATTTGAGCTCAGCATGCTTCAAGCAGTATTTTCTCAACTAAATCCCATCAAAGCATGCTTCTACTAAGTTCCCACACAAGGACTTTTGGCATCATCAATGTGAGACTAAAAGAAAAGGGTGAGACTAATTTGATTACTAATCTCACTCTCAACACCTGTGCAAGCTTTCCTGTAATGGGAAAAAAAAAACATCTGACAAATGGTTAGCAGGAGCAATGAACTCAGCTATCACAAAGCAATTGTCTTTTGTCAAGGGAAGCTTGTACAGGTGTAGAAGGTGAGACTAATAATCAAATTAGTCTCAGACTCTTACCTTTAGTTATAAATTACCATTGACTAGCACATATAATGATAATAAACAGATAAAAACATAATTTTTACATAAATTCTGAGGGTATAAAGTGCAGTATTCCTGATATTTTTACTTTTTAATTGTTCATTTTATGTTATGTGACAGTTTAATGGACTGATAGTTTCACTAAAAGTTCATTTCTTCAGTTCAGTAGAAGGACACTATGGTACAGTATGGGTGTATATTTCAGTCATCGGTTGTTGTTTTTTTATGTTTACATAAAACATTTAATGATAAGCTGTGTTTGCTTTGGTATATATTAAGAACCACTTCCCAGGAAAAGCCCATTGATAATAATGTACAGACTCAGTACAGAAAGATTATTGTAATCAGGGACATTGAAATTCCAACCAGGTAAGTTTGTCAGTAACATACAACCCCCCAGCTACGCCTGTTAAAGTTAGAGCTACTGGTAACTGTTACAAAACTAAAAATAAACAACTTAAGTGTGCTTAAGAGACATTAAATGAAGAATTAGCCCAATTGTCTGCATTTTTCTTAAAAACAAAAACAAAAAAAGCAGCTGCAGTCAATGCTGTTATTTAACGAAGTCCTCAGTTGGTGCCGCTTATAAAGCAGTTACCTGATTTAAGGCCTCTACACAACAGACGCGATGTGACAAGTGAAACTGCAGCGATGCGACAAAATGAATAGAACCTTTACTTTTAATAAGTATCTTTCACACCACAGGCAACACCACGGGCAGTGCGGGAACGACACTAGATAAATAAATATTTTTAATAAATAAATAAATAAAAGTAGTGCTGGATATTTTAAGTACCGCAAGACTTTATTCTCTCGTACAGTATTCTCGGCCGCTATCTTTAAGGATTATAGAAACTCTGTACACTGCAGTAAGTAAACAGTTTTGAAAAAAATAAAAATGACGATATTAACTCTATCTAGGTGTTGTTTTGCAAGCGGTAACTTTCACTGTAAATCTTAAAACTCAGCCCCATTCATTTTGGGGCGCCAGGGCACCAAAGGTTACGCACATACTACTCAGGCACCGTAAGAGCCAAGTACTAAAGACGTGTTCAGTGTGTGTATGCGGTACTCCTAGCTGGAACTACGATCACCAAGGTAAGCCTCTTATCATGTGACAGAGTTCACAGCTCCCCCCCACATGTTATATTTCATATTGAGGGTCAATGGTGCAGTGTTTTTTTGTTTTTGAGCCATCTATGATTACAATGTATATAGCAGTGACCAAACATGATTATTTTGGAAAAACTTCTTTTTTTTTAAACATATATTCTCATCTCTGCCACATATAGTATGCCTGATCCTGTTGCAACTTACATAATATGAAAGGACATTTTGTGGCCTTTCATTTGATGTGTTACATGCATGCAGTCCAAACTATCCAGTAGTTAAACATACATAAATGAAAACAGTGAAAAACAGGCAGAAATAGGGCTGAGTTTAAAGAGTTAAAAAAAAGAAATGGGCGCTGGTTAAAAAGAAAAGCACCTTTTTCTTCTGCTGCAGCAAAAACTTCATGTCAGGCAATGGCAAAAGCAATGGAGAGTGCTCTGTCTCACAGTGATGAACAGCTCGTAGATCTCCTGAAAGCAGCTTATTTTAAAACAACACCAGAGTGAATGATGATGCAGTAATATATATATATATATATATATATATATATATATATATATATATATATATATATATACTGTGCAAAAGTTTTAGGCAGGTGTGAAAAATGCTGTAAAGTAAGAATGCTTTCAAAAATAGACATGTTAATAGATTATATTTATCAATTAACTAAATGCAAAGTGAGTGAACAGAAGAAAAATCTAAATCAAATCCATATTTGGTGTGACCACCCTTTGCCTTCAAAACAGCATCAAGCATCAATTCTTCTAGGTACACTTGCACACAGTTTTTGAAGGAACTCGGCAGGTAGGTTGGCCCAAACATCTTGGAGAACTAACCACAGTTCTTCTGTGGATTTAGGTAGCCTCAGTTGCTTCTCTCTCTTCATGCAATCCCAGACAGACTCGATGATGTTGTGATCAGGGCTCTGTGGGGCCATACCATCACTTCCAGGACTCCTTGTTCTTCTTTACGCTGAAGATAGTTCTTAATGACTTTCGCTGTATGTTTGGGGTCGTTGTCATACTGCAGAATAAATTTGGGGCCAATCAGATGCCTCCCTGATGGTATTGCATGATGGATAAGTATCTGCCTGTACTTCTCAGCATTGAGGAGACCATTAATTTTGACCAAATTCCCAACTCCATTTGCAGAAATGCAGCCCCAAACTTGCAAGGAACCTCCACCATGCTTCACTGTTGCCTGCAGACACTCATTCGTGTGCCGCTCTCCAGCCCTTCGGCGAACAAACTGCCTTCTGCTACAGCCAAATATTTCAAATTTTGACTCATCAGTCCAGAGCACCTGCTGCCATTTTTCTGCACCCCAGTTCCTGTGTTTTCATGCATAGTTGAGTCGCTTGGCCTTGTTTCTACATCAGAGGTATGGCTTTTTGGCAGCAAGTCTTCCATGAAGGCCACTTCTAACCAGACTTCTCCGGACAGTAGATGGGTGTACCAGGGTCCCACTGTTTTCTGCCAGTTCTGAGCTGATGGCACTGCTGGACATCGTCCAATTGCGAAGGGAAGTAAGCATGCTGTGTCTTTCATCTGCTGCAGTAAGTTTCCTTGGCCGACCACTGCGTCTACGGTCCTCAACGTTGCCCGTTTCTTTGTGCTTCTTCAAAAGAGCTTGGACAGCACATCTGGAAACCCCTGTCTGCCTTGAAATTTCTGCCTGGGAGAGACCTTGCTGATGCAGTATAACTACCTTGTGTCTTGTTGCTGTGCTCAGTCTTGCCATGGTGTATGACTTTTGACAGTAAACTGTCTTCAGCAACCTCACCTTGTTAGCTGAGTTTGGCTGTTCCTCACCCAGTTTTATTCCTCCTACACAGCTGTTTCTGTTTCAGTTAATGATTGTGTTTCAACCTACATATTGAATTGATGATCATTAGCACCTGTTTGGTATAATTGTTTAATCATACACCTGACTATATGCCTACAAAATCCCTGACTTTGTGCAAGTGTACCTAGAAGAATTGATGCTGTTTTGAAGGCAAAGGGTGGTCACACCAAATATGGATTTGATTTAGATTTTCTTCTGTTCACTCACTTTGCATTTAGTTAATTGATAAATATAATCTATTAACATGTCTATTTTTGAAAGCATTCTTACTTTACAGCATTTTTTCACACCTGCCTAAAACTTTTGCACAGTACTGTATATATAGTTTTTATATGCAAAAGTGCCTTTTCTTTTGCCATTCCCCTAAAATTTTGGAATCCCCATTGGCTGCAGCATAGGGGAAATGCCCCAACACACAAAAATGAAATTCAAGAGTCTCCAGAATGATGGCGGAGGAAATAATACCTGCCGTTGAAAAAGTACCCAGAGCTTATGACAAAGTCATTGCAATTATAAAGATACAGATTTGAAAGACAATATATTGGAGTCAATTTCGAAGAAACTGGATAAGCCTGGTCTGTATGATTTATTGCCATATATGTTGAAATACCATCAGAGAAGGCACTCATAATTTCCACATCATGTTGACGAATATGTAACAGTCTTGATCATAGTTTTGTCCATAGCAATTTTTAGTAATTGTATGGATCTGGCAGTTTTCAAACATGTGGTATCGCCTCTGTAACCTGGCATACCTTCTGAAAAGCTGCTATTTAAAATATTCATATTTTAATGATTTCCCTCACAGTCAGTTGTTAATGCATTAACTTAATTTGAAAACTCAGCTAAAACACAAACATGTATCATCGAAATCCTGTATCTGGGTTGCTTCACTTTGTGTGGATTATCTTTACTGGTATGTATTTAAAAAATAATTTTATTTTTGCCATTATTAGTCATAGGTTTATTGAATATTGAATATCTGAAAAGTCGACATTATCAAACATTACCAAAATTCTGTTTATTGTGCTTAGTTCTGTCTGCTGTTCTTATTTATTCCCATTTTAACTTCTTCTTGTTGTTTTTTAGTAGATAATGAGCAACCAGCGGAAAAGCTGGGTTGAATCCCCTGAATAAAAATATTAGCATGGTGAATTCAAAGACAGATGAATTCAAAGTAACAGATTTGTATTACATCTTTTTACTGCCCCCTGTTGTACCATTTTGGTAATAAGGAAATAAGGAAATATTCTAAAAGGGAACAAAAACAAAGAGTTATGAGAGACTACCAATCTACCACAGTTCAAGTTATAGTGGTTATATTGCTTCTCATTCCAAAATGTAACCAATTTAATTATAATCCAAGGTGAACTGACTGCATCTGTTGATATTTTACCTAAATTTGCATGTACAAATGTTCACCCTTCTGAGTATAAATTTGACCATTTAAACCTGATACCACTTTAAATCCTTTACCACAAAATAAATGTCTGCTTAGTCTCACCTCACTTCGAGATGTTAACTTACAGTTTTACATTTTTGCTGATGGGGGGTGGGGGGTTGTGTGTTTTTTCTTTGTATGCATGTTCACCAAAGTTAGAGTGGCCCATGCCACACATTGTAGGTGTGGACAAATCAGAACCCGAAGCTAGCTTTGCCCAGGTTGGTTAGACACAGACTTATGGGGATGCAAGAAAGGACACCAAAGTAATGGAGGACAGACATGTTAGCTCTGCACAATGCACAGATAAAAATGCAGCTAACAGTTAACCTCTGTGTTCTGATTGTGTTTGAGGAAAAAGCCATGAAAAAGGTCTCACTTATTTACAACAGATAGCTCTGTGCTGCATTCAGTTGCTCAAGATTCTCACAAATCCATGTGAAAACCACTGTAGTCTTGTAACTCCTGTTTAATGGGGTGTTGCACTGCTGCATAGTCATTCAGATCTGTCGAGGAATATTAAAAGCTAGCTATTGTATTTAGTTTGTTGTGCTTAACGCTTCTTGTACAAGGCTGGTGTGGAGCAGACATGTTCAGGTCCATTCAGAAATATTAATCTCAAATCAGTAATACACATTAGAGATGTAGTATACAGCCCTGCTCTGTATAATAAGGTAAATACAGTACTTAATGCCTGAGTAATAACTGATTGTATGCACACACCTCCCTTCCCCAGACTGTGCATGGTATCAGGAGAGCTGAGGGTTTCTTGGGAAAGTATGGGAGATGGATTAGCTTTAGGTGGAATTTGGAAATGATGGCTGAGAAAAAAAACGAATTGTCAACAATGCCAACAATACAACGAAAAGCTTTGTGTCCTCTTGAGAAACGCTGGCATGTTCTGAAAATAACGATTCCTCGCCTGTGTACCGATGTTTATAGGGGGTGATACATAAAACGACACGCAGCATTGCAATAACAGCTCTGCATTTCAACAGCCAGTGTCAAGCAGCTAATGAGTTCATGGCTTCAATTGGTTTACCTGTCTGCCAAGCTTACAAGAATCCTTTGTGGAGTCACTTGTGTACAACATATGAAAAGTACAGGATTGAACAGTGCATTCAAAGGTACAGATGTGGCAATAGCCTAAACCGGTCAAAACCATGAATTTCCTTGCCTTTGTGTCTCAACTGTATTATGTGCTGTTATGCAATTGATCTGAAGGTATATTTTAATGATTCACCTGTGATTCATGAACAAGTATCACAAATAATCAACCCTGTAGCATAAATCACTGTCACTCTCAGTGTTGGAAAACAACTTGGAAATATAACACTGAAAGACACCACTGTCTGTTACCTCGAATGGTAGTTCCCAGAGGTCCAGGTTTTCAGTTAATTCCAGCTTTTCCAGGTTTTCACAGTTTCCAAGTTCAGGTGGGATACTAGAGAGCTTATTATAGCTTAGGTTCAGTTCTTTGAGGTTCCTCAGTATACCTACAGTATTACAAAGACAGTAACCATCATCAACAAGGTATTATGGAGAAAACTGTATTGCATATTAAACCAGAAGTTTTGTGCATATCCCGCTAAGGAAGAATATGTTTGCGTGAGGAAATTGTTTGTGTAGCTAGAAAAGGGCTTGAATGCACTACTTTAGTATCAAGTTGGCCCTGACTTTGCTGAAGGGTCAGTGAGGGTCTGCGCTGCATCACAGCTTGCTCTAGATTTGGCCAGTTCCCACAGATCACCAGGGAGTGGTTTGCTTTTGATCCTAAGGAGGTCCCTTGTGTCTAGGGTTGTACATGTCCAGGACCTGTGCCTTTTGTGACCATCATCATTTCTAACTATTACTCCATCCTGCAGCAACCGTGTAGGCATACCATGTACTGTAGGCTGGTATCCTGGATGGAGGCATATATAACTCTATCCACCCTTATCAACTGGCCCTGTAGAAAAGTGGACTGCACTGACTGCCTTCCACAGATCCTGGGCCTAATCAATCCACTCCAAGGTGTGGCTGTTATGCCCTGAAGAATGTGTCCAAATTCTCAGATTGAATATTTTACAAAACAAACTTGTGGCATGAATACAGGCCCAGGTAAATATAAAAGCAATACAATAAAACGAATTGAAGAAAATACATCTTGCTGTGTGCGAGCCTGGGATGTGTGCGGACTGTGAACAAGCACGTTTCCAGGACACGTTTATCTGGCTTCTGATACCCACACTGATTGTCCCTTGTTTGAGCCAGCATGGGGCCTCAGTCTATTCCTTTATTTGCTGCCAATTTTAGCAGCTGCCATTGAGGTTGTTGTTATTCTTAACTGACTAAAAAAAAATTGGCAACGTGGCATTGACTGCTAAACCTCTGTCAAATTCAAGTAACGTGATGTATTACAAAAATAACTACTGCACTTGTCAAGTAATAAAAGTATAACTACAAGATGTTTTTTTTGTTTGTTTGTGATTAATCTGTTTTTGTCTGGTGCCTTTATGGAATTCCCAAAAGGAAAGAAAATGATTTGCCCTTTTTAAAATTGGGTTTGGAACACTATTATCCATTCCCCTTATTTAAAATGAAACATAACAAATCCTCAAAAAATAAAAGCCACCTCTTTTCTTATAAAAAGTAAATCGTTTCAAATCACAATGTAATGCCTCTGTTGTTTATTTATTTATTTTTTACCTTTTCCTTACAGCCTAGTTTTCATTTCCTCATTCCTAAATATCACGTGGCTTTTCTGTTGGTTCCATCTGCTTTGTACAAACTTTATAAAGAGCTGAAAGGCAATAGAATAACTTGCTCTTTTTAGGAATGTGAAAAATCAAGGTTGAACTAAGCTCTGAAACTCCAAATGATTGCAAACACCACAGTTATGGTTCAAACCTTGAAGATATTAACTCTTATACTCTAAAAATTCAATGCATCATTGGTTTCATGCCTTATAATGATTTATAAAACATGCTGAATATGTTTCAGCTGTTTAATCGATAGTGCAAATTATGAATTTGGGGATTTACATGAGAATCAATAATTATTTCTTCATTCTTATTTTTTCCATTGGACTGCTTTGTTCAGGTTATGTTGAAAAAGAATGTCCCTTTTCATTAAGTGGTCCTGCTTTTTCTTTTCATTGAGCTACTTTCACCCAAAGTCTGATTAGCACAGATGACAGTTCTTGTACTGACAAACAATCTATGACATATGCCAGATTTCTGCAACCCTTTCTCTTCTCCTGAACAGCAAGGTGGCCAAGTAAATATTGACAGAGGAATGGGATTGCTGTCCTAAATAGTACATTCTGAGATACACAGTGTAGTTTATTATATATGTCATTACATACTTTCAATTAATGGATTGCTTTTTCCCTAGATAAAAGTCATAAACCATGTAACACATATACAATATGTTGGATATCCCAAGGGACTTTTTCGACCTGGACAAAGAAACAAGGAATTACCATTCTGTTTATTTCAAGATCACAAGATAATTGATCCCAGGATCTATCTATCCATTTCTGTAAATGGATAGATACCTAAATGTAGAAGTTCAAGTAATAATGGATTTACCTATTTCTGCCAGGAGCTCCTTGATGCCATTTCTGGATAGTTGCAGTACTCTCAGATCCTGAAACAGCTCAATATACTTAGGAAGTTCCTGTATGCTGGTTCTGCTTATGTGCCATTCTCTGAGGTAAGTCATTTCTTTGATTGAATCAGGGAGTTCCTAAAATTGAAAAGTAATCTTGTTCTGGAAAAAATCTTTCAGATAATATGCATTTGTTTTATTTGCTATATTCCAGTTTGCTTTGAGATAGAAGCTTTTTTTTTTAGACAAACCAAGAAACCATGTAGACTGAGTTAATTACTCTAAACAAACAAAAATTGTAGCGATCTCAATTAACGTAGGCAGGCATCACATAGGGTGAGGCAATCCACACACAGGCGGAGGGCGGGCCTCTCGCACTAAAGCATAGCGCCGATACCACTGTACAAAAGAGCCAGCTCCCTTGCAAGGAGCGTATATCGGGCTTAGGTCCCAGAGTGTGATTACGTCACCTACCAGCCCTGTTGCTGCCTTCCACCATGCACGCTAAAATACTTTACGTGGATGAACATTTATACTGACACCCAAAAGTTATTTATTAAAACTACAGGTTTCTGTAGTTCTGTAGCATTTAATATGTTGGCCAGTAGGCCTCAAAATGGTAAGTGAGGATGACTAAAAGCTTGCCCTTACTACTTTGGTTCGCAGGTGGTGTAAGCTTCAAATCTACAATACTGAAAAAGACTAACATATTAAATACCTTCCATTGTTCTCCATTTAGCTCAAAAATAAACGTTTTTTCATCAATATCAATCTCAATTCCTGAATCCAGGGAGATGCGCCCTTCTGACAGCAAATTCTTTTCACTACTGTGGTAAAGTTTGAAATCTGTTGCCACGTTCTCCAAGTTTAGCTGATTTGATTTTTCACGGAGCCTCTTCCTGTGTTCTAACCTGTGACTCCATTCTTGATTCAACCTGGAAACAGAAAATGTTTCTTCAATTGAAGTTACTGTATGTACTTTTACCAGAATTTACATACATGCAGATGAAATGTAACATATATTTCCTTTCTTAAGGTAGCACTGTTGACACATGGAAATATGGTGCTTTATTGCAGGAGAGCAGGGGTCGAACAGTTTTAACAAAATATTAATTCTTGTATGTATGGTTTTAGATATAAATATGTTTGCTACATATTTATATCTAATTGAATGATTCCACGCATTCTAAATATGGTTGAACTAGAGGGATATAATCCCTGATATATGCTCTTAGAATCTTTGTAACTGCATCACAAAAACAAATCAAACAAGTCACTCCATCAGCTATTAACAAATATGTTGTTTTAAAGTAAATTTCAACCTTTTTAATAATATGTCAATTAAGGAATGGCTAAATCAAAACATCCTGGAAAATACAAGCACCTCTGACATGTCTACAGTGGCTGTAAGCAGAACAGAGAGAAGTACTGTTGGACAAACTGAGCCGGTTTCTTCTTCAAGCTCTTCCGAAGGTCACACTGCTTCTGCTGTCCAAGTACTAGGCAACTTTCCCTGAAGCATTTTTAATAACTGCTCGATATCTGGAAATATTCAAATCAATTACCAAGGAAAAGGCTTTTCCCAATCTTTTTTTCCTGATCTCTGTCCTCAGTTTATTTTCACGGAAGCATTTTTCATAACTGCACTAATAATAATAATAATAATAATAATAATAATAATAATAATAATAATAATAATAATAAAGTTAAACTGCATTCCCAAACACATCTTCTTTTATCTACAGTTGAATCCATTCTGTCCTCATAAGAGCTGGACTTGCTGTTTTAGACCTATAATAAAATGTGCATTTATCAGTTTCCAACTGTACCGTTCAGTTGGCACCGATGTGTGTAAATGACACATGGAAGAGGTCCATGGATAACAGAGGGTATATGTAAGCAATAAGACCCAACACACAGAGCATTACCAGGAATTATTACATCCAATGTTACAGCACAGTTAATTCACTTTATTTCATTTTAACTGCATTTCGTTACAAATAAAACTGGTGGAGTGATTATAGGTATTGATTATAGGTATCTCTGGCCCCATTACCCAAATGGTCCGTAATACCTGCTAATGCCCTCTGTGTCAGGTCTTATAGCTTACTTATGCTTCAATGGAAAGATTCTCTGCACTCTGATTGGCTGAGCTAGAGAGATATAATCCCTAGAATATGCCCTTAGACTATTTGTAACTGCATCACAAACTGTGTTGGGTCTTATTGCTTACATATACCAAGCAAGACACCATCTGCAAGCGGTCTTTACAGACAGGTGGTCTTTATACTGTGGCTCCCTGTGGAATCTGTATAATTATCACATACTGCACTGATTCATGTTGACATTTTTAACACTTGCTAAATACTCAATGAGCCAATAACAGCAACAGCTGATGCTAGGCCAAGTGCAAGGTGGTGTAATGTGGGTAAATAGAGAGTTATGTCACTGTGAGAGCATTGTAGTTTTTAATCCGCACTGTGGTGTCATTCCTAACTCAAATGAGTAAAGCTAGGACATACATTTCCCTGCAGAAACTTTACTGACTTTAATGCCCCTAACCTGCGAGGTTGTTTTATTGTATAGTTATTCCTGTATTTTTTTTATAAGCTGCATCATCAGGCAATGGAATCTCCTTAACCTGGTGGGGTGATGTGTGTGTGTTATTATAAAGACTAAGTAGAAGGGATTTTATTAGTTAGCAAGAATTATTGTGCCTGTAGCAGGGAAGGAGCTAGTTAGTGAGGCAGGGCAGGAAAGCCCTGCACATAATAAGTCCTGTTCGCTTTTTTGGGGTGAACTCATACTTTTTTTGACAGTCCATTGTTCACACACACAAAACAAAAACCTACGTAGCCTCCTCTCTCCTCTTGTGCGCGTATAGAACCCCTGTAGTCTCCATAGTTACCACAGTACATACGCGTGGAAAGCGGCTTTCCATGCTCTAAGTCCTGTGCCCGAGGCACCGGATGTACCCTACTGTTGTCTCTTGCAGCCCCCGAGAAAAAATATTTAAAATCTTCATATATTTACTCAAAATGGCTACGGGTACCTTTTACAGGCAAAGCAGATCTGACATTGACCCGAGTTACAAACATTAACGTCTTATTCAACTATGTTGTTAATCACGGATTTAACTGCAATTAATTGACACTACTGAAAATGCGTGAGATAATCTTAGGAATGCGTGTGAGCATGAGATAGCAGGCTAATGCATGAGTCTCACACCCAATGCGTAAGACTTGACATACCTGATAAAAAGCCTGCAGCTTTTCTGGTTCAGGGTGGGTGTTGAGAGAACGAGCACGATCGGAGAAAAGGAAAATCAAAAGCAAAAACGAAACCGAAAGTAAAAAGTAATCAATTGGGGGCTCCCGAGTGGCGCATCCAGTAAAAGCACTCCACGTGGAGTGCAGGATGTGGTCTATAGCAGCGAGTTCGAGTCCAGGTTATTCTACAGCCGACCATGGACGGGAGTTCCTAGGGGGCGGCGCACACTTGGCCGAGCGTCGCCCGGGGGGGAGGGAAGGTTAGGTCGGCCAGGGTGTTCTCGGCTCACCGCGCACCAGCGACCCCTGTAGTCTGGCTGGGCGCCTGCGGGGTAGCCTGTAAGCTACCCGAGAGCTGCGTTGTCCTCCGCCACTGTGGGTGGCTGCATGGTGAGTCCGCAGTGTGAAAAAAAGCGGTCGGCTGACGTCACACGCTTCGGAAGACAGCGTGTGTTCGTCAGCGCAGGGTTGGTAACGGTGAGCTGAGTTTCAAAATAATAATTGGCCACTCCAAATTGGGAGAAAATAATAAAAAAAAAAAAATTGGCAACGACTAAATTTATAAAAAAAAAAGTAATCAATTGCTACTCGTGCTGGGCTGACCAGCACGGTACTTGTTTATGTGGTGTCAGTGTTCATGACCTGTTTTTGTTTAAACTTTTATTTAGCTCTGTGATCGTTTTTGTTTAAATATTAATTTTATTTTTGTTTGAATAAAAACAGTGCACGCGAGCGCTTTTCACCTGAGTACCTGCCTATGTGTTCTCTGTCAGCTTCCGTGTCTGTTCTGTGGACGTCATCACTCACTTGGCTACCCTGTCACAGTGCCATAGAAATCATACACAATCTATAACAACCTCTCAATGGTCTTTATATAGACGTTCTTTATACCCTGTAATTATCACAGGTGTCCTGAGCCAAATAGATATTTTCTTACTCAATACTGACTACTCCAGTAAGCTAATTGACGGTAACAGTGGACTAAGTGTAGGTTTAAATTCTACACACTTTCTGGGTTATTATTTCCACAGTAAAGCCTTTAGATTATAAATGTATTATTATTAGCAGCAGTAATAGTCATAGTCATCGTAGTACTAATATTATACTACTACTATTATTATTGATTTAAATATCTTGGGAGTCACTAAACATAAAGAAATACTTTAGTTTATTCAAGTAGTTGTTTTTAATACAGGTTTGCTTCTGCTATTGGGAAAAACAAAACACCTCAGGAAAAATATCCCATTTAACTGAAAAGCAAAGAGGCTGATAGTTACGCTCAGGCATTTTTCATGAATATGATGGTGGATTGCTTTCTATCAAACAAAAGCATATAAAACAGAAGGCAAGGTAGTGGATCACATAAAATGCCCTGGCACATGCATAGCTGCAACCGAAAAGCAAAAGAAGACACAATCTGTGATTGATTACCTAACCCAGGCTTAGTGAAGGTTGTTAAGGAGGACTATACTGGTGTGTTTAACTGCAACAAAATTACACTTACATAGTGCCTAAACACTAGAGCCTGGTTAAAACAATCACATCGAAAAAAGAGAAAGATTGCAGCGAGGGATGTCAGCTGCAATTCTAAGTTATTATTCTTGATACTGGAACTTTTGTTTCTTAACGATCTAAACAGTGAGATGTAAAATGTATAAGCCTGATTTTTTGCATGGACCCTCTGGCCCTCGTGGTTTTAGGTTTACAGTACATTGTGAAACAGCAGTATTGGAATAGGCATTACAAAGTTTGCGCTATACTCTCAGTTATGGCAAGGGGTCACTGTTACAGGATTTGGCAAAAATCAGAACACTTGAAATGCTATCACCCATTCGACCACAGTTGATGAGGTTTTAAAACAACACAAACAGACAGGATATGTTGCTGATAACAAGTAGTAGCAATAATGGCAGCGGTGGCATACGAAATCACTGGCTATCAGTTTTAATTGCTTTAAACAAAAATGTCAGCTGTCATAAATTGATATCGTTTTGAACATGCTGTGCACTACGTTAAAGCAAGTGCAATGTCCAGTTTTGAGTGAGGAATATATTACTAGATACTACTGATTTAACTGCTTCTTCCTGCAACTGTTTTTTTCTTGCTAACTTTGTACATGCTCCAAAATAGGGGTCCCTGCTCTTAAGATCAGGTTGCAATCTTACTTTGCTAATGCACTTTTCTCCTGCCGTTCCCGTTCCTTCCTTTGACGTTTTTTGTGTTTCCTTATTCGGCCCTCCCAGATGCCCTGTATGAGTGACAGGTCGTACACCACTATTGCTGGGCCCATACTTACATTCAACACGAGCTTATCTGTAAAACAGTTACCATGCAAAGAAAAAAGACAACAAAATGATTCCAAGCTTGCATTTTAACGACCTACTTAGAAGCTTTAGACAAGATCTTCCAAAACAGTTAGATTTATTTTCTTTTGCTTCAAAGGTGTTTCACACAACCTTCAACATTTGAGACACTAAAATAAAGGTAATTATTATAAAATAAATAAAGAATATACAGTATGTCCACATAACACAAAATTATCCGTACCATATCAGTACCTACCTACCACTTTCAAGTAGCACCAATCACTGTCAACATTCATTGCAGCTGTCTGTATTATTTTGTCACATTATAACATTAAGATAAAATACAAGACTTATTATCACCTAAAATGGCTGGTATACTGTTCCATATAGCCCATCTTTATGAACCATAACTCATGCCACATAATATGTCCCAAATATCTGATTCCAATAATAATAATATAAGATTAAACATATTAGCCAGACACCCACCCTAACCAGCTACACCTAGTTGACAGTGTACTGCTTCTTATAAACTATATTCTTGCAAATCCACAATAAAGATTAAACAAAAGGAAACCACCAAACAGTTCTACTTACCAACTGTTTATAATGCGAGGCTACACATACGTTTGACAGAAAGTTGTTTACAGCAGCACATATCATGTTTAACCTGGTGAGTCAGGGTTGTTCATTTTCCCAATGTGACTAGCCTCTTGGGTGATTTAATATTCTATTCTTGGAAACTGATAATATGATTCCTGTCGTAGTAGTCGCCAGTTCAACAGGGTTGGTATTTAAACCATGTGGGTGAACACAGTGTAGCCTCTAATAGGCAGTAAAAACATCCTGCCTGTGTGTGATGAAATGAATCAATTAACCGATCAATCAGTCAACAGATAATCAGACATCCATACTGTGTAACCAGATGTCTACTGTAATACTTAAAGAAAAAAGATTGTCACGGCGTGTCCTTTTTTTTTTTTTAAGTTGCAGATTTGAGGATTTTACTGATTTGATTCTGATTTCTGAACTGCTGCCTACGTTCTGTCTACAACTAAATCTTAACGACATTTCACGTCAGTCTTTTTTGAACTTCACTTGATTCCTATTCAATTTCAGATTGTTTTTAAAATTCTGTTGTTGGCATATTACGCTGGACATGACCTTGCCAAAGTGGCCAAAGTGGCGTGCTGGACCCCAGGCACCGCGCACATAGAGTATGCCCATCCTCTGGGGCATGTTTGCCCTACAGGACATGCAAGCAGAAACCAGGCTATGCTCACCATCACTCCTTTAATGTCACCTGGTATAAAAGGCTCAGGCACTGCACAACACGCCTGCATGAAGTGCAAGGCACATGAGCGTTAAGCACCACATGCACCGAGCTGCCGAAGCACCGAGGGCACCGCATGCACCATCTATGCGCACTAAGGCACTGAAGTACCGTGCGCACTGAGCACCGTAGGCGGGATCGAGGATGTCACCCCATGAAGGGGCCTATCGGCAGCTCTGATATAAAGAACTCAGTGAATACCTGCCAATAGGAGGAATATCCCATAAGTAATGTTTTGGTGGTCGTCTTCGAATTGGAAGTGAACACAGGTTTAATGTTTACACTGGGCTACTTTACATTATTGTTGGTAAAGTTTGTTAATTGAATGACTATTCTGATATTTCTAGTATTTCTACCCATACTGCCTGGTATTGTTTAGTATTTTGTATTCCTTTCAGTCATGCTAAAGCAACACAGATGCTTTAACATTTAAAGACAGGCGTCCCTTGTCCCTCAAGCATTGGGTTTAATGTACTGGCATCAAATGATGTTTAAAATCAACAACATTAGTAATTGCTGGGAACAGTATGACTTTCAGTTTGCATGACCTCAACATTTAAAGGTTACAACACTGTAAATGTCAGCTTGCCTGCTGGGAACAGCACATTACTAATCTTTTATTTTACTTTATATTATTACCAAACATGGCCGTGTTTTACAGTGGTCATTTATTGTGACTGAAATGTGTCACTTGACAGCTGTGCCCTACAACTTGTCTGTGTTGCCCTTCCTTTCATACCGTAGCCAAGTCTTGAAGCTGCCTGGAATTCTTTCTGGTGTATTCTGTCCATTCATTGTTGGTATATAGGGTCACAAAGCAATGCCACTTCTAGGTAGCACAAACCTGCTTATGTTTGTAATCTAATATGGATTTTTTTCTTGTAATATGTAATTATTGTTGCTAGTAGTACTAGTATTTTTAGTAGACGTAGTAGTTACAGCAGAACTTCATTTAATGGTTGTTATACAGTGCAAATGTATTAGAACACCCCATTGCTTCTGTTGTTTTGATTTGTTGTGCATATGAAATCAAACCACTGGAACTGAAAATCTTGGAAAATTGTAAAATTAGTGATTGTCTAATTAAACTGATGACTTAATAGGCCACACATACAATTCATTAAAAATAGTAAGAGAAAAGGAACACATAGCCACAAATGATAAAATGTATGAGACATTTTAGAAGTTGTTTAAGATGTCTAATTAAAGCATAAAGTGCTGTAACATTTTCACACGCATGGCTGTAGTTTCACTGATTACTGACCGAAAATTGAAATTCTCACACCCTGAGGTTTTCATGTATGTTGCATCTTGCTTTTATTTGTACTGTAATTCTTGATATGTATTTTTGTATAGTTTATTTTTGGCTATGGTTTTATAAGGGGTGAATATTTTATTTGTATAATTGTATAGATGCTCTAGAAGGCGCTGATTAGAGAGTGACATGAAGACGGGACTCCCGTGGGACCCACAGGATTCCTGCGGTACGGAGAAAAAATGGTATTAAATTTTGCGGGATGGGATGGTGCAGGAGTGAAGCTCACGAGAACGGGATATAAAAATAATAAAGCTCTCAGGACAGACAAGGATTTAAGCTTCCGGGAATGGGAAGGAAGGGCCACCAGCAGGCAGGAAGTGTTTTTTGCTCTTTAAAGTCATAAAAATTTGAATCACATTAATTTTACAAAATTGTGTTTAACCCTTTGCAGTCCTATGTCAGACCATGTCCGACATTACAATTTTCCCTTTCCGGTCCGATGTCCGACATCATCAAAAAGACGTAAAACACAGGTCTCTAGTTGTTTTATCTCCGGAAAAAGCCGAGAAAACCATTCAATGGCCAAGTGAGACCGATAGGAGCCAAGAGAAGTGCCGTAAAAAATTTTAAAAATTAAATTAAAAAGGGGCGGATCTGAGCCCCGGCACCACAGAGATAACATAACAGGGACATAAACAAACAAGATAGCTGCTTCTGCATCCAGTGCTCAGAGAATATCACAGACAATTGCAGAGCTTTTTGAGATGTTATAGAAATAAAATAATGACTTGGATCGCATTATTGAGGAGTTTGGTGATAAAACGAGTGATCAGGAGATGATTTATCGGTATGCACGACTATGAAGAGGTATGTGAAAAATACAGCGAACAAGGGGTAGGGTGGGGTGGGGCTGGAGATGCAGTACTGAGTGTCCTGTTGGTATGCAGTGCCTTTTAAACCTGTTTTAAACCTTGTAAACAGCGCGTCTAAAATAAACTGCGCGTGTGAAAATAAATTGGACCTGACGTGCCTGAGAGGGTTAATCTCGCTACAGTGAATCAAATAATACCGGGAAATACACAGAGGGCGATCTCCATTTCCTGGTGTGGGCCGGGCGACTGTGACCGCAGGCTCCTTGCATCTGCCCGTATAGATGACAGAAAGACAGTGAAAGTGAGAGTAGCTTAATTGTATCAGTTTCAGACATCTCTTATGAATGTGAATTATGTAGTGATAGATCTGACGTAGAGAGAGAAAACAGGGATTGTCTCCTGTATCAATTCGAGCCGTATGCCTCCGAATCAGAAGGTTCAAACTCGGAGAGAGACTCCGACAACACCAACGCGGACGGACCAGTGCGACAGCAGATGTCCGCAGAGAATCAGCATCTTGGCAACACGGAATGGTTAATAAAAACCTTTACGTTTAACATAGATACTTAAAATATGTCATATTACCCATAATTGTATAGTTATGTCAGTCCTTTAGTTAACAATATTGATACATGAATTATTGATACTAGCAGAATAACCGAACGCTGTGGATTGCTACTGGCATGTATTTAACATATCTCTCTCTATATACATATGTACAGTATATTAAGGATGTGCAAATCATAATGCAGAGATGTCAAAGGCTACGATTTGGCCGTAGCAGCTACTATTTTTTGGCAGTACTGCTTCGGCGCTACGTTGAAGGGGTATGTATAACACTATGATTTGTAATAAATAAATATATAATGGATACTCCCTGAACGTTTATGAAATATTATTTCAATACCATGTTGTTGTTTTTTTTTGTTGTTTTTTTTTTTTTTTTAATGAATTAATGGTTCGTAATACTGTATTTTACTGACAATTTATTGTGGCGTTGACATACTAAAATCTCTGAGCCGGGTTGCTTAGAAACTGAAACTGCCGCACAAAACTCTGAACAGTTGTTTTTATATTACCGAATTTATATATTACATCATTATATTGCACATTGTGTTTATAAAGACCCTGTGCTTGCACTGTATTTTTTTCTGAAAAAACTAAAACTAAAAGCAAATTACTAGTAGTATACCAGTATTGTTTAATGCAAAACCCTATAAACCCTAATTTTATACATGAATACGAAAATATCTGTACCTCCAAATAATAATTGATCTCTGTTTATCACGGGATGGGACGGGACGGGATGAGACAGGAATTAAAAAAAAAAAAAAATTACGGGACGGGATGGGAAAAATGTGGACAGGACAGGATGGGACAGGATTGGAAATGATTACTCTTTCATAGGATGGGATGGGACAGGAACATTTTTGAAAGGACAGGATGGGACAGGACTGAAGATTCTCTAGCTATATATATAACTGTTTTAATTTATGTCCTGGTTCTGAGCTTTGGAAATCTGGTCACCTTACCTGTATCTCAATTAGATTCCTAGGTTTTTTATATAGGTAATTTCTTACTCAAAAAAAGGGGAAAACTCTCATCTTAAATAATATATAATATATAATATAATACTTATTTAGAACATGTGAACACGGACATGTGTATTACCATGCTCAAGTGATTTCCATTACACTAGAGTAGATGTTAAAACTTTATGCTGATTTGAACTCGGCTCTCGCTAAGATAAGCACCAACTAAGACGTAGCTTTACAGTAAACTAATGTGATCCATCTGTGTCTCCATCCATTTGCTCTTCCTTCCATATGATGATGTAGATATCCTTCTGTCTGGTGTTGATGGCTGAAGTGTAATGCTGGCTCCAGGGATCAGCTTATTGCCTCCCTAGCGCATCAGCACACACAACGGCTGCGATGCTGGCTCCGGGGATCAACCACAGTGCGGTCTCCCCAGCGCATCAGCATGACAACCGTCTGGATTGAGCTAAGTAGGGTACATCCCTGGGGTCTTCAAGTGGGCACCTTCCATCCTCGGTATTTCGTCGACTAGCCCATGACACCTCAAGAGGGCTCGACGGTGATTCTGGTGTCCCAGAATCACCCCCCTCCGTCCCCCACTCAACTCAGCCCAGCTTACTTACCTGTACATCAGCGTTTCTTTCTTTCTATTGTGCTTGAGATCCCCAGCCAGAATCTTTCCGTCTCAACCACAGCCAGTTGCTGCTCCTCTGCTGCTTCAGATAAGTTCTTCACTGTGCGACGCAACTCTTGGCCACTTGCTCATAAATCTGTCATCCTATCTGTCTACATACAGATGACTTCATCAGAACTACTGCGCACATTAACAACAACAGGTATATAACGGTATTGAGAAGTAAATATGCAATACAAGCTAAACCAGGGTTTCAGTTATTTTTATTAATCTGGAGGCAATTGTCTCAGATTATCCCATAATGGCAGTCTTGTGGGTTATAATGAAACCACTCTAAATCTGTTTAAATGACTTCTGGGCCTGTTTTTTGTAATGACACTGCAAGACACAACACGGCTTCCAATGGAGAGTAACAGAGAGGTGTTGCTTTTTTTAAAATGCAGACTTGTGAATCATTTTCTTTAGAGTCTGCTTTTATGAGGAGTTAGACAGTATGCATTTTAGTTTTGTAACTGTGTGGACACAGCCTTAATTAAGGCACTGCAATCCCTGAAAAAGCCAACAGGCTATGTCCCTGTTCTATTCATTAAATCATGTAGAGAGCAGTGTTCTTGGATAATCGACATGTTGAAGTAAAACAAGGAACAGAAAAGGCTTAAAGTTATAAAGAATAACTTGGCATCAGTTGACATTGTGACCCAAACTGTTCAGGAAGCACTGAAGTAAACAGATTTGCAGTAACCCTGAGGGCATTTTTGACAGTTATATGGATTAGGTTCATTCTCAGTGGATTAAAACATGGTACAATATCTGGTACATCTGTAGTCACGCTACACATAATCAATATTTTAAATAAATCTGTCTGATATCTGATATTCAAACCACTTTTGTTTCTTCTGTGCAGTTTTAAATGAATCTGTTTGTCATTGACTTTCATTAGGATTCCAAATCTGTAAGCTGCATCCTGTGTAGAACACTGTCCACTTCTGATACATAGGGATGTCACAAAGGCCTCCACTTTGGAACCTGTCTATTATAGAATCTGGCATGACTTGTATGTCTTTTCTGTCTAAAGCCAGTGTACGATATGGCATCAAGTCACAGGATTTTTAAATAAAAAATCAAGTATATTGCATAAATATGGTGTTCAGTGTTCAGATAGTTTGTCATTTATAGCTTTTTTACAGTAGCTACCTCTATAAACTAGCACACATTATCTGGCATAATTCCCTCTTTTGTAATAAAGACATTAGAGTTATCTGTGCATTACAGTTGCTGGGGGGTCTGGGTTTTTTTTTATTCAGCCTTTCTTTATTATTATATGAAGACAACAGAGAACTCTGTATAGAGAATACCCAAAAGATATGAACTGCTGATCTCCTGTTGCCTGTTTCCATGCTTTCCTTTCTAAAAGGTGAATCAGTAGCATCGAATCTCTTCCTTACACTTGTGGCACTGTGATTATTTTCTATATCTACTTTGACATGGAACGTGTCTTGTTAGCTTCCCTGTCAAATGTCTGAAACCTTAAATGCATGCACATGCTATGGGGCAGTGTAGATCCCTGGTACCCCTTTTCAGATTCTGCAAACTACTGGGTGAAGAGGTGAATAAACTTGGTACAAGTGATAAAGTAAGAGTTATTAAAACCATGTAAAACCAGTGTATTCCTTTGAAGAAACCCTAACAGAGCCATTGGTGGAGGCAGTTCAGTCAAAATGAGTTTAAAATACATAAAACATAAAACTACCTTCACAACTAGCATAACCAGGAATGGCAACACCATACCATTCAAATATCGAGATAAAGAAACACACTGTCTTGTACGGCTTTAGGAACCATGGTAGTAAAATGGGTCATCTGTGTGTTTTGAGATAGAAATTATGAAAATGTACAAATGGGTCATATATCATTTCACTGTAGCTACCATTGCCTCTTTGTATAGAACCACGGAAATGTCATTGTACTGCCACTGCTGAAACATTGTCATTGAAGATAACTATGTAAGGGTACAACATGTCTTTAATGTTAATAATATGTGATTTTTTGTAAAACTGTAAAAGTCATTCTGTTAATATGCGTTATGTTGTTTAAAGACAGTTTCTGTCATCCTGACTTTCATCATGTACCAAAATGTAGATGGCTAATAGTTTAGTTTTACTTTAAAACAACAGCAAATATTACGTTCATAGAAGGAATATGAATGTTACATTGTAGGGTTTAATTTAAAATGCAGTTATTACACAAAATTGGGGATAGAATAGAGTGTCATTATTACTTGAAAATAGGATGCCTGACACAATCTAATTCTCCCATCAGCCAACTATGCATTTGCTGCATATTGCCCAGCTGATTCATTCAACTTCAATCAGATTCAGAATGACACAAGAATGACTGCATCTTCTCAGTTATGAATGTGATGTTCACAGAAATATGTATTATTATTATTATTATTATTATTATTATTATTATTATTATTATTATTATTATTATATTTGGTAAATGTGTCTCTTTTTGTTTCATCAAATGTGTGTTAAAATATTGTTAACACAGTTATTGGCTGTAATTAGACAATGAAGAACAAGCAAACACCCCTTCTCTTTTATTACACACGATGCATGGTGGCTAGTTTGGTGGTGGAATAAAATACTGACAACAGTGCTTTTCTTCAGCAGCCCAGGAGGAAGAGGGGGTGTGCTTTTGAGACGAGTCCAGTGAGCTGGCCTGCTCCCCAACTGCTTGATCTAAAGCAGACTTTCTTCTGGTAGATAACTCTATCTCAGCTCCTGATGGTGATTCCAGTGCTGTCTTTTTTCATTCTCACTAACACAAAGTCAGGTTGCTTCTGATATACCCAACCACACTATTCTTTGTTCAGTGCCAGAAAACCAGTTAACAAAATCAACGTAATACATAATAGGTAAAATAGTAACAGTTACCACTCCTGCTATTGCCTGCACAATAGCTGCATAGTGCAGAAAACACCCCCTGGCTGATGCACTGTTCAATTAAGCTGCAATGTGTGCAGTACCTTGGCTGCCACATGTGACTATACAGCAAGCCCCATATACTATTGCCACTGCCCTGTCATTGAGTGCAACTCCAAAGCTACTGGTTCAGGGAGGGGTGCTGATTGTAGAATGCCATTCAGTTAGGCCATGAGGAGACTTTCCGTGTTGTCCAGGCGCGTAACTTGCGCTTCAGCTGCATAAGTCTTTTTACATGGGCCTCTGTTATCCTGTATTGGCCGTTAGAGCATGCAGGGTCCTTAGACAAACCTCCTACCAGAGGGGCTCACACCAGGGCCACAATGGAGGAGGAGGGAGGACAGGGCTCCCAACGCTGCAGAGGGCTCAGCTCAGCTGCCTGAGGAAGCCGTACCAGTGAACTCTGTGAGCTCCCTGTGCCGGGTCCGTGGCTGGGACGCTGCATAGATTGTGTAGAACATCTCACCCCGAAGGCAGAGGAGGTGTTTGTCCTGTGGAGGAAGCATCCCTCCACAGGACCAATGCACTGAGGGCACCGATGCAGGGTGTGTCTAAGCACTGAGGGCCGAGGCACCAAGGCTGTGGGGTACCAAGGGCCAAGCACCGAGGCACCAAAGCTCTAAGGCACAGAGGCATTGAGGGTACCGATGCTGGGAGCGTCTAAGCACAGAGGCGCAAAAGCACCGAGGCACTGGGGCACCGAAGCACAGATGCACGAGGCACTGAGGGCACATAGGGCGCCGAGGCACAGAGCTTTTAAGCACTGAGGGCACTGAAGCACCGAGGCACCGCGGCTCTGGGGTACCGAGACACTGAGGTTGCTGAGGCATGAGGGCACCGAGCACCAAGGGAGCAAGCACCAAGGGTACTGGGCTGGGTGTCTTGTCTGGACCATGTGCAGTCACACAACCGGGACAGTGCTGACCATGTCCTAAGTACTGTCCTCTATTTATACCTGCTGGTCAAAATCAACATGGATTTAAATATTCCATTGTTTAAACTTTTGAGTGATGGCTGTCAGTTTTATGGTTGGACCAACACTGTCTGTAGCTCTTCTTATCTAAGTGGGAGTGTTACTGGGTGTCAGCTGTGGGGATATTTTCAAATTACAGGTAGGCTTAAAATTATGGAGCGATAGTGTGTTGAGCATTGTCGCACTAAGATGTTTTATACATTTATTTGTATGCATGTATCACATTGTATTTCTGAATATGTTTAAGCATTATTGAAATAACTCACTACAGCATATTTATTCTTCATAAAATAATTTACAAAACCAAGGACAATACCTAAAGCATACTCCACTTTTACATGGTGCAAGGCAAATTATATTTACTGAATATGAAAGAAATGTGAGTTATTTTCCATTTACTTTTGAAATGCCCAGGTAACAAATTATGAATTATCCCTGCCTGAAGTTGTTCATAATAAATACCACAGGTACTGCTTTTAGGCACTTTGAATAAATAGATCTGTGAAACAAATGGCTAATTCTCATTTCAAAACGGGCACGCTCTTAGTAATTCAAACATTGCAACACTATGTGATTTTTTAATACGTGAACAATACGCTTAACTGTACTACGACTACTAAATCAGGACTTGATCTAATTGATTTTTGGTGCAGAGAAATGTGTATAATTAGGTTAAACGGAACACACAGTAGGTAAATAACACAACTTGGTGTGAAGTTCAACCCAGAGATGATTACAATTCCAAGTAGCGGCAAATAATGTCAACATTGAAGACTTTAAATGTAAGTTTAAGTTTGGAACAGCCAGTGGCTTAAGAAAAGTGTTACATTGGTGTCCAACTTTTTTTTTTTTTTTTTACGGTACCCGTAGTATATTTTAAAAACAACAACAACAACAAAATGTGTTTGTAAAACAGTTTTAATAATATCAGCATACATTGCATTTCAGCGCAAGATTTCAGGGATTGCTGGTCTGGAGGTGGGGCTCATAGGTGCTAATTGGTTGTCAAAAGCCCATTGACTGTGGGCTTGCAGTGATGGGTAAAGGTATTAGCTCATTCTTCGACATGAACGAGTTTCAGGAGTGTTCTGCGTTTAGTAGCATCGATTTATCCAGCTGGCGACTCGATCCATTTCACTTGGAGTTTTCTAATATTTTTGCAATTCCGTGAAGATAGTTTTGGATTAAAGTAATTAAATTGGGTCCCCACTACCAGGCGCTGAGAAGAAAATGGACTGTGGATGCTATTTTGGGTAACAAAACTTTTTTTTTTTTTTTTACTAATAAATAATGTAATGTATAGCTTTTGTAGAGTGAGTAAAGTAAAATAATGCACTTGTCTGTGAGCCAAAATCCACCGATGTATCCATTTTTTAAAATTATTTATTTTACTTTTTATGAAGTGTGTTTTAATGAATATTATTTGTTTTTCAGGGTTCTCTTCTCTGTGGTAGTCACATTCCAAGTAATTCATTTTGGACTAGGTACGTATTTTTTGTATTATGCTACCCAGCATGTTTTCAATTGTATGTAATATTATATGTATTTGCAATAATCACTAATTTAGCAGCCTCGATTACATTGGGTGGTGTTTGGTAGTACGTTTCAAAGTTATTTTTATATGCAATAACTTGTATATGTTAATCCAATAACTTTTTTTTTTTTTGTAGGTTGCATGGGACAGGATTGTGAAGACTCCAGACTGTCTGATTCGTCGAAAAGCAAACCCCTCAACACGCCGAATTTTTAAAACAGTTCAATGAAATGAATACTCGATCCGAAGCACGGAAAACGGAGAGTCTGGAGTTGTTTTGCCTTTCACTGGCCTTACAGGAAGTACGTTTCTCGTTGTCTTACTCATTTCACATTAGCATTGTTGTGAGTTTATACTGTAGAAGTACATGGGACTGTTCTTAAAATGTATACTATCCTAGAAAACAACATCCTTGGAATGCTTTTTAATTCCGATCAATCGTCTGTTGTAAACAAAGCTGTGATGAACTTTGTGTGGAAAGGTCATAAACTTGACCCAAGATGAACAGCATTTTTTTTGAAGGCCACATTGTAGCTTTCATTGTACTGTCCTTCTGGTCGTTTTACCTTTCCCGTTGCACAAACAAAACAGGCTTAACTGAGCAAACACTCCTCCAGGCAGTTACTTTTATTGCCCTTTGATTTGAAGGTTTGGATTTCCAGGGTGAACGGTGGAAAAGTAAACTAAGCAGCCATGCAGTGTATTTGCAATGTAAAGTCATTGTGAATTTAAGTTGTTTATTAATTTTATTATTCTGCCTGAAACTCCCAGTTGGATCTGCTAGTTTATGGCAAATCTCTACACAACCAACTTGCATATACAGTATTACTATATGTTAGTGTGCTGACATATGACCCTAACTTTTTTTGTTGTTTTTGTTTTTCATTCAAAGGTGCAAAATTAAGCAGAAGCTGTTGTCAAAATGGTGGTACATGTATTCTTGGCAGCTTTTGTGCATGCCCCAAACACTTCACGGGCAGAAGTTGTGAATATGATGAACGTAACAGGTAAATGAGACGGTGGCCATCAAAGATTTCTTGTTTGTATTTCTGGTGCATTATATTACATTTCTTATGTGCAATTTTAACCTCATGTATATTTTTGTTATTCAACAGAAACTGTGGTGGTATTCTTCATGGTGAATGGGTACAAAAGGATGTTCAGTATTGTCGATGTGGGTATGGGATACTACACTGTTTCCATCAAGTTTTTCATGATAACTGTGGTAAGTGCATTCTGTATTGATTAATCGTCCTGTAGTTGTAAACTTAGCTTGGGAAAGCATTGTGTCATGTCTTCTTGGTATATGGTGAACCTAAAGTGAGCATTTCCCAAGTCAGGTTTGTGGTTTGGGTGCCAGTAAGCATTGCAATTATAATTTCAGTAGTCCGAAAACCTAGATTAGACATTTGGGATAGTAAATTTGCTAAATCACTAACTATGTTTTAAATCCTCCTTAAGTCTTCTGGAACAACTAGAGTAGTTAATATATAAAATCATTTTGAACAAGCATTACAGTTCTAGGTACTTGGTTCCGACTAAGGCTGTTAATCTAACTATAGCGGAATACATTAAGTCAATGTGCAATGCTTTTGAAAGTCAATTTTCAGTTAAAGGTTTACTTTTACACTGTTAAGCTTTACTTGATAGTTGGCTTGTGTAGTGTGTTTTTGCATTTATTTAAATTGATTACATTTTACTTTTAATGACAGAACCTTTGCATCTTATTTTCATTCATAAGTGCTTGCTATGGATGGAGTATCCTTCTTGATGGTTCAGGAAATATGCCCATTTGGAAATGGGGCATAATGGGTCCCCCATTTCGATCTGAATAGACCTGGATTACTATCATTCACAGCTTTGCCTGCCAGGAGACTGGTAGCCTGGTGACAGGCTATCACTGCTAATGGCTGTTTTGTCTTACAAAGAAATGTGAAAGAAGCACCCATTTAAATCTTACACAGGTTAACACCACTTGGTTTTCTCATGGTCACTGACAATAAGCATATCATTTCTTCTGTTTCAGATGAGGAAGTGGAAGACTACAGACTCCATTCTGAGGGCTGCAGATTACAGCAATCTGTGTTCGTTTTCATGTCTGTCCTCATGCTGACAGTAATTGTATGATTTTAAAGGACATCTACTAACTCAGTGGTGAAACTTGTCCATTATTTATCATTAGAAAATCAAGATACAATGAAGGTAACCCACAAGGGTCCAATGAAAATGTTAATCTAAAGTGAAAGCAATTTTATAATATTGTAAATGTCTGGTAAATAGTAAAGAGTGAATTCTTCCAGTAGAAGGCCTGCTACTGTAAATGATATGCCTTTTGTATACATTTTAAAATTGTAAATACTGTATGTTGACACTGTAAATATACCTGGATAAGGATATTAGTCTTATTTTTGGAAACTCTCAACATTGTGATGTAACATAGTCGTTGCCTTGGTATGTGTTGTTTTTAATAGTCGAACTTGGTAACATTTAATAGGAATTGTAACTAGAACTGCTCAGATTGTTGCAACTTTGTATTTAAAGTAAATCTTTGCAAAACTAAACTCACAGTTTTAAACCTGTTATACTGTATTACTTGCTGTACTGAAAAGTGATTGATGTGAGTAGCACAGTGTAGGAGAATGACATTAAAATAAGTTTACCCAGTGCCTTGCACCCCAGAGTCAGACTGCTGCTCAACATATTAATATGACAGCCTGGGGTGTGAGAAATTATGGAATGGTTGGTGAAGCCAAGTTTTAGTTAATATAAGAAAATGGACAGTGAATTTGCAGTGCATGAACTGAAATTTTACCATGCTATATCTGCAACCTGTTACTAATGCTGAAATGTTTGTTTTGAGTGGATGGGTGATCCTTGTTTAACATCTCTTGTACTATCAGTGCTCCTCTCAGATTGGAGCTGCAACATTCTTTTGCAGTTATCTGCAATGACGCCAGTTTGATAAGGGCTCGAATGACCCCCTGATCTTTCAGTTTACTTGGTGGCTTGACCCTTGTGCTATTGCCCATATCAAACCTGCTATCTAACACACAATTCAACTGGCTAATAGTTTACTGATTGTGTCTTTGTGGAAATACTGTTTATTGTGTTGCTTTTAGGCCAATACTGTTTTCTTAACTGTGACATAAATGTGTTTTAAGAGCTAGTTACCCTTTAATAAAAAAGGGAAATGGTCTATAAGATGGTAATCTTGCCTATATGTGACAGCTAAAAATGAAGGGTGTTTCACTTAACGGAATGCCCATAGGGTATATTTGCAGGCATTTATTTATTTTATTTTTTCCTTGTGTTGAATTTCATGTAGACCCACATCAGCAATTCTGATCATCTAAGGGCATTTTTTTTCTACATTGCATTCATTTTGTTACATGGCACTTGCATAAAGAAAAGATCACTTAAAATTGTACAAGTGGGCTTAAATAGAATTACATACACATGACAAAATAAGAATGTGACAATGGACAAGTGTTCCACATCTTCATTTCAGAAGTGAGTGTTTCACTTGTAAGCACAATTCCCATACTGTATTCCCTTGTCTGGCATTATTAAATAACTGAATGGCACTAAATTACCAAGGCAATTTCATTTAGATAGAAGAAAACCGATTTAAAATACACTTTTACTGTTTAGATATGCAGGGAGATGTAAGAAGCTGCACAGTGTTGATTTTATCTATATTAAGCTAAATCGAAAGGCAATGCTGTGTGTGGTCCGTGTTAAATTGTGTTGCATAGAAAGATGTGGCAGAGCAAATTGTGCAATAAACACACAACAGGTTAAACTCTGCTGGGATGACTGCAAATCTTCCAATATCTCCACCTAAAGATGTTTACCTAATGCTTATTTGTGGGGCCGTGTCAGACAAAACAAACAAAAGACTTTCTTTTTAATTGAAATGTCTGTGTTTCAACTCTTTGTGCAAGCAGAGTGCTCGAATGTGGCATTTCCTGGTGTGGCCCGCTACCCTGCAGTGAACTGTGATGTCCCCTACAACAGTTTCCTGCTGTACCGATTGAATATTTAGTACATAAACTGTAAGATATAGTCAGTCTATATTGCTGTAACTTCCCACTCACACTTCTGCTGTTGTTTGTGTTTGATGAAGACAAGCACACATAGCCCCAGTCTCATTCCCTTTCCAATTCATTATCAATTGGTCTAAGAATTGCTTGAATTTCATTCATTTTTACAAATAACCTGAAAATACTTCTGTTTGAACCTATTTAAGAAACACACAAAACACTCCCATGAATCTGAGTAACCCTGCACTATTTCTGATAATTGACTGGTGTTGCAATTGTTTATGGCAAGGGACTAGCAGCACTTGTAGACTTAATCCCTTTATCATCAAAACACACTTACTGAGGCTTCTGTGCAATTCCTTTGCAACATATATCAGTGGTGGCTGACCACTTTAGTTGTGGAAAACTCTTCAATCCTATATTGAGCGAAGACTGTCAATTGTACCAAGTTGTCTGTTTTGTGTTTGCTGCAGAATTGCCACTGTTCAGTAGTGTAAGGTTGTTGTTTTTTCCAGTATTTGGTTTCATTAAAAGATAATAAACCACATTGCAAAAACAAAGACATAATTTCTCTAATGTCGTGGGGATTTCCTTAACTTCTTAGTTTACTTGTTTTTTAGTTCATCTAAGGATAATGTGAATTAATTAAGAATGACACATAAATCAGATTAAAGAAAAAAAATTAAGAAGCTAAATAAATTACATTTTCTAATTTTATTAGGATAGGGTCTTAGAAGCATGCCTTGTATCCACCAGACTGCAAAGGCAGTAACTCTGTCTCCAGCTCCCTGCTGAGAACTGGTTCAGTAGAATAATTAGAAAAACACCGGACACTGCTGGTTAAAACAAGACGCTGGTTAGTCATGGAAAGTAAACCATACCTAAGGATAATCTGGATTAAAATGTAAGATGCATGAAGTTGCATTCTGTGATTAATTCAATCTACTCTATTGTTGAACTTTAATCCTACAAACAGATTATTCACATTAAAGCTGTTGGTAGAATAACTGAACCCACAGCAGGTTAACAGGCTGAACTGAATGAAGCACATAGTCTGCAGCAGAAAAATAAATACATAAATGAAAGTGAAACAGGTCCATATCACAGTCCAAGTAAATTATTTATTCTTCTGTGTTAAGGATTTACAGTTTTAGCAGTCAAGTTTTGTGAAATGCAAAATCTTAACAGAGTGTTACACTTTTTCATTTTAGTAGAAGTGCTTTATTTCCAATAAAAAAATACTGGCGTGTAATAATGGTTCCAAATATTATTATTTGGTCAGTCCTTCTGTAGTGTCTGGCCTGGTTTGATTATGATTAATGAACGCCCTGGTCACATCGTAAGTAGTCGTGCCCTCAGAGAGCTGGGAAATGGCTTCTTCATGTTGTTTTTCATCAGGAAACACATATAAAGCTGGTATCTTTTAACATGGCTTATAACAACCTTCTTAAACACTCTTTTGGTAACAACTCCTTAAAATATCATGTTTGATCTTTTGCTGGTCGGAAAAATACCATTTTCATATCAGCAGTGGAGCCAGTGAGTGATGCTGATGAAATGTATGCACACATGCAGTATGATCATAAACCATAAGATTGGGCTTGGACTGTACTAGGATTAAATCTGAAAGCAGTGGTTGAATACTCATGTTAATATCTGAATATAAATCACATATCAATGACAGATAACTTGTGTTTTTTTTTTTTATTGAAGCATGCCTTTTTTGTCATATTTTAAAATACTTTAATGACCTCATAATAAGAATGATTAAAAAAAAAAAAAAGATTTTATGATCTGTAGCAAAACTGTATTTTCAATCATTTATCATTGCCTGTCTGGAGTTTTTAAAATGACAATGCAAAGCCTTGTGATCTGTACAATGATAGTTACAGTATGTGACTATAGGAAGATCTTTTTGAGCACATATGCTCATCGTGCTAATGCAGATTTAATGGGAAAAAATTCTCAAGATCAAGAATGTTTTAAAAAAAACAGTTCTTAAAGATCTAGCTACTAAAATGGAAATATTATTTACGCATGGCCACTAAAAGCTTAAGATTTAAGCACTCACCGTTCTGTTGTTCAATACTGTATTACGAGCTTAGTAAAACATAGTTTGTCTTTACACAGAGATTCCCAAATATGAATCTGAATCTTCCTTTCCCTCTTAAGTGGGAAATGCATGGAGCAGTTCTCTCTTATAGTAGAAGTAATGTGTCATTACAAAGCCATTTCAGCTGCTGCTTCTTTCAATGTGTTTTTAAATGTGTGACTAACACCAGCTGTTGGCCTGGAGGGTGTTCATGTGTAGATGTAGCATCTCTGTGATCTCCACTGTATACATATATAAAATAAATAGTAAATAAAGCATAAATCTATCATTTCAAGATGCTTTCATGATAGAGTCATTCAAGTTAGAGTAGCCTATTGCCGCTGTAGTGACAAAAAGAAAACATTCTTTGAGCATAATTTGCTTCATTAGTACACTAAGCACTGCCCCTCCTCTGTAGACACCAGGGTCCCTCAAGTTTTGCATTGTGGCATATTGGTAAAAAATACAAGAGCTCCCAGTGCCTGCACAGCATTATCTTGTTTGATTTGATAAACTACTGGCTGCACCACAATCCCTGCTATGTCACTCGTTTAGACTAAGATATCTGCACAATGTCCCCTTTCTTCACTGGTCTGCTTGCAGTCCCTGCTGTTAGGTTCAAGTGTGAGGGATTTTCATTTTCATTAGAGCATGAAAATGTCTAACCAGATCAGATATTCTGGTTCACTCCAGTTTTTAATGTCTTATCAGTAACTTTAAACACGCTCAATCATAAAATCTGTATAAAACTACAAATAGAAAGTGCATTTTAATTACACTATTTGTAATCCAGTTTCACCCCACAACTAAGCGTTTGGTTTTCACACTTTTCTGAAGATCATATATTCTGGTATCCTTTCAATATCTATGTATGTTATAATGAGACATATTGTTCCAGGGCTGACACTGTATAGTCCAGCTGTTTAACCAGCTAGACGGTTACCCAGTTGAGAATACTGCCATTTCTAGCTTTCACATTAAATATGTTGCAGTGAAACTGTTTACTGGCAGAAAAAAAACTCTGCAGTGTTTGACCACAACATCCAAGAATGGTTGCCCTTTTCTTTACTCCTTCAGTGCCCACACTCCACTGTGATGTTGGCATTTACGCCAGGAAACCTCCCACTTTCTCACACTGCCATTTACTCAGAACCCTAAGTTACAAGAATACGTCTTATTGTTTGCCTACATTCCATGGCAACTAAAGCTGTCTTGTTATCAGCTGGAAGTTTCTAGAAAGTGATTAGCACTCCCTCTTTAAAACAACAATGTTATTGACTGGGGATTTTGACTGGAGCAGTAAATAGAACCAAGTGTGATAAACAAGGTTCTGTTATAAGGTTGCCTTCAGGAACACCTTTTGGAGCTGAAAGCCAGAATATCTAAGCAACAGCTAAGCCAATCCTGCACTTGTCTAGATATACCGATAATTCATGCTCTAAATCAATAATAAAGAATATTGTACATGTTTGGTTGAGCATACATTTTCATAACAATTTTCTATATAGCCAGTATATGGTAATCAGTTTGATGATGCATAGCTTCAAAAAGTTATCAACTGTTTTTGTGCAAAAAAACCTTTTAATAACCAAACATTACTGATTTAGACAGCAAAGATTTGTCTTTATCCTCAGGCGACGCGTGAGGCGGCACAAAAGACTAAAAGAGCATAACACAGTGCATGTAAATGTTTCTAAATTGTTTGTTTGTCCAAGTTTGTTTTTTGCTCTGGCTTAACGTCAGGAAAGGCTTTAGATAAGAAGATACAAGCTCAAAAAGTACAGCGAATGTCACACATTCTGCCATTTGTTTTAGTTCTGATGTAGAGCCTGAAAAGTGAAAGATGTGGTTCCCTGGAGAGATGCAAAGTGATTGATCAATGTTTCTCACAGATACTTTGCCCCTTCCCTTCCCCTTTGGGTCCCACAGCCAGGTATGAACTTGGAGCACCACATGTAAGGCTACTTCTAGGTTGTGTTAAGTTTTAGCCTACAAAAGTACAACGGTTTAATATAATTGCAGATGAAATGCCAATATTTGCTGTCAACAAGGAAGTCTTAGCAAAGCTAAAAGTAACTGCTGTGTTCCATGAATGCTTCTGCTGAACAAGGGGGGGTCTTTTACTTTTATCTTGGGTCGAACAGCTGGAAGCCAGATAAGAATGGAGACACTAGCAAATCTGTAAAGAAGGGATCAATATCTTACGATTGAACTTTTTCAAATGTAACATTTAACGGATCTTATTGAAAGCCCCATGATATGCTGTTAGATTATTACAGCACTGGGATATACTTGAACATTTTTATGTACACCATTGTATTGACCTTTTCTTTCTAAAATACAAAAATCAGGTACTCTTGCTCAAATGTAAATATCAAAGGTGAAAAGCCAAATGAAATATTCTTCTTCTTCTTTTTCTTCTTCTTCTTCTTCTTCTTCTTCTTCTTCTTCTTCTTCTTCTTCTTCTTCTTCTTCTTAATAATAATAATAATAATAATAAAAACAATACTTATTATGTGAACGATCATTTCCCTATGAACATCTGTGTTTTATTTCAGAGTAGCAGAGGGACGAGGAAATCATCCAACGCTCCAAAAATGCCAAATGTACTTTCAATTCTATTTCTTTGTAATAATACATGTAGTGATCCTGCACCCCTTGCCCCCCCCCCAAAAAAAAAGTTACATTACTCTTCACCTCTCCTGCTCATTTCATGCTTTTATCAAGTAGAAGCAGCGCTACAGTAGCTGTACACGGCTCTGGTGCCATGCATTTGGTTACTACGGCAACAAGGTCAAACAAATACCGGGATCGTTATTGGTGAATTCCTCATACTCTGACATTTCTACATAGGGTGCATACCTAAACTCAATGGTAGTTTTCAGCGCTGAGTCAACAAAAACGTCACTAAAAGGTCAACATTTGTGGGTATTTAGGAACACTTTGTTGATTAATGGACGTCATGCAGTGGCTGCTGCAGCTGTCTGTGAGGTTTTATGTTGAGAAAAAATTATAGAAATATCTGACAAAGAAGATTTTATGATGGAAGCTGTGGCTATAATGGCAGCTTACTGATACAAAGTGCAATGCAGAGCAAAAGCGCAGAGCTATGTCCCAGGCTTGGCTATATTCCGAAATAGATTTCAAGTCGCATTTCGGACTTTCTCAGAGCTCAGTGCTGGGGTATATGCTAAAACATAGCTAATTCTCCCTTAATGTTATACAATAAAACTGTTTTACAATAATAATGTCTCATAGTTACTTTTTTGCAGTTTGCACAGTTGTAAAAAAGCCGACCTGCTTTGTAGCACAGTTTGATGCTAGCTGTGGGTGCCACAATCTTTTTTGTTGAGTAGCTCACCAGCTCTTAGAGTCGGTGAATTTGCTGAGAGTCAGCGTTGAGCCATTGTAGCATGTCACTAGCCCTCATCGTTGAAGTTAGGAACGGTTTTTGAAGGCGTTGCTACTCATCGTTGAGTTTAGGAATGCACCCATTCTACTAGAAATGAATAGTGTGCATAAAGAAAAACACAAAAGCTTTGGTTTTGTCAGTTCAGGTTTGCAGTTAACGTTTCTCACGTGTTTAATATTTTGGGATTAGAAGCAGCAAAATAGGCCATGGGAATTACACGGCCATTTTAATTAATGTGTCAACATAAGTTTTAAAGGTTTACAAAACTCTAAACTGTTGCTGAATTGTCATTCAAGGTTGTTTTTAAAAAATCTATTTTGTCTGCATGTTACTTTTTCAGCCAACACAGACGACTTGTTTCCAGTAGAAGTTAGTTACATTTTTAAAGATTGTTTCAATAGCGACTCGAGTTCCAATATACATTTTAAAGAGTTGACAGTAGCTAGGCTAAATGTTTAATTGTTTCAGGCTTGGTTTTTGGGTGATGTTCTTCATGAACTATCAATGACAACACATTTAAGGCAACTTGCATCAGTAGAATATAATGTAAATAGAATATGTGTTTTGTGGTGTTATTTTGTTTTTTTAAAAATAAAATGGTGGTTTCGTGACACTGAAATTATTTATTTTTTTTTTTTATTGTTATTCGTGAATTTCTTTAAAACATACCGTGAATTGTCTGGGCCGCTAATTATGACATATAATATACTGTACACCATGTTCATATAAGGCTTGAATTCAAGCATGTGCTCTCGTAATTTATATGTCACCAGAAACCCTCAATAGAATTACAGTCTTATTATGCACAATTGGGTGTGCATTATTATTATTATTATTATTATTATCACACAATGAGTCAGTGGCTGAGGCGGGATCCTCCTGGTTGTTAGTATTAATATTTATTTATTTATGTAAGTATTTATTTATTTATTTCAGTGCTTATGAAAGTTGCTAAATTGATGTCTAGTTTATTTATCCACACAGCAGGGGCAGCACAGCTCTTGACATCTTGAGCTTTCCCAGTTGCCATGTGTCACTCCTCCAACAAGCTCCAGAGGGACCACCCTCTTTGAAAGCAGTTCTGTCTCCATGCTCACCAATTCTTTGGCCTCCCTTTTTGAAACAGCCTGCAAATGTGCCCAATACTAGTTGTGCCAAATGCTGACTTAAACTGGATTTGAATCCAGGCTTCCACACGTGAATGTACTGAAGATACACATGAACACTTTCCTACTGCTGTCATAAACAAAGTTAGTGGTGCCTGCTAATGAAGGCAATGGGCTTTTAGGTGTGAGGTATTGTTCCCTATGGTTTCCCATAGTAAAACATGGTTTGGGTAAACATTTATTTCCTAACACAGCTTGTATCTTTAAACAATCCACCGTAAAGGATTCTAATCTTGTCTGCAATTGTTTTTAATCAAATTGTATCGATTGTCTTGTCTATTTGATTGTATTTACTTAGTCTTTTTTGTCATAAGATGTGTGCTGCTGCTGACAGGATGTCCCTGTAAACACTGTTGCTTGAAATCACAGAGGGTCAACATATATAAATAAATGAAAAACTATTGAAAATGCCTATAATCTCTATACAAAGAATTATAAAATAATCAGAAAGGTAGGCTGGAGTTTAACATGTGTTATTCCATGTTTCACTCTCTTCCATATTATAATGTTTTTTGTCATTAGAATCATTACACTGTAGATTTTAAGAGATGTACTGTAAGTCAAACATGCAATACAGTGCAGAGGACAGCATGTTTGTTTTCAATTAATGCATACTGATAAACTGACAGTATTGAACACAAACTATTATATATCAGATTTATGAAGGCCCTTTACACCAAAGTGCAAAACGAATGCCCAGCTCTTAAGGTTAATTCAAGGACTCAAAAGTGTGAAAAAAAAAGTTTCATTAAAAATGGTGCAAATTGTATTTACGTCTAAAGCCCTTGTTAAATCTCTTCTTTTAGCTCTTTTCTGTCAATATAAGCACAAACAGCACAAAGCAAAAAAATGCAGTAAAGTTATTTTTTATTAACAATATTTATTATTTTAAAAAGGAATTAAACAATAGTCTCTGATGCTCTTGATGTAATAAACCATGTATATTAAAGTGTCACACATTCTGAAGGCAAGTCGTGTGCAAAAATACTGAAAGTGTTTTAACTATGCAACTTGTCTTCAGAATGTGTGACACTCTAATATGCATGGTTTATTACATCAAGAGCATCGGAGGCTTTCGTTTAATTGCTTAAAAGGCTGGATTTACATATATTTTCATATATAAAGATTGCACTGTCTTGAGCAGGAATCCATACATGGAGTTAATAAAAAAAAATGTCATTTTAAATCTGTTAGGCCCAGCTTTAATTCCAGTGAGGCACTCACATATTTAAATCAAATACAAAAAAACATGGTAATTAATGGTTTTCTATGAGTTAGTTAAAATAAAATGCATAAGTTGGATGAACAAGCCTGCTTATACACTGAATTAATTACAAAAGAATATAGTTAGAAGTAGCACAGCATTGAATTATCAAAGGTACTTTAAGGCTTTGATATCACTGCCTTTATATTCTTTTTTTACAAATAATTATTCTTAGACTTCAAAGTACCAGTTTTAGTTTTTAATATACAATAGAAGGTTCCAGGAGGTAAGCTGTGATTCCTGTGTGAGTCAGTTTGTATGTCTTTATCTGCAGCCGGTATACCAGTATACTACAACCATACTTCCTGTCTGTCCATCCATCTGTATTCCACACTGTATCTTAAAAACTGCTTAAGTGATAGAGGCCATGACGACATTGCCTGTTTAAGGCTTTGACTGCAGATTACAGAATACCTGATTCTAGTTAGATGAGCTTAATGACCCTTTTTATCAAGTACAAGGGTAAAGGCACATTTTCTGAAACAAATACAACTATTTTAATGCTATAAACTAGCATGAAAACTACACCTAACAATACAGCTTCAGCTCCTCCTACATGGCACAAGGCAGCCCCAGCGCAACGGAGGAAGCTTGTAGTCAACGAGGTGCAAAAGCAGGAGGAGAGGATGAGGTGTATAAAGGCCATTTCCCAGGGCAAGCAGGGAGAATGGATGAGATGGGAGAGTGTGGAACAACGCAAGATTGGCTGGCAAGACCTATGGTCAATGGAACAGAGCAGGATCAGTTTCCTTATAAGGTCAACATATGATGTTCTCCCATCACCACAGAACCTAAACCTCTGGGTAGGAGAGGATCCCTCATGTCCTTTGTGTTCATCACCTGCAACATTAAGGCACATTTTGACAGGATGTAAGGTGGCTCTTAGCCAAGGACGGTTTACTTGGCGCCATGACCAGGTGCTGCGATGTTTGGCCTTAGCATTGGAAGACAAGCGTAACATGACCAATAAGTTGCCACCTGTTCCATCAAAACATTACACACAAAAGACAACATTTCTCCGCCCAGGAGAGCAACCACCAAGAAAAGGTGTTAAAACCAATCCTCGCCCAGGACAACTGGAAGCTGCTAGAGACTGGAAAATGCTGGCAGATGTTGGTCAGCGGCTTATTTTTCCACCTGAAATTGCCACCACAAACCTTCGACCAGATATTGTCCTGTGGTCTGGATCAGCACGCCTTGTTCACCTGGTAGAGTTAACAGTGCCATGGGAGGATGCTGTAGATGAGGCGTATGAGAGGAAGAAACTGCGGTATGCTCAACTAGCCACTGAAGCGGAACAGCGAGGATGGAGAGTCTGGGTTTACCCAGTGGAAGTGGGATGTCGAGGATTTGTGGCACACTCTACAACCCGGTTTCTCAGAGATGTCGGATTCAATGGCCAAGAGTTGCGTCGCACAGTGAAGAACTTATCTGAAGCAGCAGAGAGGAGCAGCAACTGGCTGTGGTTGAGACGGAAAGATTCTGGCTGGGGATCTCAAGCACAATAGAAAGAAAGAAAGGCTGATGTACAGGTAAGTAAGCTGGGCTGAGTTGAGTGGGGACGGAGGGGGTGATGCTGGGACGCCAGAATCACCGTCGAGCCCTCTTGAGGTGTCGTGGGCTAGTCGACGAAACACCGAGGATGGAAGGTGCCCACTTGAAGACCCCAGAGATGTACCCTACTTAGCTCAATCCAGACGGTTGTCATGCTGATGCGCTGGGGAGACCGCACTATGGTTGATCCCGGAGCCAGCATCGTAGCCGTTGTGTGTGCTGATGCGCTTAGGGAGGCAAAATAAGCTGATCCCTGGAGCCAGCATTACACTTCAGCCATCAACACCAGACAGAAGGATATCTACATCATCATATGGAAGGAAGCGCAAATGGATGGAGACACATATGGATCACATTAGTTTACTGTGAAGCTACGTCTTAGTTGGTGCTTATCTTGGCGAGAGCCAAGTTCAAATCAGCATGAAGTTTTAACATCTTCTCTCATGTAATGGAAATCATGAAGATCTGGATACGTCCAGTGACTGCTGTGAATAGTGCAGCTGGCAACAAGGGAAAGACCTTGTGACAGCCTGGAGAGACAGCTGACTGGAGGAAAGAGACCCCATTGGGGCTGGCAAGGGTTAGCTACCCTTGTCGGCAGTATCCAGCTCTGTGTTTACAGGATGCTGGAGACACCCGCCAAGGCTTCAAAGAAATTAAAGAGGAAAATACCCCTAGAGTCTGCGAGAGCGGGCGAAGATGACTCAACGTTGGACAACACGGTTAAGGACTTAGGAACGGAAACGGATATGAGTATGGAGAGTACTTCGCAAAAGACTAGTTCAAGATCTGCAGTTAGCAAAGACATGGAACTCCAGGTTTGTGTCTGCGGCTGGAGCAAGGCGACAACGGTCAGGGGTTTGAAGATTCATCAAGGGAGAATGAAATGCTTGAGGGAGAAGGGACAAGGGCCTCGCATTGATCAGTACTTCTTACGAAGTCAGTCAAGTCAGTCGAATGAAATCCAGCGACAGGAAGCAAACCACAGTTCGCAGGATATCAGCACCCCTGTCATAGATGTGAGGAGGACTTGCATGGACACAGTTAGTGATGAACCTAATGATCCTTGTGAACCCGGTCAGACAAACCAGCGTAAGAGAGAAAAGAACCTCAACGGGCACAAGCCTGGAGTTAAATGGCCAAGAGCTTGTGAGAAAACTGCATGGGACACAGTAAACACAGATCTCTGCTTTGCATTGGAAAGGTTAAGTGGAACAGTTGAAAAGAAACTGGATAAATTTGGGGACATCATCTACGATATGGAAGCGAGAGGTTTGGAGTTGAAAAAGGAAGGAAAAAGTACAAACTATTCCTGGAAAGTCTAGGCGGCAGCAGGAGATTGAGCAGCTTAGTTAGAGAAAGGAGACAGCTGAGGAAGCAATGGAGAAGAGCAGAAGAAAGTCAGAAGGAGGGACTCAATCTCTTGCAAAGGGTCATAAAAGATAAGCTTGCAACATTGCGCAGAGCTGGCGCCTACGGAAACGCTACAAAAAGAAGGAGCATGCGAGAACTAACTTTTATAAAGACCCATTCAAATTTGTAAAGAAGTTATTCACCAGTGAGAAGAATGGCACACTAAAAGCATCTAAGTTTGAGCTGGAGAGATATTTGGAGGAAACGATACAGATTCAAAAGGCAGGAGCCTATGTCAATTCCTTCAGACATCCCACCTATCAATCCACCAGAATACCAAATGGAGGACTGTGCACCTAAGTGGAAAGAAGTAGAGCAAGCTGTGAAAAAAGCAAGGGCTTCATCATCTCCAGGGCCTAATGGAGTTCCGTACAGAGTGTACAAGAGTGCTTCAGGAGTTCTCTGAATCCTGTGGAAACTGATGAAAGTAGCATGGGAAAAACAGGTTGTACCAAGAGCATGGCGCCGAGCAGGTGGAGTCTTTATACCTAAAGAAATAGATTCTAGCAGCATCAGTCAGTTTAAGCCCTATTTCCCTATTAAACGTAGAAGGCAAGATTTTCTTCAGCATTATTGCTCAGAGATTGTCAACTTACCTATTAAAGAACTGCTTCATTGACACTTCAATACAAAAGCGGGCATTCCAGGTTTCCCAGGATGCTTAGAACACATCAATGTGATCTGGCAATAAATTCAATCAGCTAAAAAGGAGAGGAAGGAGCTCCATGTGACATTCCTGGATTTGGCTAATGCATATGGTTCAGTGCCACATGAACTTCTTTGGGCAGCATTTGATTTTTTCAGTGTACCAATGACAATAACAAATCTAGTGAAAGCCTACTTTGGAGATTTGCAATTTAGTTTTTCAACTTCAGAATTCAGCACTACATGGCAATGCCTAGAAGTTGGAATAATGGCAGGATGCACCATTTCTCCACTGGCTTTTACCATGGCAATGGAAGTAATCATTAGGGCATCAAAATGGGTAGTGGGAGGAGAGCGCTTGGCTTCTGGAATACGACTACCACCAATTCGAGCATACATGGATGACATGACAACCATGACTACAACAGTAGCCTGCACTAATCGGTTATTGGGCAAATTAACCAATAACATTGAATGGGCACAAATGCAATTCAAGCCCACTAAATCAAGGAGCATCTCTATAATTAAAGGTAAAGTAGTTGATAAAACGTTCTTCATTAATGGTGAGGCAATACCAACAGTGTCTGAGAAGCCAGTGAAGAGTCTTGGGAGATGGTACGACGGGGATCTAAAGGACACAGTTCATGTGGGAGAAGTTAGACAACAAGCTGTGGAAGGGTTGAAGAGCATAGACAGCAGCGCTTTACCAGGCAAACTAAAACTCTGGTGCTTTCAGTTTGGCCTACTGCCAAGGTTGCTGTGGCCACTGACTGTGTACGAGGTTTCTTTGACAACAGTAGAGAAGCTGGAAGCTTTAATCAGTTCACACATCAGGAAATGGTTGGGAGTTCCACGCTGCCTCAGCAGAGTGGGACTTTATGGTAAAGGAATACTGCAGCTACCTGTCTCCGCTCTAACCGAGGAGTTTAAGTGCTCCAAGGTCCGACTGGAAATGACATTAGTAGAGTCACGCGACAAATGCGTAAGGGAGGCAGCACCTGTGTTGAAAACTGGAAGAAAGTGGGTGGCAAAGAAAGCTGTGGAGGATGCAAAGGTTGCCCTTCAAATTGGTGATATCATGGGGCAAGTTCAGCATGGAAGAGGGGGTCTTGGTCTCAGTTCAGCTCCTTCTACATGGCACAAGGCAGCCCCAGCGCAACGGAGGAAGCTTGTAGTCAACGAGGTGCAAAAGCAGGAGGAGAGGATGAGGTGTATAAAGGCCATTTCCCAGGGCAAGCAGGGAGAATGGATGAGATGGGAGAGTGTGGAACAACGCAAGATTGGCTGGCAAGACCTATGGTCAATGGAACAGAGCAGGATCAGTTTCCTTATAAGGTCAACATATGATGTTCTCCCATCACCACAGAACCTAAACCTCTGGGTAGGAGAGGATCCCTCATGTCCTTTGTGTTCATCACCTGCAACATTAAGGCACATTTTGACAGGATGTAAGGTGGCTCTTAGCCAAGGACGGTTTACTTGGCGCCATGACCAGGTGCTGCGATGTTTGGCCTTAGCATTGGAAGACAAGCGTAACATGACCAATAAGTTGCCACCTGTTCCATCAAAACATTACACACAAAAGACAACATTTCTCCGCCCAGGAGAGCAAACCACCAAGAAAAGGTGTTAAAACCAATCCTCGCCCAGGACAACTGGAAGCTGCTAGAGACTGGAAAATGCTGGCAGATGTTGGTCAGCGGCTTATTTTTCCACTTGAAATTGCCACCACAAACCTTCGACCAGATATTGTCCTGTGGTCTGGATCAGCACGCCTTGTTCACCTGGTAGAGTTAACAGTGCCATGGGAGGATGCTGTAGATGAGGCGTATGAGAGGAAGAAACTGCGGTATGCTCAACTAGCCACTGAAGCGGAACAGCGAGGATGGAGAGTCTGGGTTTACCCAGTGGAAGTGGGATGTCGAGGATTTGTGGCACACTCTACAACCCGGTTTCTCAGAGATGTCGGATTCAATGGCCAAGAGTTGCGTCGCACAGTGAAGAACTTATCTGAAGCAGCAGAGAGGAGCAGCAACTGGCTGTGGTTGAGACGGAAAGATTCTGGCTGGGGATCTCAAGCACAATAGAAAGAAAGAAAGGCTGATGTACAGGTAAGTAAGCTGGGCTGAGTTGAGTGGGGACGGAGGGGGTGATGCTGGGACGCCAGAATCACCGTCGAGCCCTCTTGAGGTGTCGTGGGCTAGTCGACGAAACACCGAGGATGGAAGGTGCCCACTTGAAGACCCCAGAGATGTACCCTACTTAGCTCAATCCAGGCGGTTGTCATGCTGATGCGCTGGGGAGACCGCACTATGGTTGATCCCGGAGCCAGCATCGTGAGCCGTTGTGTGTGCTGATGCGCTAGGGAGGCAAAATAAGCTGATCCCTGGAGCCAGCATTACACTTCAGCCATCAACACCAGACAGAAGGATATCTACATCATCATATGGAAGGAAGCGCAAATGGATGGAGACACATATGGATCACATTAGTTTACTGTGAAGCTACGTCTTAGTTGGTGCTTATCTTGGCGAGAGCCAAGTTCAAATCAGCATGAAGTTTTAACATCTTCTCTCATGTAATGGAAATCATACAGTTTAACTGCTTCTACTTGCAACAAACTTGTTTCTTGATGTGCTCTAACATCAAAATGATTGTATTCTATTCAGAAAACTTCCCTTCGCCCCTTTGTACAAGTAGGCATTAGTCCATTTCCAATAATACCTGTAGAGACACAAACTGTAAAACTAGAAGACGCTTAGGGGTTGATTTGATCAACCTATAGCCCTACAAGGGAATCCATCTGGATAGCATAAACCACTTACTTTTAGTGGCAACCAAGGAGAGGTTGTTAATGCAATCCACTGTGATTCCCCAGTGTTGTAAAATTATGTGGTTTAACCTGATAGCATCAATAACTGTATAATATTTTTTTAATTTGTGTTGCTGTAATTATTTTATTGTACCCTGTTTTGTGATGACTCTATTGTGATAGGCTGCTGATAAAATCTAGATTGCTGTTGTACTCTGCCAGAGTCATATTCAGGTAAAGATATTTTACAGGTGCCTATAATATCATATTTAAAAAAGTGAACGATCTTGCTGAGTTTGCTTGATTCAAGTGTAGAAACAATGGTTATTGGAGTCAATCACCTCAAGAGGGTATTAGAGTGCTTTACTCTTGATATAAGAGCTTCCAAAGTCTCATACCAAGATAAGTTTGTGTGCAAGTCATTTTCACTATTTTATTTATTTGATTTTTCTAGTAATAATAACAAAGTAAGCTACTAGAATTAAGTAATACTGTAGATTAAACAAAGAAAGAATATTAAATTACACCCAAAATGAATATATATATATATATATATATATATATATATATATATATATATATATATATATATATATATATATATATATATATACCGTATTTCAAAATATATATACTGCTGTATTTCATTTGTAAGCATGTTTTCTTGCCAGCGTAATGCATGCCTGTTCTTATTCCAGAGGTTTAAAGGGGAGAGATACATGTTTTATGCTCTGCCTGGGAGCTCTGAAACCCTACTTGATCCACACAGCTCAGAGTATTAATACCACTCATATTTCACTCCAGCTTCATTGATTATAGGCACTACAAAACACAAGTTCTGAAACACAGAATAGCCTTTGCTCCAAAGTATTTGCCTGACAATAAACTGACTGAAGCGATAAGGAAGGTATGCTATAAAATAAAATAAAAAATAGTCTATTCTGTATAGCATTCCTCATTCACCCACACCCAAAAAGGCAAGAAACCAATAAAATAGCAGCGAACACTGCTGAAAATGGTTTTGCTGACTAACTCATTTGCTGACTAACTCAATGACCTAACTCATTTTCATGTGTGTTTGAATTTATGGCATAGTTGGTACAGTTCAGTAGTTGTGGTGTACTGTCAAGTCCTTGGGGTGCTAAAGTGCAACATGAAATAATCATGTGAGTAAAAATATGGGGGCATTTACAGGGGCAGCATTATACAGTGCCTTGCATAAGTATTCACCCCCCTTGGACTTTTCCACATTTTGTAGTGTTACAACCTGGAATTAAAATGGATTTAATTAGGATTTTTTGTCACTGATCTACACAAAATAGTCCATAATGTCGAAGTGGAGAAAAAAATCTACATATTTTTCAAAATTATTTACAAATAAAACACTGAAAAGTCTTGATTGCATAAGTATTCACCCCCTTTGCTGTGACACCCCTAAATAAGCTCTGGTGCAACCAATTGCCTTCAGATGTCACATAATTAGTTGAATGGAGTCCACCTGTGTGCAATTAAAGTGTCACATGATCTCAGATTAAACACACCTGTTTCTGGAAGGCCCCAGAATTTGTTAGAGAGCATATCTAAACAAACAGCATCATGAAGACCAAGGAGCTATCAAAACAAGTCCGGGATAAAGTTCTGGAGAAGCACCAATCAGGTTGGGTTATAAAAAAATATCCCAAACTTTGAACATCCCGTTAAATCCATTATTAAAAAATGGAAAGAATATGGCACAACAGCGATTCTGCCTAGAGAAGGCCGTCCACCAAAACTCAGTGACCAGATAAGGAGGGCATTAGTCAAAGAAGCAACCAAGAGGCCAATGGTAACTCTGAAGGAGCTGGAGAGATCCACAGCTGAGATGGGAGAAACCGTCCATGGGACAACTATAACCCGGACGCTCCACAAAGCTGGGCTTTATGGAAGAGTGGCGAGAAGAAAGCCATTGCTGAAAAAAACCCATATCAAATCCCGTTTGGATTTTGCCAAAAGGCATGTGGGAAACACAGCAAACGTGGAAAAAGGTTCTCTGGTCTGATGAGACCAAAATTGAACTTTTTGGCCTTAGCGCAAAACACTATGTGTGGCGCAAAGCCAACACTGCTCATCACCCTGAGAACACCATCCCCACGGTGAAGCATGGTGGTGGCAGCATCATGTTATGGGGATGCTTTTCATCGGCAGGGACTGGAAAACTGGTCAGGATTGAGGGCAAGATGGATGGAGCCAAATGGAGGGAATTTCTAGAGGAAAACCTGTTTCAGTCTGCAAGAGACCTGGGACTGGGGCTGAGGTTCACCTTCCAGCAGGACAATGACCCTAAACACACAGCCAAAGCTACACTGGAGTGGTTTAAAAACAAGAACCTGAATGTCTTAGAATGGCCCAGTCAAAGCCCAGACCTCAATCCGATTGAGAATCTGTGGCAAGACTTGAAAATTGTATTCACCAACGGTCCCCATCCAACTTGACAGAGCTTGAGCAATTTTTCCAAGAAGAATGGGCAAAAATTGCAGGATCCAGATGTGGAAAGCTGGTAGAGACTTACCCAAAAAGACTCACAGCTATAATTGCTGCCAAAGGTGCTTCTACCAAGTACTGACTCAGGGGGGTGAATACTTATGCAACCAACAAATGTCTTTTTTTTGTTTAATTAACTTTTGTGTCACAATAAAAAATATTTTGCACCTTCAAAGTGTTAAGTATGTTGTGTAAATCAAATGGTAAAAATCCCAATTAAATCCATTTTAATTCCAGGTTGTAACACTACAAAATGTGGAAAAGTCCGAGGGGGGTGAATACTTATGCAAGGCACTGTAAATTAAACTACAGAGTGAAATGTACTTAAAGAAAATGCTGCACTACAAAGACAACCTTCGTGTGCCCTTCAACAAAGGTTTTTTTTTAATAAATATATAAATGTTAATCTGATGAACCTAAACCACCCAAGATAACGGAAATGGAAAGTTCTGACCTTTTCCTCTGCTTTCAGCCAAAATGTTGTAGAATTAAAACCCTTATGCACTTTTTCAAAAACAGACATTAGCATTTTTAACCCTTGGTCCATACTATTTTTCAATCCTCTTTTTTTAACTACAGCACAAAATGTACTGTGTCCGCTTTGTAATTCTTTTTGTTTTCTAGGTAACATTTTGTCTTCCTTCTCTTCCCAGATTTTTTTTTCTCCTGACACACAACACTGCCATCTAGTGGAAGGCTACAGCGTGTTTTTTTTTCTATATATACATTATTTCTGAATAATAAAAAAAGATAAAATTATAATTAAATACAGTACCAGTCCCAGTCACCATTACACAAACAGCTGTTCTGTGCTTATTCATCTTCTGTCCTAATACATGTTGGGGGCAGTGTGTGTTTGTGTAATATAACCAGGTTTTTCAACACAAAACACAAATCAAGGCATTTGTCTTAAACCCACAGCTCATACCTGGCGGAGAGAACCATAAAAATCTGGCCTGCAAATCCCTATTTAAAAAAGGCTTTAATTTCCCAATCCCAGTAGGATGCTCTGAACATGTTGCAGTAAATCCTGTTAAAAAATCTTCTAGAAGAAATAATAATAATATAGATAGAACAGAAACATGCACAATAAATATTCTGTAGATATCATGAATAATGTTAAACAGGTGTGTTGATAATTTATGACTATGTTCAGCCCCTTTGCAATTTTTTCCACTCCTTTGGAAAGCACTGCAGTTTATTGTGTGTTCACCATACTTCAGTACGATGTTAGTCCTATAGTGCTAATGTTGCTAGTTGTCACCTCAAGGGTTTCATGTTTATTTTTATTAAGCAATAAAAAAAAATATATCAAACGTGGTCTCCTGGGTTTTTATAGGCTAATGTTTCTGTAATCTCTATATCCTGTTGTGTTTACATTACCATTTTGGCTTTTTCATCTTTATTTATTTATTTATTTATTTATTTTTTTATTTTTTTTGCTTTGGCTCCTTTTTCAAACATGTCCTTTTCCCCAGAGGTCTATTTTCCATCTCGGCATGGCTGCTACAATTGGTGCTGGCAGTGATACCCTACAGCAGTCAGTGGAGTTTGCTCTGATACATCTCTGCTATGCAGGTAGGGAATGCCAATTTAGTTTTTCCTGCAGATTTGCTCGTTTGAAAGATAGTTTGAAGCCATTTGTGTTTATTATGTGACCAGAAGCAATGAAATGTTTCCTGAGAAAGAGGCTTCATTTTTGGTTGCTAACATTTACTGATGCGAACATTCTGAGCCTGGGCTTCACAGTGGAATGTTCTGCTTACAAAGCTGTGGCCTTCACAAATCCAGTTGACACTGTGTTGCCCTCACAAAAATCTTAGCATTGGTACTAGTTACTTTACAGTTGTATTGCTTTTACGGAATATAGCTACTGACAATGCTACCATTTGTCCTAATATATCTTATGTGATCTATAAAGTACTTTATAAAACACTATTATATGAATAGTACATTGTCATTGTAATTGTCTTTATTCTCATATAACATCTCTTTGTTTACAGGGAATGTATGATACCATTCCTGGCTTTGTTTTACTAATACAAGATACATTTACAGCAGAACAGGAACAAGTGCTGTATTGGGAAGAGAGGACGTCTAAAAACATCCCAATCTAATGCAATATATAAAACCAAAGCCAGCAATTCCCCGTCATACTGGTGAAGTGATGACAGCCAATCAAAAGTGATAGCATTTATTTTTGACACAGGCACAACTGCCTGCAGTGGAGGGTGATCCAAAAAGAGAGCTGTCTGAAACTAGATGTTATAAATTCTAATACAGCAACAAGAACAACAAATAATAATTGAAGCAAGACAGGCAAACATGTTTTGAGCCATCGCATGGCAGAATTATTGAATGTAGTGAATGCAGGCGGCAGTGTAACCTGATATATATAACTATACTATATATAGCAATAATAAGTCATAACAGTTGTAGTTATCCCTATGGGTGTTTAACTCTGATATATGTATTAGTTAGACCATTGTCAGTAAAACACATTACATATACTGTATTTGCTAGTATGTTTATACTTTGCTGTCATCCAGTGACAGAAATCTTTGCGCTAGTGACTGGATACAGTATAACTGATTCATTGGGCTTGCAAACAGGAACTGCTTCACATCAGCCAAGTATGCGGCCAGAATGTTGGATTGGTTTTCCATTTATCAGAAATCAGTTCCACTGTGCATTTCAATAGAAAGAAACTGTACAAATAATGTGACTACTTGAAAGCATATCATTTTAAGACTAGACTGCTCTTCATCTCTGGTATTGTACTCATATATCAAAATATGCGCTATGTGGAATAGAAAACACATTACTTTGAAGGGGTTAGCTGGCTCTAGATTTGTGTCTAAGAGTGAATAGAATGAATAGCAGGACTAAGTAAAATATGCTTTTGAAACAACATGGATTTCACAACCACGAAGCTGATAAGGAGGAAATAATTAAGATTATGTGAACAGCAAATGACAGACCTTTGAATTGTTCCTTCCAAGTGCATGAGCTAATTTAACATGTGCAAGGAATGGACCTGAAGAAGTCTGATATATAACTAAGTAAATAAATAAAAAAAAACTTCTACTACTACTACTATTATTATTATTATTATTATTATTATTATTATTATTATTATTAATAATAATAATAATAATAATAATAATAATAATAATAATAATAATAATAATAATAATAATAATAGTACAGTTTTAATCTCATTATAGTATATCATTGTTGGTAATCTTAGCTCTATTTTAATTAATGTTTATGATTTTGTTTTCCTAATTGACTAAAACAAATTAACAACAGGCAATTAGTGTTTTACAACCTGCTGTAAATTTCCTCCAAGGACACAGTAAGTGAAACATTACCTGTAGTTCCCTGGGGATTCAAAATATGATGAAATCCCTTCCACACCGGTTTAAACCCACAAGCTACCTACAGTCTGTAATTGCCCAGTTTGATTGCTCAGCTTGAATGTAAATACAACAAATCCAGTGATCATTAATAGTGTATTCCATTATTAACATAACAGTGGGGATGTTATTAGTGAGACATTGTGGGCCAAGGTTACAAGACTGCAGAATGCTGACCACATTGAAAACCAATGGCTTAAAACAATAGGGTTTAGCTTTTCTTCAATCCCCAGCAATTCATTTTTTAAGTGTTCCGCTACTCTTGAAACTGAAACAACTTCTCATTAATTAAAATGGAGGGTATTAATATGTGAATTTGCAAACATTATCATTCCAGTTTCGTGTAGCTAGATTAACATATCCAATGTGTTTGAGGAATAACCCAAAACAATGTTCTTTGTGAGGATTTGCATCAGTACTAAATCTTTAGTTAATCGCTTTAATGCATCTCAGAGTGTTTCAAGGAGAAACTTCTTTTAACAACAAGTTCTATGTCTCTCTCCAACTGTCTCTTTAGAGTTTATAACTTATAACTCTGTAACAAACTAAAAGGATGATTATCAGATCCATCTAACAAAGCATTCAGAACTTATAAGCCTTTTCTAAAAACAAACTCACATCAAATCAAGAAAAAGTATAAAGTACAGCGCTTGCCGCTCATGCACAAAAAATAAGATGTAGGTAAATGAATTACCTGGCCTTTAAGTGGGAAAGACTGTTGAAACCATCTAAATGAAAGCACTACTTTGAACACAGTGAACATTCAGCATCTTTTAGTAAATGTAATTACGTTTCCTGATTGATTAAATGTGTTTCTGCAGCATCCAACTAATTTAATGCTAGGTCCCCAGCAACACTGCTCACTGAAGATAAACATACAAGCTTTGTGACGGAGGTCTGTTCTTTTGTATTGCTTATCCTTATAACTATAGATACATGAAAAAAAAAATCCTGTCAAGCAATATGATAACATATTAAATAAGCTCCTGGCAGGAAATCTCAAAGCAGGACAGCTCATTTCAACATTACCATTTAGCAAATGCCAAGTAACCTCACAGGTCTTAAAGAAACCCAATCATTTAAATAAATAAGAATAAAAAAAACCTTGCAAAGATCTGTTCATAAACATTGTAAGAAAGAAAGTGTAATTCATTTCCAGAGTACAGTGTATCACTACGCTTCACTCACAGGCACCTTTGTTCAGTTTTGAACATGGTAATGAGCTAGTGAATATCTACCAGAATGTGATATTGGAAAAACTTCAATAAAATCACATGTACAGTTTAATCCAACGTACCAATTTAATTCTTTCACATAAATGTCAAATGGTAGGACTTTTTTTCTGTGATATTGTAGTAAATGTAACGTTTTTTAACCCCTTAGGGTGCACTATGAATTGAGTGGTTGTTCAAACAGTTTCTTCTTAAAATACATTTGAGAGTGACTCAAGCATCACAAGGAAACTGACCATTTGAATGACCAGATCCAACCTGTCAGTAAATCTTATACCCTATTTTGTAAAAAAATAAGAAAGTTAACATCATTTTATTTGTGGGACACAAATGTCCCTTGTACCTTAAAGGGTTAATAATGTTTCAGAGTTGTTTTATATGAATATAAAACAGTTTGATATTCAGAAAACCATTCCTCTGGTCTATAAAGTTAAGTTACTTACCTATCCATTACACAAAACCCAAAACATTACTGTGAAGCAATACAACTAACAGCTAACCTTTCAACAGCTAGCTCTATACCTCCTAAAATTGTGGTTTCTAAAATGTAAGAATCTGGTGCTATTTTCAATAACAATTAGATATTACTTCAAATTTGCTGCAGTTTTTTTTTTTTTTTTTTTTATAGTTTGTAGTATAAATAACTATATTTTTTGGTCAAATGCTTTGGAAAAGCAACAAGAAATCCACAAACTTGACAGTCCTCATTGTAAAAAAGAGATAAAGGATTGTGCAAAATGGATAACAAATATAAATATTTTAGTAGAATCATGAGGAAATACTATTGAGTGCTTACATTAGAAAAATAACATAACTCAGTTTTAATAGCTAATGATGCAATAGGCACATATTTAAAATGGTGAGACAGTCAGTATTATCAAGTGCAATATGATGTGAAGCAGTTGATCCCGTTAAAAGCTATAATTGGATTATTGCCTACGTGGTCTCTAATACATTTACAGCTTTCATTCATTTCCTCAAATGCCTAATTTCCATAGTACCTAGGATTGCGAATATTTTTTTCTTTTCATATTAAACATGAATAAAAGTTCTTACTTTGTGAATGTATTGTTCATTTGTATGCCCTGGTTTTGTTCGTTAAAGACAAACTGTCTGCAGTTTAATTATGGGAATACATGGGAATCCACAAGTTGCATAACTAGGTTATTATTTACTTTGCTGTACAATTGAACAATTTCAAATCGTTTATTATTTCTATTCCAATTGGCTACCGACCTTGTTCCTTTATTTTTTGGGGTAAGGCGGTGTCTACAGTGCCGTTCACGTGCACCAAAAACTGTATTATTCAATCAATCAATCAATCAATCAATCAATCAATCAATCAATCAATCAATATTTATTTTATATAGCGCCTTTCATAGTGGACCACCAGCAGAAATAATACATTTAATACAGTGAAATACAGGACATAGTACATTAAACACAAACAGTAAAAATAATTTTTGTATTATTTGATAAACTGGAGAATGGATTCATCAGTGCAAGACTTTTTAATGTGATAGCCCTTGAACTGTGTGAACACCACAGTCAAACATATCTTTCAAGTAAAGCAGATGGTTAGTCATGTATTCTTCTCTTGTATTTCAAGGTAACAAAGCCTCAAACTGACCAATTTATGAGGCCACGATTAACTATGACACCAGACCACCAGACCCTTCTTATTGTCATGGTAACACTACCACAGATTTACATTGAGCAAAAAAATGTTCTGTGTTCCTTCCAGTTGAGTTCTATTTAGAAACCGAATTACCATGCAGGTACTGTTAGATAGGACCCTTCTTCTTTACACATTATACTGTTACAACGTCACACATCTTTTATTCTGTAAGCAGCAAGACATCTTACATTTGTTTGCACAGATGGCACCTCTGTAAGTAAAGCCTGCTATAGATCATATAAATGCGTCAATACATCTATAAGAAAAATGACTTTGGAATGCCTGTCTAAAACATTGAAAGATCCGCTTTGATTTATCTACCAAGTTGTTTGTTTATTATAAAAACCCTTGACGGTTTGTAGCCTACTGACAAGGGTTGCTGGAATAACCTATAACATCCAATTCAGACAAGTGTAATGAGCTACCTGCTGTCAGATTTGAAGAGGAATTTATCATCTCAAATAAATATGTGATAAACACTTGTGAGGAAATGACCTCGGAGTAAGGACAAGATGATTCTGAAATTACCTAACTTAGCCTATGCATCAGTTTCTGGTTGTTAATTAAATGTTAGAGCAATATTGCAAAGACTCCTACAGTGGAAACTTAGTATCCAGAGAGAGTATCCTTGACTCTTCAATTTTCTCTACAATGAAGTACTTGAATCTGAAAAAGAGTATTCAAAAGGGAGGAAAGACATTTGAAATGTTTACAGTATTTATTAAAAAAAAAATACTGTGGTGGATAAAACTTTAGGCATACTTTAATCTTTTGTAAAATACAAAAACTACGTAGGTCTCTGTCTAACCCTATCTTTAGCTAATGGAATTGCACTCCAGTGAGATTCCTCTTTTTTAAGAATTGTATTACCAATCAGCAGTGTAGCTCCCGAGTGTCTGGCGAATGAAATGACGTGTTTACTTCTCATTTTAGATCCAAAGGGTTGCAGGCGTGTTTCTAGTTGGCTGTGAAGTAGTCATTGACTACTGGGAATAGACAGCTTTACTGTGCAGCTGTTCATTAACATGTTGCACATAAAACAGTAATAATGTCAAACTGAGCTTCTGTCTGCTATTTAGCACAATTCTAATATTTTCCTAAGCTGTTCAGTGTCCCTTTAACTTACAGTGGCAGAGTTTTATTATGCTAAAGGTTTTTGGCTTATGATATAATAATATAACTAACTTACCATCATAGACCTTCAGCTTCTTCTTGTTGTTAATCTATGTCTGAGAGTATCTGTTCCGATGATTGGTTTCAACATCAGTATATCAACATGTTTACATGTGAGTAAAAGTAGCAGGAAAATGGGTGATTGATAAATTAGTCACATCAAAGATACATGGAAAAAAAACATTTTATATTGCATTAAGTGTGAGGCTCATCTAACTGAGCTTCAATCATTCAACCCTCCCCAGATCCCATAAGCGTTGTTTGTATATCTGTACCACATATCAGTATTGCTAATTCTGCAGATACCAATATGCTCAGCAAAGCAAGTTTGAGTAATAAAGTGAAGAACAACACACATTTACTAGATTGCGATATTTACAAGTCTCAACGCAAATCAGTTTGGGATTATATCATCATACAAAAAGTACTAAAAGCATGTAAACATGGCCATCAGAAATGAGCCACTGCTTCAGATACTACAGCATCCCATACAAAATACCCCTCCTGTGGTACAAAAACAGCCCAAAGGACCTGATGAAGGACAAACGCACTGTAAGATTACAGAGGTCTCCTGTTTGAAGTCCCTGGCCAGCATATATTTAATTAAAGCATCTATAGTGAGTTTGCTCAACAAAATACTTACAACGGACAAGAGGGACAGTTTCGATATTGAAGACATGTAAGAATATTAATATTTTATCAATAGAAATTGAACAAGAGCACAGGATAAAGAGTGGCAAGAGAAAGGATGAAAACATATTCTTGGGGATTGAAGTAAGCAAACCTGTCAGAGACTATGAGAATATGAGGGAAAAGGAAAATAAATAAAAGGCTTTGCTTTCTTTGCACAGTGTTATTTTGATAAGAAGCATACTGCAGCGAATAAATGACATCTTTACTGGAACAAACAGATGGTCAAAATTAAATCTGACTGCAGAAATTTCATGTGACTGTCATTAAAAACAGTGCTTTAGAAAACGACAGGGTTATACAAGATGCTTCAGGGCAGATTTGGATGGTTTTCATTTCAGTAACAGTGGTGCCCCTGCCGAGAGTTTTCATTGACATTCCAACACCCCTGCTTTGGAGGATTCCACACTGGCTAGGTGTGCCTGCAGTCATGCCCCCTTGAATTTTGATCTGGTACAATCTCATTATCTAAGCAGGCGTAGAGTCCTGATGGAATACACATTGATCCAGGAAGAAGTTGCGGATCAGTTCCCCAGTGTGGCTTAAGGAGACAGTGCAGTGAAAGAGCTGCCTTATTTTAACATTTTATTATATTTCTGTTGTGTCTCCATAGGATTTACTAAATACATTTAAATAGAGCAGGCATATACATATATATATATATATATATATATATATATATATATATATATATATATATATATATATATATTACCTCCTACTGCTGCATGTAGTAGCACCAGCTTACCTTTTTAGCTCTGTGGGGCAGTGGGGCAACTGAAATATAAACAAACTGACATGACAACATATTCTAGTTTCTGTTGAAATAGATAAAGCAGAAGGGTAAACTGTGGAAAATGTGTAACAGTCACCCAGGAATAATATTTTACATTAACTGCAGCCATAACTCATATCTGAAATTTAAAATAAATAATGCAAAATAAGTATTTATGTAATACCGTACTACATGTTCATATTTTAATATCGTTAAATCAAGTTAAATCAGTGCATACAATTAGTTACATATTTACAGCATTTACAGTACTTGTGTGTGCTACTTGTACAGTACAGATATGCAACAGAGTTACAATTTTACTGAGACTGTAGTGCCATGGATACAGCAAGGCTAATAGACAAAGCCATAACTCAGTTGAGACATGTACTGTACAACATGATTCCCTATTGAAGGCCTTTAAATCAATCAAACTCTGCCAAGGCACTGCTGCTGAACACAAGGCATTCCATAACCAAATGGCTGTCATAAAAAGAGGACATAACCTCCAACCATTTTTAGTATGGTTGCTTTTTCAGACCCAAGCAACAGCAATAACGTTAATCTGCAAAACTGCAAGCACCACATTTTGCACAAGAATAACTGTGCACATTAGTTACAGTTTATTGTTTTACAGAAAACAGCCCTGCAAAAGTATTTGGATCTCAAAGGATGAAAACCAATCAAAGGAAACGACTACTTTAGAAGTAACTGATGAACTGAAAACCACTAGGTTTAAATAAAATAATAATGAAGTACAACATTATTTGGACTTGGAAATTTTGCAATTAAAAAAAAAGACTAAAAAACATGTATTATGTGTCCAAAGATTACCCCACATTAGTAAACTATAATCTACAGATATCCTCTCTGTCGACAAATAATTCATAATGTCAGCTCTGTTTCCAGAACATAATACTGTCTAAAGCTAAAAAAACATTCCATCTGCAACCCATCCAAATGTCACCTTCCCCCCCAACTGAGAACATTTACGATAAGCAGGGAATAGATTACTCAAATGCTATCCATTTTACACAAGCATTAACATTTCAAAAGCCACAAATAGCGACAACACTTTTAAATCAATTGTATGCTGCTGATTATATAGCCTCTTGCGGCAGAAAGAAATAGCAGGACAACTGCCAGTTCACTTTCTACATACCATGGTTATGGTTAAACACGTTGAACCTTATTTATCCAATGCGCAATTGGCAAGATTTTCTTCTTAAGCACCAATTATTGAGAATCCAAATCTGGGGATAGTAAGAGGTATCATGGTGATCTACTTTTATGATACTGAAAGCTATTTGCAATCATGCAGTATATATATATGATTGTTTTGTGAAAATAGCATGTGATTGTGAATGTACTGAACTGCAATCACGTGGTTTCAATGTGTGGTGATTGCTCATTATTATTTAGCTAATCTGAAAAAGGCATAAATCTTACCCTAACTGAGGCCAACCTCATCAATACGTTTGTAGGGGAAGGGAAAGTAATTCTATTTATTCTTTTATTTTAAGACCTTAATTTGTAAATTACGTGTAAAAATCTGTCGATCGATTGTGTGCTAGCATGTCATTTGTTTTACAGGTCAACGCAAAAAGGATACATGTAAAGGAAGAAAGAAGTGCTGGAAGCAATAAGACAGAGAGACCCAGAATAGGAATAGAAGGGCTTAGCAAAATCTCATGAGGCTATATGGTCAGATTTATGTTACATTTCTTACTGAGGCATAATACATAATAACAAACATGTTGTTTATTCCATTGCATGTATGCTCCCCAGAAACTATACATTCAGTATATGGCACATAAAAAGCATTGAAAGGTCTGTATGTCGAGTGTTGTTTGTTGGACTGAAAATAAAACTGTTTGAGGATTCGCTGTAAATTAAATCTGAAACACCTTTAATATGATATTTCAGGAAGAAACATAACTTGTGAATAGTTTGAGAATCCAGCCCTTCCAGTGCTCTACTTAGAGTGCACCTTTTGTGTTCCTATTTTGTGGATGCATGGCAGCAGATGCTATCAATTGGTCATCATTGTTCATTCTAAGATCCAGAAGAATTTGAAGAGTGATCAGAGCAAAAGTGTTTCGTATTTTTGAAGAAGAGACCAGTTTAATTGTTGGATTCTAAAATCATGGAACTGAGCCTACATTGCAATTTCAGAAGAAAAAAAAAATTGCTTGTCGTTCATTCCAGCTTTTGCTCACCCAGTACAGCCTTTACCTACTATAGCACAGCACATCAGTTACAAAGATGTTTGAAGTGTTCTGGAGGGATATGTGACCATTCCTTAACAATTACTGCCTGTACTCCATCACTGAAGCAGAGGGTGGATATCAGCAGTAAATTATGTTCTCTGGAATTGCTCGTGAAAGTCACTTTTCCATGAAGCAGCAGTAATTTGTACAATCTTGCATGTTGAATCAAAAATTCTGCCAATCTTGTCTTACTTATCAGGACTGAAAGTGACTTTCAGAGGGGTGACGGAGATGTGCATATGAGAGGATATATTTGTCAAACACATGAATCGGTCATGTGAGGGACAGTCCATTTATAACAACTTCTCCAAAGTGTTTACATTTCTGAAAGGCAGTTTTAATTGGAGGTATACTTACAAGCGCGTCCCTCTTTGAAACCTTCATACCACTACTGTATGTCAGACTACACTGGCAAAGTCTCTTTTTGAAAACATATACCAATAACCTTTGAACAGCGTGTTCAAATGTCAAATATGTTTAATTAAACCGATGAATAATGATTTTATACCAATGCCAGCACACCACCTGTTGTGTTTGGGGACTTGAAATGGACCTTATGAAGTATGGACTATTTTCTAAACAACTTGTGATTTTCAGGTTGTTTGAAGGAGACAGGGCTGTGGAGGGGTGGGGGTGGGGGTGGGGGTGGTTGAAGGTATGTTCCTATAAAGGAATGGATGTATGCATCCCCCAGGGAAATTGCCCTAAAATACACCCTGTGAGTTTTATGGAGTGTCACTCATTTGTGGAGGATCTATATCTTTCAAGCAAGACTTTTTCAAACTGGTTCCCACCAAAGCTATATTGCCCAAAGGTGCATGCATTATTTTGAATTGTGCTGCACAAAGTAGCAGGTTGCAAAAATGTTACTGTGAAAATGACTGTTGGATTGGATCAAATACTGTCGTTTCTATTATCCTTTTCTTCCAGCTCGCTCGCTGACATTCCACTGCAGTTTGATCTAAAAATGTATATGCCCACCTAGACATCTTAAAATGGCCAGTGGTGAAAAGAGATACATCCTGAAAAGATTCACATCACAAAGTAAGGAATGAGATTTTGAAAATAAGGAAAGCTGAACTGACCCAGGGCAAATTCCCTGTGTCATACATGTACTATGGGTAGTTTGCCTGCATTTTTGCCACAGTGAAAAATACAGGTCCCAGGGTTTGCTAGAATACTGATAACAATCAAAGCAGTTAATAAACAATAGTATGCAAAATAAACTAATACATTAAAAAAACTGAAAAACACATATAATCCTTGCTTGAATCTCAACGTGAAGTTCATTGTCTATTTGGCAGGTCTACCATGCACTGAAAAATACTTGAAGCCAAATTGAACAATACATTTAGTGCTATGACTATCTAAAGAATACATTTAATTGTAATGAATCATCAGTGTGTTTTATAGCAAGCATCTGGGGCCATGGGAACATAGCAAATACCCAAGTGAAGTATACATTCCACAGTTACTACAACACATGCAAGTTCATAACAAAAGTCATAAGCACCATACTATAGCAATAATCCATGTAACATTTGCTCTGCAGGTCCAAGGTTATCCTTAGATTTATTATCTCAGAAGAAAAACTGATACATGCATGAGTTGTTTTGTACAGTAACCTGATCCAGGACTATAAGCTGAGGTTTGGCTCAGCCCTGCTTTTAATGACTTCTCTGGAACCAACCCTGAGTTTCAGGAAGACCCGTGCAAATCACAATTAAAATGGCTGCTCTGTGCTTATGGAAGTCATGCAGAAAGAGCTATGCCAAGTTCTTATTGGTTAGAAATAAAAGCACTTGAGCCACCTGCCGACAGATATTACAGCATACTTGTGTGGCTTCCTGAGCCTACTGCCTTTAATGTCACCATACATAGCACACCGTGAAATGAATGGAATCATATTGGTTCTCTCCTGCTTCCAAACTCTTTAAAAAAAAAAAGGCTGGATGAGATGGAGCCCCTATGTCACCGATCACAAATAAACAGCACCAATCAGCGCTCATTGTGAATAGCTGCTGTACAACGAGGGACTATAAACCAAAATGCATCACAACTTTTAGAGAAAATCCTGTTTTCACAGAAAGAAGATTGGTCTTGTCTCTGCAGTAAGTGCTTTTATTATATATATATATATATATCATTGCTGTATGAATAAAGTTTTATATGTTTGTTTATAGCATCCATTACAGTCTCATTAGCCCAAAGGCCACTTGCCAACAGAACAGTGATCATTCATTAGCAATGATCTGCTCTTTTAATATCTTTAGAGTTGATTAGCAGTTACTGTTCATGAATGAGTTTTATTTCTATTGCATTACTTTTTACACAGTAAACTTATGTGCTTTCCAAGCAGAAACTGAACCTTTACTGCACTTTCTAATATGGAAAATATTATTTTACTCAAGGTCTGAACAATTTTAATGCTATTTGTGTCTTTTTTTATTATTATTAGTAGGTTTTGCCTTACCGTACTCAAAATACGGTAAGGCAGTTCAATATTCAGGAATCAACGTGTTTCTTCACTGGAAATCGATTTCAATGGAAAATGTGCTTCAAGGTCAAGTTATAATTAATATTGACTATGGTAACTTTTTAGAAAATCCTACAAGTAAAATAGGGAAATTGGCATGTTTTTTTAAAGTGCCGAATACATAGTAGGTTATTTTAATTGCAAGAATGTCAAAGAAATATTTTGCACATTCCTGTTGAACACAAATTAAAACAGAAAGTGTTCAGTTCAATTTTTGGAGAATTGAGCTCATAATCAATAATGAAACACATTTTTTTTTTTTTTTTTTAGAAAATGAATACAAATATGTCACGTCGTGCAGTGCTGGTTCATGATAAAGATTTAATAAAAAACTTCTGGGAACAAAAAATTGGCAGTCAGTACCAAGTGACTGAGAGTGAGGATGTACGAATGAAGAAGAGTGCCTTAAAAAAGTAAGTCCTCATGCATTCAGATGCCTAATATTACGACGATATGCTCCAAATTACTTTTTTATTTATTTGGGTTATAGTGGTGTGTGGTTAATTTGGTTCCTACTGCCTGCTTGTATTTAATCCCAGGACCTCTTTACTTTGAGTGACAGCTCAGAGAATTAATTCAGCTACATTTTCTCTTACCCCTTTAAACTAACAGATTTGTTACTGATTAGAGTAACAGATGAAAGTGTCTGGATATTGACTTATATGCAAAGAAAGATTACTTTATAAAAATGGGGGTTACAAATATTTGGAAGGGGCAGCTGATATATCCCTGACACCATGACTGAATAGGCTTCCTCATTCCATTTAAATCATGTGACAATGTCTAGATTTATAATGGCGTCGCCTTTGGCATCGAGAATGGAATGTTATCATGCTGTGTTTGGAAATGCATGTTTAAAGTGTGGTATGCCAGGAGGGAGTAGACCAGTGACATTTCGGCTCAGCTAAACATTGTACCATAAAAAAGGCATCAATTTTCAGAGCCAAAACTAATAATAATCTATATAATAAATACAATACTCTCCTTTATATTGCTAAAGCAAAACGATCAATAAGGAATACAATATTATCATTTCTTTATTTGCATTTGTGCAATATCACATTTTTTTGTTTTAAAATTATTAGGGAGTCAGTCAACTTGGAAAGGGAGAACACAAGAGTTTGAGAAAGGAACATTTACAGAAAACAATTATAAAAACTGCAACAGCCTAGTAGTGGGAGAAGAGTCAGGCAGTAGCCAACTACATCGAGAGTAGCAACTTCCAGAACTATAATATTATTAATGTTTTTTTAAGACAGGACTAAATGGCTGCAAAAAAGACATTGTTGGATTTTTTTCAGGTGGAAAATAAAGAAAGCCATGTGTACAGATTTATTTAAAGTACTCATGGCTTCAAGGTAGCGTTGCATTTTACTCACTCAAAATACATTTTACTTACATAGTGTCTAAATTGGAGAGTAAATTACTCAGTGACCCAAAACCTGATCTGGAGAGCTGGCTTATTATGCATGATATAGATGCATTCTTTGCACAGAATTTGTCATGAAGAATATTATTTAAACCAAATAACAGACCACACACCACATTTTTATTGCGGTCTGCTTTTTTATAAAGAAATATATAATTATGTTCAAACTAACACCCTTCCCTTGGCGTGTTAAAAATAAAATGCTTTTAAAGGCCACTTGAAAAATCAATTTCTGTTAATAATTGCTTACACTGTAGTTGTCTTAGAAAATGTAGTGCAGCATTTTCCACCAACTGAACTTGTTTAATATGATGTTAAATAATGCACACCTGGGGCTTTTAAACACAATTTTGGAGATTATGTATTAATCTGTTCAATTGTAACCCCTTGGTGTGTTATGAATCTGAACATTTTGACATACTTTTGCATCCCAGTCTAGTTTTCAAATATGAATATGAATGTGTTGGAAGTCTGAGAACATACCCCCAACATTAACAGCATCATTAATGCTGTATATTATTTGTTTTTAAATGCAATACATATTTTAACACAACTTTTGTTACTGACAAAAAGGCCAAATGAAATGGAAGTATACTGTAACAATACATGTGCAAAACAATTGGGGGGGAATGTGCTTCGCATTGGGCATGACACTACTACTTAAAACAGCATGTGTAGAACATTACCCCCAGGTAATGTCGACATCTCCACTCATGGCCAATGGAAGAGTAGGTGAAACCTTTGTAATTCTGTGTCAGAATAGGCTTCGAGCTCGTTCTTGTTGCCTCACTGATGACAAGCAACATTCTCCTCCCAGCCAGGAATGATTCTAGAACTGAATGGCAACAGACATGTCACATTTAGAACATCATTACTGGCAGGTTAAAAATTCCAGTTTAAAAATCCCAGTAATTTGGGAGGAACAGCTGAGGCTGAGACATGTCCTTTAGGGATATCTACATCAATCTATCTTTAATTAACAGCTGCTCTTATTTGTGTGTTTAGAAAGTCTAGCTACCAGGACAACTGATTCTGGGCCCAACTAATTCATCGTTTTTTTTTGTTTATTTTTTTAAATTAAACTTGTGCTTTCACTGCATATTAAGATGAACGTGTCTCCTGAGTGCAGTAATGCTGAACACTTTTATTTTACAAAAAGGTCAGAGGATTATCAGATACTTCTGTAAATAATACAAACTTGGAACAAGCCTTCTTCACATGGCTTTGGGCTGATAAAGGTCAACTGGAAAGCTTTGAAGCAGTACGAAACATAAGCAACATGGGCTTGTTCTGTAACTAATTAATATATATATATTAATTAGTTACAGAACAAGCCCATGTTACTTCAACTGCTATACATATATATATATATATATATATATATATATATATATATATATATATATATATATATATATATATATATATATATATATATATATATATATATATATATATATATATATATATATATATATATATATATATATATATATATATATATATATATATATGAGGCAGTGTGGTCTAGTGGTTAAAGTCCAGGGCTTGTAACCACAAGGTCACTGGTTCAAATCCCACCTCTGCCACTGACTGACTCACTGTGCAACCATGAGCAAGTCACTTAACCTCCTTGTGCTCCATCCTGCAGATGAGATGTTAAATCAATGTCCTATTGTAAGTGACTCTGCATATAATGCACAGTTCACAGCCTACCTCTGTAAAGCGCTTTGTGATGGTGGTCCACTATGAAAGGCGCTATATAAAAATAAGATATTATATTATTATTATAGATTGTTATCACTGCAGGCTAAAGGCTGGTTTATACTTCCTACTGCGACCCCATTTTTGGTCTCAGTCAGTGGTCTCCGACGGTCAGAATGACATCATTCGCTCTGCCGTGAGCTGCGTCTTTTTTGAAAAGTCGTACGGCCTTTTCTTGTGTGTCTGCGACCGCAAAACGCACAGTGTCGGATGATGTTGAAAAAATCCAACATTTGTCGCATGGTCACAAGCCAGTGAAGAGCGACAGAGCAAGTTTTTGAGGAACTCTTAATAGAAGTAGTTCATAAACATGAACAGCAGAACAGGATTTTAAACTTGCCCCTAAACTGAATGAAATTAAAGCATAAATGAGCCTTTGCTAAACTAAATATTGGTGCTTAAATACCATGCGCAGCAAACACTTGTATAATAATAACAACAATAATGAATACAATGTATTTTGATTTGTATTATTTTCTTTATATATATATATATATATATATATATATATTGTAGCAATCTCGGTTAATGCAGGTATTCGCATCACACAGGGTGAAGCAATACACACACTGGCGGAGGGAGGGCACGAACCCGGTACCTCTCTAACTGAAGCATAGCGCCGATACCGCTGTACAAAAGAGCCGGCTCCTTTGCAAGAGCATATATCGGGCTAATGTCTTTGTGCACGCTACAATATATATATTTTTGAGTCACTAATAAGTTAACGTCGCTATTTATTTTCTGTTCATTAATATTAAACCGCCCATAACATGCAATTACTCTCCCAATCAAATCAGTAACGGTGCTCAGCTGTTCAGTACATCTGATCGGAAGCAGTATGGAGAACAGCTGATCAGTTTTACTTGTTTGCTGCTCATAGTAATTCAGCAACAGTATTCATTTTAGCAAATATATAGGAGCCAATTTACACATTCACTTCATTCTGTTTAGGGGCAATTTTAAAATCCTGTTCTGTCTCGAAGTGTCCCGGGATTGTGAGCCAGTTGGCAACCCTAGTCACAAGTCAACACTGGCAGTAAAGCAGACTGGCTGAAAGTATGACCGACAACTACGACCACTTTGCTGTGTCAAAAAGTCAGCGAACTCGGGGGTGCTTCAATCCTTCTGGTGCACCCGTAGACGTGTCTGCAGCTGACATACGGCTTTTGTCTGCGAGAGAAGTATAAACCAGCCTTAACACAGTGCACTGGGTTCACAAATGTTCTTAGGGTAAGTACATGATGTTGTTTTTTATATCTAGGAAATAAATTGGTTGAGGGACCAGGATTCAGAAACTAAATTAGACAAAGCATGAGAATGATTCTAATCAATGTTACCTTTTGGAAATGTGTTTTCTTGTTACAGACTACGGAACGAGTGGGTGGAACAACTGGAAAGCAGAACAAAGCATCTTAAGAAATTTAATGAGGATCGTCACAAACAGATGCAAGCATCCCTGCTGACAACTGAGCCAACGCTCTGTAAAGCAGAATCAGCTGCCTAAAGTAATTGGGAGTTAGATGTTTTGAATACTAACCTATTCCATGATGCTCTGTGTTACCCCTTCTCTGTGCACATCATTTTATAAAGTCATCATTATTTCCATAGAGGATAGATTATCAATGTGTACATTCAGAAGTTTTGTCTAGTTCAGAAGAGTCCATGTTACCGTCAACTAACTTGCAACATATAGATGCAAACTGTAAAGAATGTATTGAATTACCTTTTGATTTTTAAATTGCAAAAGCGATGCCAGCAAAGTGCTGGCCAGGGAGCTCTTGTGCTGAGTGTGTCTGTAATGTATTCATGCAATCTGATTACCCCTCATGATTCCATTACAGGCACTGCTGGCAGTACAAATGATGCAGCCCATGTGGCTTATATTGCTGTATATTGTAATGTATCTAAAACAGAAACATATTATTTATAATCATTGATAAAGATCATTACTATTATGCTGAATGTTTGAACTACTTCATAGTGCTACCAAAAATGGTGCTATAATCACACTTTAAGTAAATACACCTGATTAAAATTGGAAAATTAAGGCTGTTAAGAGGATGAGTTAAGAGTTGTTAGAAGCTATAGTAGGTTTATGAACTGAAATTCTGTCAAAAGTTAATTTTCAGATTGTCAAGGCCTGGTTCGGTAAGGTTTTAAGACTTTGGTCTGTAAAAGTATGAAGCTGAACTCAACTGGCTTGAGGTGTAGTAGGAGGATTGGGTTCGCTTGTGAATATGTTAAGAATGAAATTGGGAATGGACCATATTGTGTTTCCAGCGGTACATTCATTTTACCAGACTGACTTTTTTTTTGACTGTTGTTACTTTGGTTCATTTAATGGACTGTGTCATGTATTTATTTTATTGACTTGATTGACAAACATTAATAGATTTAGAGTGACAGTAACAGTGAGGTAGTCACAAAGATTCAAAATACTCTATTTGATAGACATGAGCATCCAAGCACCTTATGTGAGGATGTGCATTTTATCTTTGACAGTGAGCTGGTTGGGTCTCCTCTATAATTACAAATATAAATAATATATTCTTTATTGCAATACAGTTTTTCTTCTGTAAGGTGTAAGCATGGTTAGCTATCTGTTGTATTAAGGGAGCTGTTAATGTGGGATTAACTATTTTAAGAAGCGCAGTGACATGTAATTACTCAGAAACATAAGATACAAATGTTTGCTCTTTTAATCGGTTACACATGTTAATATCAGTACCCACAAGAAAAATGACTACAATCTGTCTGTCTGTGCTACTGCTGTGGTTAAGTAGTACACACCTGTATTTTTTTTTAATTATTTTTTATTGTTAAGGAATTTTCAAAAAAAAAATAATGTTCTGGAATGAGTTTAAAATATTTGTTAAATAATAACTACTATTTGGTCTACCGTAAATACCAAATAAAGGTCCTCCGAAGTATTTTATTAAAAATATAAAAACACGATGTGGAACAGCAAGTTCTGTTTTCATGAGACAAGATTCAGAAACTGATATCTAGCTAAAGTGTACATTTGAATGACCTTTAGTACATTTTAGCATATTTCTTTAAAATGAATACTCAGGTGTAATTTGATGTATTTAGAAGGTTTGTATTTGTTTCATTTGCATTCAGTAACTTTATTGACTGAAGCATTTGAAACTGTTACTTAGTTTCATTGACATGTCTGTGACAGACCATTTTTTGTTTATCAGGATTTATGACTCACAATAATTTCCTGCAGCATCCCGCAAATGAAGTTATCTAGCAGGCAATAAACAGCACAGATTGCAGTGGGGACAGGCATGAAGAATGCACCAGCAGGCCAGCTTTAAGGCTGTCCTTGTCTCAATTTCTTTGTTGTCTGACCAACTCCATCCACTGAAAAACTTGTTAACACTTTACATTTACATAGTAGTTAAATAGTAAATACATGTGTAATTACACATAATTACAATTGTATTATGCATAGCTTCAATGTACTTTACATGTAAATCTTGTTGCACGATATATGTAAGTGCACAGTTTTATCAGAAAGGGTTAGGGTTAGAGTAAGGTTTAGTGGGATTAAGGTTAGGTTTAGAGTTAAGTTTAAAGTTAGGGTTAGCGATGGGTTAAGGTTAGGATTATGTAAAAATGTACACATTAAGTACATTGTAACTATGCATAATAACATTGTAATTATGTGTAAGTGCACATGTCTTTACTAACACTGCATGAAAAATTAGGTTTACTAAGTTTAGGAAAATTGTAAACCTTATCAAACTTTAAGGTTTACAAACTATTACAAAGGTATTGTAAACTGTTTAGCAAACATAATTTTTACAAACCGTTTACAATTATGATAACACATAACACCTTGATTTTACATAGTTTACACATAATATGTAAACTATACAAAAATCCTACACTTTGTTTACAGATATTTGCATAAGGTCATGTAAACCTATAGTGAAAATTACATTTACATGGTTTACACACAATCATTTTGAAGGATAACTACATTTTACTTTGTTCATGAAACAAGTAAACCTAATTAAAAAGTTGGATTTACAAGTGGTTTAAAAGGTAGCATAACTGCCACAAACCTGAGGACAGTGCCATGTCTTACTACATTCCGTTGTCTACAGAAGACCCACTTTGGACTGGTCCTACCTTTAACTCCTTCCCTTCCATTACCTTACCTAGAGTTTCCTGTAGTGAGCAAATGTGTTGTGAAATAAGGATTGCTACTGTGTGTCATATTAAACAAAACTTTGACTCGCCCACTAACACAGCATCGAACTACAAACCTTTACTGGTCTAGTCATCTGACAAAAAAATAAATAAACCTGCCATTGAGAACAGGTTTGTAGTTTGCTATTAGAGGCTGGGTCAAAGTTTTGTTTTAAGACATGCTTGTATAACATATGTATAACCTAGAGTACTGATTAAATAATCTTGTAAATCAGCAAAATTATTTAATAAGAATATTAATTTCAAATAAGAGAAAAAACTACCACTATAAAAATAGCCTAGATTACTAAACTATTTGCTTATTCTGCAAATATACAGTATATATGAATCTTAAAATTGGAACGATTTTCCTTACATCAAGACTTTATATATTAATAAAATCATTAGGGTTTGTTTCCTATAATTCAATACTACTTGGGGTTGGGGAAAGGGGGAATGAATGAACAACAGTGATTTGAAAAAGTAATGTTTATTTATAATATAAATGTCAACTTAATTGTGATTTAAATCAAGTGATTCAAGTTAATAAAAACATTTGTTTTATTATTCTCAAGTTAATGTGAATTTAAAACATCCGATACAAAGGAAAAAAAGGCAAAGAAACAAATCACTTGCATAGTGCGACTGACCGCTCAAAGGCGTGCGTCCACACATGCTCCTGATTCACAGAAAAGAAACAAATCACTTGCATAGTGCGACTGACCGCTCAAAGGCGTGCGTCCACACATGCTCCTGATTCACAGAAAAGAAACAAATCACTTGCATAGTGCGACTGACCGCTCAAAGGCGTGCGTCCACACATGCTCCTGATTCACAGAAAAGAAACAAATCACTTGCATAGTGCGACTGACCGCTCAAAGGCGTGCGTCCACACATGCTCCTGATTCACAGAAAAGAAACAAATCACTTGCATAGTGCGACTGACCGCTCAAAGGCGTGCGTCCACACATGCTCCTGATTCACAGAAAAGAAGATCTGTATCGTGTTTACAAGTCACATAACCCTAACAAAATATCTATAGCCTCAAAACAGTGCCACAACATAGCAGTTTAAGTAAAAACAGTAACCTAATCAAAATACAGTTATTGGAGGAAAACACAGTACAACCAAACAAAAGCAACACAACAAAGACTCACTTTTTACTACACCCCCCTCCAACCGCCATCTTCTCTTTAAACTCCAGCAAAATGATCCCTCGGAACAGTAATCAGTGCTTGCCTTGTCAAGTGTTGTCTTTTCAACGTTTCTGTCTTTCTTACAATTTTACATTTAATCCTTTGCACAGGAATGAAACTTGCACTGTTTTCTTGTCTATAAATGTTTGGATAAAATACAGACACTGGGAAACCGTAGTAGTCTTTAAACACAGGCTCCATTTCTAGGTACCACTGAACTTCGGCGCAAGAATGTGCTTTTAATTGTTCCATCATGGAAAAGAAGATTGTGCTCAATGAAAAATAAGATCTGCCCAGCTGCAAGCTCCTGATGGTGACCAGGAGTGGAGTAAATTACACCATTCACATCTGTCCAGTAGGCCATTATAAATGAAGATGAATTTGTTTTGATCCTTTACTTCCTAAAAGAAGACCTCCATTTCTGAGCTGTTTAACCTTAAAACATGATGCCACAACAGTGAAAGTATTTGCTGCATAGATTGCTTGGTACATAGATTCAAGCTTTTGGACTTCAAGTGGTGGTAAATCCCAAATAGTTTTTTCATATAGGATATTAAATTTGTTACTGACATGTTAACCTCACGAATGCAAGTCAAGCGTGATGAAATCCTGCACACATCCAGTAAGTCAGATACCATCATATCCTGCAGTGAGCCTCGAGGCGGTGGGTCTTGCATCATATTTAGGTGATTTGCTAAAGTCTCTTCTCCTTGTGCCACTTCTAGTACTTGACCAAAAATAATCCATCTCTTAAAAATCGTCTCATGAACTGAAGCTCTACTGACCTTTGGTTTGACGGTTCATTTCCTAAAATACCATTGTATCTCTCAAAACTGAAGAGCCAAAAAGCATACACAGGCCCGTAGCCTATTATACATTCTTTAATGTGACCATGCAAGTGCATGTTAGGAGTAACGTAGTCAGATCCATACTTTTCTTCAAACATCTTGCAGAATGTAATAAGCTCCAGGTCAGCCTCAACAAGCATTTCATGTGTCATTACATATGAACATAACAAATAGCATGCTTTCACAAAGTGTTTCCAAACCTCCAGGTGTGGAGAAGGTAAAATGCCTGTTAAGCAAGGAATGGAAAAATAAAGTGTCCAGTTTTTCCATTGATCGGCAGTAAAGCTTGCGAATCGATTGAATTTTATTGGGTATTCTTCCTAAATCACTGGGCACTTCAAAGTCATCAATTTTCTCTTGAATACTTTTCATATCTTTATCTGTAAGAATACCTTGTTCCTTCCAAATTTCAATTACATGTTTTGCAGTACCTAGAAACAGGTTATGCATTGGGTCTATAACATGCATCTGAACTATATCAAAATACGGCAGTTCCAGTAGTACAGAGTAACGCACCCCATATTCACGTTCAAGAAGTTTTACATCCTGCTTTGTCTTTTTATCCAGAATTTGCGCACACCATTCCAAATGTCTTTCATGAGTTCTTTGCGGCCATGCATCTCTTGCAAATCCACTGTAGTCCTTCTGTCCAACCTGACCAGGGAAAAGCTTCCAACATTTAGAACAGCCACGATTAGCAGCATGTCCTAAAAACCACAAACCTTACGACAGGCTGGAATGTCACAAGTAACAGCAAGCAGAGCAAGACAAAGGTTGCAGTTCTGCCTTGTTTCACTGACTGCAGACTAAATCCATGTAGCCAGGCTTCTTTTAATTCTTCCACAAGATAAGACAGAAATGTGTTGGTTTTGGCTCACTGCCCATATGTGGTATAATGCCTGCTAGAATTACATTTTTCCTTTTATAACGTTCTGGTTTTGGCAAGTTCAAGATTGTCAAATAAACAGCTCCCACAGAATACTGAACATGTTTGAATGGCGAAACCAATCCACATTTAACATCAAGCCATAACACCGTTCCTGGGTAAAAAATTGTACTTTTTCCATTGAATTCCTTCCATACTTTACCATCCATAACATCTTCTTGTTTTCCTTCTGGGATGTTTCTGTCTCTCCATTTTCACATAGGTCTTCAAATCCAGGACGGTTAACCATTTCTCTCAATGATTCTTTTATGGATCTACAACAAAACCACTTAAAGGGATAGAATCTTCTAGTTCCTGAAGGCAAGGTCACTTCTTTTAGCAAGGGTTGAGCACACAAATTCCGTTGGAGTTGATGTCTCTGCCATGGATATTTTACTGAATGAACATTTTTTGTCTCTGTTAGTCCTTCAATAATTTGCAAACAATCCTTAATGTTATACATTGTGTAACATTTCCTACATACAACAAGCTTTCTAAAGGGGTCTTTGGAATGTCCAAACAGTTTGTATATGCCATAGACACCTGAAGGGAAGACTGCAAGTATCAATCAAGGATATTTCCTGGTTCAGCAAACACAGACAACATCTCTCTAAAAATGTCATCCAGGTATTTATTGCCAGATCAGAAATAAAAAATCGGGCTTGCCACACCATTAAAAAGCATAGAACCATCTAGTAAACTTTTGCACTTTATCTTGAACTGTAGTTGGCCTTGAGGATAGTTGTTCTGCTACCTCATCTAAATCCTGAGCAATTCCTTCTTCCATATTTTCAGCCATTTCTCTTTCTTCAGTTGCTTCCCATTGTTCTTCATGTTCACTATCAGACAGGTTTTCAGAATTTAATTCTACTGCAGGAAAGAATGAAAAAAGGTCTTCATCAGACACATTACTGGGGACATCTAGCTTTCCGCTCGTTTTGTAACTCTCTTTCATATGGGCATAGCTGCTTCTCCAATCACTCTCTACATCATCTGCTTCTGGACATGGAATTTCAAAGGATGCAATAGGAACAGAACTCTCTTCAGACCATGTACTGGTTTCACCTTCTTGAAGCCTTCTCGGTGCTTGAAAGCTTTCAGTAGTAGTTTCTGTTTTGCAGCGATGTTTGTGGTATTGCTCATAATGGTGAGCACCATAGCTTACTTTACAGATTTCACAAATCACTCTTCTTTCATCTGGTACCGCTTCTCTTCTTGCCCCAGAAACCCTGATAGACAAAAAAGGAAGATGTTAAATTGGTTAAAACTGTCAGCCCTGCCTCTTTTAAGACAATTGCAACACGGAAGGTATAATGCTACAGTAGTCAAATGTCCCTTTAAAATTGTTTGCTGCAGTATAACATTTAAAAAAAAGGTAACTGAACCAAAAATGTTTTAGAAAACATTAACAAACTGTAGAAAAACTACCTGATAATTCATGAGAAGTGACTTGCTCCTTGTTGTTATGCTTTTGATTATGAACAGACATACCGAGTGATTTTAAATTAATAAGAGCAGAGATTGTGAAAATAACAATCAGTAGGCTTCATATTGGTGGTACTTGGTGTGGCAAACAAACCATTAAGTAATGTCCAAAGCAACTCTTATGTGCAGATCAAAAGAGCCAAACATACATAGTAAACACATACACAGTAATGTTATATGTAAATATTGTGAAATGCATTTTGAATAATTCAAAGAGTATGCTCAATTAACAATAGGCTTCACCTTCCACAAGGCATTTTATCTGGCAAAAATTACTTGTTGGATCAAATTATTAAAAGTTTAATAGCACTGCAGAAGTAGATCAATGGTTCTCAAACCCACCCTTGCTACCCACCATGTCTGCTGGTTTTCATTCCAACTGTGCTCTGAATTACTTCATCAAACCCTTCATTTTACTAATAAAGTTATTAATTAGACATTTCTTTGGTTTCAGCTTTTAAACACTTATTAATAATTCAGTTAAGGGTTCAATTTTGCAATTGAGCGCTCTGTTGGAATGAAAACAGATACAGGGGGTCGCCAGAACCAGGATTGAAACCGACTGGAATATAGAAATTGCACACCTATTTCAAGACACACCCACAAACTCCTCCATGAATTTATCAGAAGGTAATTAAGCACTTAAGTTTACATTTATGCTTGTCTCAGTATATCATTCTCTATTAGGGCCCTAATTAGTTTGAAAATAGGGCCCAGAGAGTTTGGAAAAAGTATTTGTACTAGCTTTGCCTCACTACCTAGTACACTTGTATGCTATTATACTTCTTATTGTACTTGCAAATATGTGTTTAATTGTAACTGTCTTAGTACAAGTTGTCTTTACCCATTTTCATTCCTGACACTAACAGTTTGAACATGTGATATTATTTTATTAGCACAGTCCATACCCAGAATACTTTGTCAGCAGAAATGATATAAAGTGGGGGTGTGGCAAAGTGCCCCCCTGTGTGTATTTTGTGTTACGTGTTGTGTGTAAATGTTGGTGTATAGTCATCGGTACACGGGATATAAACGGGTCTGTGTTTCACGTGTGATTTAAAAATGTAGATTTATATTTGGCACGAGGAGGGCACAAATCACTTCACGTGCTGGTTATAATATAATGTGTGGTCACGGGAATTGCACTTTAATTAATTCACGTGCAGTTGTACCGAGATTCCAATTGAATGATTGACTAGCAATCGAGTCTCGGTACAACTGCATAAAAGCTGCATGTTTTCACTCACTCGGGGTTGGGTGTTCGTGAGTGGAGAACGGGTGAGAGAGAGAGAGAGAGAGAGAGAGGAGAAAGAAATATTTATAACAATTGCTATCGCGTGCTGGTAGTACCAGCACGATACTTGTTTTATTTATTTACTCACCGTGTTTGTGTGTCTGTCCTTCCACCGTTTGTTACTGTTTAGTCCGTTTTGTTTATATATTTATTTTGGCGAAAGTGCCGTGTCCTGTTTCTGTTTTGTGTACAAACCTTTTATTTTCTGTTTGATTATTAAACGCTGAGCGCCATCACGCGCTCAGCTTCACCAAAACCCCAAGTCTCTGTCTGTTCTGTGTTCCTGCTTCTGTTCGTGACGTCACCGCTCAGTCGTCTTTGTGACAGGGGGTTACTTCATTTCACAAACAATATTCCTTCGGAGCTTAAACCCTGTAGCCCATGTTTTTTAAAACATCAATTTGTACATATTGTATAAGACGTGTTATTTTATTACACGTAAACAAACTGTGAATAACACTTAATTGTGTATAATGATGTGATTAGTGTGATCACTTATAAATATTTTGCAAGTAGGTGCTAACATCTCATTCTCATTTTTACTCAATAAGAGTTTATTCTTCAGGTCATGGTGACAGGTTTGCTTTAAGATACAGGAGGCTGTGTGGTCCAGTGGTTAAAGAAAAGGGCTCGTAACCAGGAGGTCTCGGTTCAAATCCCACCTCAGCCACTGACTCATTGTGTGACCCTGAGCAAGTCACTTAACCTCCTTGTGCTCCGTCTTTCGGGTGAGACGTAGTTGTAAGTGACTCTGCAGCTGATGCATAGTTCACACACCCTAGTCTCTGTAAGTCGCCTTGGATAAAGGCGTCTGCTAAATAAATAATAAATAAACAAATAATAACATGAATACAGGTGGACAGTGACAGAGCTCTGTATATCAACAACATGTAATAGTTCAGTAAAATACAACATTAATAACTTACCGTCTACGATAATGTTTTTCATCTTGATGTATTCTGTGCTTTGAAGACTATAAAAGAAAAATAAGATAACATTAGAGGGTGAACCAATTTAATTAAAAATAATTTAAAACTTATAAATTACATATCATTCTACCATTACGCCAAGACCTAACTGTTGTTTGAGCCTGCTCAATAAAATCTGGACAAAAATGTGTTAACTTACTCCCAGAATCCACAAACGCAACAATATAGACGTATTGTTATTTAAGTATTAAAATAAGTCTTGAAATAATCCATAGGTCGTTTAATATATATACATGGACTCACATAGGCTAAGTGTTAGGCCCATACATTAGCTCAAAATAAAAAAAAAAAAATGCTCTCATTGTAGAAACAAAAGCGATGTTGTTTTCTGACTGGATCAGAGCCTGAGTGCTCGTGTTCACAGCCAAACAGTGTTTGAAGCAGACGGGATCGTAAACTATATCTGCGATGTCAAAAAGTAGTTTTGGACGCGCCACCTTTATTTTGGTTTACATCGATGAACATCATGTTAATATAAACAAACGTATTTACTTGTTGAGCTAGACATATATTTAGAAAACAATAATAATGCAAAATACATTGAAAGATTTTGTTTGTTTTACCTGAAAAACACGCCGATGTCCCTGTTATTGGCCTTCGTTCGTCTACAATCGGAGTTGCTTTCTGATCCTTTCTTTCTGGACTGGGTTCCGCCGACAATGTAGACATTCACCTCCAGCAGTTTGATTGGTTTCTGCACTGCGCCAGTAACAATCAATCATCTGCCTCATCCGTGGAAATGAGGACCTGATGATGACACTGTTTCCTGTGACCGCCAAATTATACTTCTTCGCTCAACAGTACGAAAAGATTTATTTACTGCACCAGTGATCACCATCATCCTGAAGCCACTGTAATGAAGCCGAGAAGCAAGGCAGCTACTAAAAATAAAAGGTATATTAAATACAAGTTTTTGTTATCATTCTGATATTTTTTATGCATGTTTAAAGTTTCTGGGATACCGTTTTTATGTATATGTATTTTGTATTAAAACCTCCCGCTTACATTACCGAGTCGGATTGCTCGGTATGTAAAAATGCCCCACTGTATAAAATGGTTCATATCCTAAATCGCTTTGGATAAAAGCGTCAGCCAAATAAATTAATAAAATGTGGTTTAAATATCCCACTTTCTTGACACTTCTAGAGGTGACGAACCCTTCCTATTACGATGGATTACAAAACAAATAATAATTATTTACCTACATTGTTATTTATGTTCGTTAAATGTATTTCTTTTAAATACTCTTGACATAGGCTTGGTACTTTTCAACTATTAGTTCTGTTCCCTCTACCTCCCTTTAAAACTGTAACTAGCATTGTTAATCCATGTCAGTTTCTTAATTAAATGAAGGCTATCTGGTGATGTCGAAACAATTTTTCCGTTTTTTTTCCTAGCTATACAAAGGTAATTGATCGCTTTACTCTCATGGTGAAAAGGACGCAGTCACTGCAATGCACTCTGCACTGAATCACGTATTTTGAGAAAAACATAAACGCTTATTTTGTAAAACACGTTCTGTCTGGAGACAAACCTCTTTTTAAACTTAGCAAATAACAACAAAAATGCAGAAATAGAAGAAAAATGTTGTAATGAATGATGCGTTTCGATTAAAATAGTACATTTTACATTGCAATCAGGTCATACAAATTCGTACTTCTTATTTGTTTTATAACGTTTTGCATATGGTATCCTTATCTGCTGACAAATATTGTAAAGAAACACATTAAAAAAATTCTTTTAAAAAAATATATATATGCTACAATAACTAATATATAATATTTAAAGTACGAATTACATAAATATACATGCAAGGGGCAAGATGACACTGTTGCTCACCCTTTTATTCTCTCTCTTTCAAAATGCTGATCTTCCATCTGGTAAGCGTTTCTTTAATTTGGGGGTCGCAGTGAATACTGTGGAAAAACTGGGGTCCATCTTTGTGGGTCAAAGAAACAGCAGCTGACGCCAGTAAGGTGACACCTAAGCAGGCATACCCGCAGACAAGCCCTCACTGGTATCGAAATCAGACTCGCTCAGCCCACTGTGTTTTGTCCAGAGGCTCACACAGTACTTATCAATTCTGTTTTAGTTAGTAGTTTGGTGTAAAGTTAGGTAGAGGCGTTATTTAAATGTATTTAAATTTATAACACATTTGCCACTATATGTGCTACTTAAAAGGTTCTACTTTTTCACCCCCAAAATAATTCTCAGATCTGTGTTATGCCATAGCAAACGGATTCTTGCATTCCCTTCCGATGAGGAATTTCCCCTGAAGAGCCTGCCCATGAAGTTTCTAACACTTCAACACAATTATTGTTACTTTCAAGGTAATTGTGACAATTAATTTTGAATTTTAATGAAAGTTCACTTTAATAATTGTGGAAGCATTGAGTTGATTTTTTTATTAATTATTCATCAAATATTACAGTGAAGATGAGTGTGAAGTTCAGGTTCAATTACCTGGTACCTCAACACCACAGGAACCATCGTTGCTCAGTGTGGATACAGCCAGTGACTTGGATGGTTATGGGTAGGTATTGGGAAATTTGTGATTGCACAGTAGTGTAGCATGTAGTTTATTCTCGATTTAAACTTGTTTTAGTTAAAATACATACCTGTATTCTGTTCCCTATACCCCCTCCCTCTGAAACATCTACATTTTTATTTCATTGTGTATTTTCCAAATTCTTATCTACCTATAAGTGAGTAGTACTTTGCTACCTCTTCTGGACTTTTGTAAGCATATTGTGCTCTCCCAGAATTCTTTTAACACCTTTTTAAAAGTATGGACTGGGGGATTTTGCATTCCTCATTCTATTCCAGCCATGTGAGAATTTCCTCATCAATGTCTTTATAGTTTTTAAGACAAAGCCAGTTGTCTGTTGTTGGCTACCAAGACGTTTAATTCAGGGGTCTGATTGAAGAAGAATAAGCAATAATATTCGCACCCGCTTATTTTTTCCTTTCCTTTTAAAATTAAATGTTGTCTTTTGCAAATAGGTCTCCCAACGACACTGAGGATCCACACCCTGCACTGAATCACTCTGTTGTTTCCAGCCACTCGCAACAGCCTAACGGGTATGAAACTTTGTAATTTATATACTGTACATTATTTAACAAGTTTACAAGTGGCAACCATGAAGTTTCCCTTTTCTGATTACATGAAATAGTGTCCTCACCAAACAGATAATTATTCCCTCCTCTTGAAACATGCCATTTCATTTTTTCTCTTATATATATATATATATATATATATATATATATATATATATATATATATATATATATATATATATGCACACATTAGCCTCCAGAATTATTCACACTCTTGATATATTCAGTACGTTTACATACACACTAATATTCTGTTATTCGAAATACTCGAGTATTCGAAATATGTAATCTGTCATGTAAACACCTTATTCGGAATGTGATCAGCAGTATTCCGAATATGAGTATTCCAAATAAGATAAGTGGAATATTAAACTATCCCATGGATTATTACTGGAATAGCAGGTCATGTAAACACTTTATTCAGAATACTTGGGTTTGCCTACATTTCGCATGCCTGTGATTTTTGCAAAGAATCTTGGGTTGATGCTTTGTGCGGAAGGAAAGATGGGTAGCATTTGGGGAATGTGATGCACTCTCTCAAAACGTGCTTCTATTTTACAACATTTTTCCACAACTGGCACCTTGATCAGCTGCTTTATTAGGGAATTTACCATCCCCTTGCAGAACATGTACACAGACTTATACACGGCATAGTATATATATATATATATATATATATATATATATATATATATATATATATATATATATATATATATTTATTTATTTATTTTAAAAGTGCTTTTGACCAAGCAGTATTCAAGTGGTCTTGCCTGCCTTTTGTAAAGGAATATTATCTACTTTTGAAGAGCTTTGTGCATTTTGAAAATTTACGTTAAGGTTAAGCTATGTCTTTTGTATTCGTTGGTGGGTGGGGGTTGGTTACTGTTATTTTGGGGAACATGTTTTTATTCTTGTCAATGTCAATTTCAGATCAGACACTCCCTCATCATCCACAACTGTCTCCATGAGGTAATATCTAATGCCTAATTCATTTGATATAAAGAAGCATTTCCATTTCAGTAGCACTTTTTAGTGATCTATTAGTTATATTTTATCATCTTAAGTATAATTTTCCACAATAGGAAAAGAAAGCGTTCCCGTGAAAAAATACAACTCAGGAGGAGAAAGAGAAGACTGCCTGTTCCGTTGAATGGACAAGGTGTATCCGTTACTTGTCCAATCGACAAGTCTGACAATGCAACATTTGAATACAAAAGACTATCTGCCCACACTAAAAAAACAATGAGCACTCAAAAACGGATTACTCGTGCTTTTGAAGAGTTTAATCTAGCTTTAGGTGCTGGCATTATTCCTGTTTTATCAGAACACTATAAGTTTAGAAAACAAAAAAAAGTCATGTTAAATGATAGTGTAGTGTGTATTAACTGGGAACATTTGTAAAAAAGTCGACATGGTGGCACACTGGTAGCCCACTACATAATGTCAACATTTATTATCTTACTGTTAAATATTTTTGAAAGTGTATTTGTAGGACATGAAGGGCTAATTTTATGTATTTTCTTTAATGCAAATCATTCATCTGACCACAGAGTTAAAAAACATATATATACTGTATATATATATATATATATATATATATATATATATATATATATATATATATATATATATATATATATGTGTGTGTATATATGACTGTATGTACGTTCCAACTTGTGTATATGTATATAAACACGCATTAATGCACTTGAATCTTGTCAATACAATCACCAACATATGTTTATAATAAAGTTTGTTTCTGCATTCTGTACTTTACAAGGTGTGTGTTTTATATTTTCTCACTTAAAAGTATCTCTAATGGTGTAGGTTAACTAAAACAATTAACATGCAAAGTTCTTTTGTTTCACAATTTATGTTAACTTATAATTATTATCGTTATCCAAAAATATTGAATAGATCCTTTTTGTTTTGCATTTTTACCATATTGTTCTCTATTTCCTTAGTGATGATTTATGGAAGCAGACATGTGCTGATCTAGGGCTCGATTCTGGAAGTCCGAAGCTACAAAATCTATGATGGCTTATATATTAAAAAGCCAAAAAGAATTCATTGACACTCAGGTATTAGATTTCTGTTTTAAGTACACAATTAAGTGACATTAAAATACATTCATATTTGAAATAACTTTAACATTAAGAAATTAAAATAAAACTGACTATATGGGGGTTATCATTATTTCTGATATCAAATTGGTTTATGTTAAGACTACTGTATTTTACAGAAAGCAGTAGTACCGTTTTGATCGACCAGTCTTTAACAAAATGCTGTAAATCCAGAAATATTTGAGATTTTTATTACAAGAATTTGGTATAATAATACAATAAAAAATAAAAAAATCTCAAACATTTTTGCCGCAAGCATATTTTTTACGACTAGTAAATGCTTTTAAGGTAACAGCTCGCCCAAATTTCTGGAGCCAAATTAGTCTCCTGGTGTGATATTTCTGAATTGTCAGTATTGGAAGGTCACATATGCATACAATATTTTACTTGTATTAAAAACAGACTTTGAATGACAAAAATGCTTTTGTTTTACTTAGAAAAAACAATGGAACTTATTCAAAGTGAAATGACAAAGAAGAATAAAAGAAACTCAAAAGTGGCACTGAAAACATCTCCATTAACACAGGTATAATGTGTTATCATTTTTAGAGCAGGACAATAAATTGTAGCTTAAATATAGTTACTCAACAAATGTGTCTTGTACTTTACAGAACCTTGTGCTTGAAGAGGGTACAAGTATTTGACAAACTCGAATGGTCTGCCCCACTGGGATACAAGCGAAGAGTAAGTTTCCCCTTTTCCATTAGTTTGTAACACTGACATTTTGGTTTATTTAAAGATGAAAAACATACTGCATGGTGTAGTATTAGGCAGCAGCGTGGAGTAGTGATTAGGGCTCTGGAAACTCGACCAGAGGTCATGAGATCAGTCCCAGGTGGGGGACACTTGAGCAAGCAGCTACTTTATCTCCTAGATTGCTCTAGTATAAACCCAAATGTATAAATAGGTAATTGTATGTAAAAAATAATTTAATTAAGAAATGTATTAATAATAATAATAATAATAATAATAATAATAATAATAATAATAATATTGAAGGTGCTATTTTTGGTTGAACAGCATTCTTTGGCATTCAGATTCACAAATAATTTTTATTTATTGATATATAATATAAAGTCAGGTTGTTACCCAAGGAGACTTCAACGATCAGACTGGTGAAAGCACTGGTGTGAGCACTCAAAAGTAACCTTTAGTAAATTTTATTAAAGCACACATTTATTCCATAGTAATGATCAGATGCAAGATGTCCATTTGATAAAGCTGACATTTCTCTTGTATTCACGTCTCCATAGAGCATTCTGGGGGGTTCAATCATAAGTCTAAATAAAGCCCTATTGTTGAAATGGTTGAATTGTTCATTCAATTCATTAGCAATCTGAAACATATCTTTATATATGTATTATTCTTTAAATCCTACCAGCCTATGTTTGGTAAAATGTTTACTGCCCCCCCTCCCTCCCTCCCTTTATAGAACACAATCAGGAAACTCATTGGTGCTTGTATTCTTTTTATGTAGCGTCCTCAGTTCCAAAAATTCCACTCTAACAAAGAAAATGAAAGAATACGTGAAAGGGGGGAATCCAGACGTCTCCAATGAAGAAATATGTGGTGAGTTAAAAAGTGTAATTTGGCTATTTTCAAATAACTATGTAGACTGAGCTAAAAAAAAACAAATCCTTTATTTATTTATTTATTTATTTATTTTATCAGTTCATATTATTTTTTTTAAATGCTCCAATGTTCAGCATACTTTACAGTTTTGTAAAATATTGGCACACTAAACTTTGATAATTTAATTGTATAGATTTTGACAAATGAAACCCCAGAATCACAAAACCAACACTTGAAAAACTGATGCACCTGCCAAATGTTGTTATGAAACTGGTATATCTGCAATTCTTTTCATTAGTCTATATAATGTACCATGTTTTATTTAAATATATTTTTATTTTAGGTTTTATTTTAAATTGTCCAAGTTAAACGGTTGCAGTATTTTTTTTATTTTAGCGTGGTCACATTTTTCAGATCAGCAGTTTGGAATCCCCTTTCACAAACTACACATAAAGAAAATATATATGTGATCATTTTTTAATTTTTATTTTTTTTATTAGTGGCCATAAAGAACTATTGGCGAAATATCCGCAGACAAAACAATGAAAAAGACAAATGGGAGCGCAGACAGCTGGAGGCTCGTCGGAGGAAAAGCAAGAGAGATGTAAGTACTGTGCAAAGGTTTTAGGCAGGTGTGAAAAAATGCTGTAAAGTAAGAATGCTTTCAAAAATAGACATGTTAATAGATTATATTTATCAATTAACTAAATGCAAAGTGAGGAACAGAAGAAAAATCTAAATCAAATCCATATTTGGTGTGACCACCCTTTGCCTTCAAAAACAGCATCAAGCATCAATTCTTCTAGGTACACCTGCACACAGTTTTGAAGGAACTCGCAGGTAGGTTGGCCCAAACATCTTGGAGAACTAACCACAGTTCTTCTGTGGATTTAGGCAGCCTCAGTTGCTTCTCTCTCTTCATGTAATCCCAGACAGACTCAATGATGTTCAGATCAGGGCTCTGTGGGGGCCATACCATCACTTCCAGGACTCCTTGTTCTTCTTTACGCTGAAGATAGTTCTTAATGACTTTTGCTGTATGTTTGGGGTCGTTGTCATGCTGCAGAATAAATTTGGGGCCAATCAGATGCCTCCCTGATGGTACTGCATGATGGATAAGTATTTGCCTGTACTTCTCAGCATTGAGGAGACCATTAATTCTGACCAAATCCCCAACTCCATTTGCAGAAATGCAGCCCCAAACTTGCAAGGAACCTCCACCATGCTTCACTGCTGCCTGCAGACACTCATTCGTGTACGCTCTCCAGCCCTTCGGCGAACAAACTGCCTTCTGCTACAGCCAAATATTTCAAATTTTGACTCATCAGTCCAGAGCACCTGCTGCCATTTTTCTGCACCCTTTTTCCTGTGTTTTCGTGCATAGTTGAGTCGCTTGGCCTTGTTTCCACGTCGGAGGTATGGCTTTTTGGCCGCAAGTCTTCCATGAAGGTCACTTCTGACCAGACTTCTCCGGACAGTGGATGGGTGTACCAGTGTCCCACTGTTTTCTGCAGTTCTGAGCTGATGGCACTGCTGGACATCTTCCGATTGCGAAGGGAAGTAAGCATGATGTGTCTTTCATCTGCTGCAGTAAGTTTCCTTGGCCAACCACTGCGCTCACGGGTCCTCAACGCTGCCCGCTTCTTTGTGCTTCTTCAAAAGAGCTTGGACAGCACATCTGGAAACCCCTGTCTGCCTTGGAAATTTCTGCCTGGGAGAGACCTTGCTGATGCAGTATAACTACCTTGTGTCTTGTTGCTGTGCTCAGTCTTGCCATGGTGTATGACTTTTGACAGTAAACTGTCTTCAGCAACCTCACCTTGTTAGCTGAGTTTGGCTGTTCCTCACCCAGTTTTATTCCCTCCTACACAGCTGTTTCTGTTTCAGTTAATGATTGTGTTTCAACCTACATATTGAATTGATGATCATTAGCACCTGTTTGGTATAATTGTTTAATCATACACCTGACTATATGCCTACAAAATCCCTGACTTTGTGCAAGTGTACCTAGAAGAATTGATGCTGTTTTGAAGGCAAAGGGTTGTCACACCAAATATGGATTTGATTTAGATTTTTCTTCTGTTCACTCACTTTGCATTTAGTTAATTGATAAATATAATCTATTAACATGTCTATTTTTGAAAGCATTCTTACTTTACAGCATTTTTTCACACCTGCCTAAAACTTTTGCACAGTACTGTAAGTTGTCCTTCTTCCATGAATACCAGCCATATTTGGCTGTACTGGTATTGTTGTTGTAATGTTTACCGGTACTGGTAAACATTACATTGAACAAGTAAACGACAATAGTAAGAAATATTTGCTTTACATAATATATTCAAAGCAGAGTATCTGCAAACAATGCTGTCAGATATTCCTTTCTTTTAATGTAGTATTTTTTTAATGTTGGTCACAATTGTTACTGAATTGTACGCTCTTAATCTACTACTTTTGACATAAAAGCATGTGTGAAAGTTGTCTGTTGGAATTCCAATTAAATGGTATTTCCCAGGTTTGGTTTATGCCATAAAGACTGTCAAATATATATCGTAGCACATATGACATTCCAAAACAGCTCAGAATGCATTTAAGAACATCTAGAACCCCAGAGCTAGGCCCCCAATCATTACTAAAAGGTGTATTCTTCAGTTGATTGTTTAAATTTTTTTTTTTCTTTTTTAGAAATGCCAATGTCGTATACAAGGGGTCCCTCACTCCACTTTGTCAGAGATGGACAAGAAGTGGGAATCAGGAAAGTTTAGAGAGTACAAAAGGGCATGTGATATAGCATACAGCATGATCAAAAAGAAAAGAAAGTGCAAACTTCCTCGAAAAAGAGGTTCTTTTTCAAAGTACAATAGGCCAGATTTACCTGACGAATTTTCATGGTTGGCTAATTCGATTTAATAAAAAAATATTGGGGAAAAAAAAATGTTTGAGTAAGCTGTTTAAATTGTATAACTGCTACAACTGACTTTTCTGTTTTTCACCTTTTTTACTACTTTTATTTGGTAAGGTTTTTCTAAAATCCTAAATGTTATTTAATATTGTTTAAATGTTCTTTTTAATGTTGTTTTTAACACTAATAAAGTATATTTGAAATACAATAAAAAAGTCTTATTATTTGAAATACGTTTAACACATTTTTAAATGGTGTTTACTTTTTTCTAAACACAAGTTTGCAATCTTGTGAACTGTATTGCACAGTATGTTTACCTGCTCCTAAAAGGATATGTGTAAACCATTCACAAAAACATGTTTGCAATCTTGTAAACTGTACTGCACAATAAGTTTACCTGCTGTTTGTAAACCGTATTTAAACAACCAAAACTGATTTACTTTAAATCATGTAAATCTTTGTAAACGGATATGCGCTAATGTTTGCACAGATTGTAAACCAATGTTTTACAAATGTGTAAACCTGATGTCCAAATGGACATGATGACCTTCATTTGGTTTCTAGTCTTTGCAAACCATTTGTAAACATTATTTTTACAAACTGTTTGCACCCTTTGCAAACTTATGAAACCATATGTTTGTATGTGTTTACAATATGTTTACTCCATTGTTAAACCATATTTTTCGTGCAGTGTCTTTACTAAGTAACTACTATGTAAATACACAGTAATTAGAGACACTTAATGTAAAGTGTTACCAAAAACTCAAGCATAGAGTAAGTAATACCCACCCTCCAATATCATGATATGACAATACCTCAACATGTTGAATTGGTATCTAAAGTCATAGAACTTTAGTGAAAAATATTACTGGTGTCAGGTGCCTTCATTAGTCCCAGTAAAGAGAGGTTCGTGTAAAGCTTTATATAGCACCTTTCATAGTGGACCACCATCACAAAGCACTTTACAGAGGTAGGCTGTGAACTGTGCGTTATATGCAGAGGCACTTACAATAAGACATTGTTTTAACATCTCATCCACAGGATGGAGCACAAGGAGGTTAAGTGACTTGCCCAGGGTCACACAGTGAGACAGTCAGGGGAAGAGGTGGGATTTGAACAGGTGACCTTCTGGTTACAAGCCCTGGACTTTAGCCACTGGACCACACTGCCTCTTGTAAAATTTAATAAGAATTTTAGACAAATGTTTATTATTGAATCAATTAGGTTTCTCTTAGTATTTCTAAATGTGTATATATATATATATATATATATATATATATATATATATATATATATATATATATATATATATATATATATATATACAGTATATGGGTGTATTCACATAGGCTAATGTCCGTTTAGCTTCTTGAAAGACCTTTATTTACAAAGTGGAGCTTGTCAGTTTGTTAGCCTGCTTGATCCACCTGGGTGAAAAAGTGACTTTAAGTACTGTACATGTTGATTTCCATTGGCCTACAGTGCAACTTCACAAAATGGTCTTCTCACTAATGGGATTCTGAATGATCAACATCATGAGTCCTTCCATGCAATGACATACTTAAAGTCAAGGATTGGAGGTAGCAAAATCTTTTTTTTATACACTGTGCAACACATTATTATTATTATTATTATTATTATTATTATTATTATTATTATTATTATTATTATTATTATTATTACTAATAACTAGAACAGCTAATGATCTCTACCATGGCATTAAACTTAAAAAGCATTTGAAAGGGTTAAAAAAAAACACACATTCTAAATTAAAGTTTAAAAAGCAATTAATAAAAGTGAAAATTAAGCCTCAGGATTTTCTCTTTTTTAGATATCAATCAAGTCTGATATTCTACACAAAATACAAAAAAGAATGATCTTTATGAAACAGCCACGTGGAGCAGAAATACTGAAGGGAAACAATGAAGAAAACAACCTCAGTGAATGCAAGTGAATGATACAGGGTTATAGGTCAGTATCTTTTTTCTGAAGACAGTATAGATAAGACAGCTTGAGTAAAATAGGAAGGAAATTACAGAAGGAGAGGCGGATGCATCATGGCACCCAGTTAAACAGAAGTTAAATGCAAAACAAAAACGTTTTACAGACCTATTGAAAAATGTCAGCATTGTGGTATAAACAAACAAAATCCACTATGTTAAATAAAAATCTAATGCATTTTCATTTTATGCATTCAACATTAGTTATATCTAAATGGTGAAATAGTGTTTGCTTTACAACCTGCTTGTACAACTGCAGCCCTATTACTTGACTGCATGATAGAAACTGTATATTGCAAGCACCAATTCTGAACACATGCAATTGTTTGAGCAACGATGTGCTTACAATAAATATCACATATTCGGATATCAGTTCAAATTCATCCATGGAAAAAAAAAATAACTGTCTGCATCTCTATTTATGAAATGTTGTCTCCAGTTACTGTCACAGTGTTGATAGATGTTTAAATTTTACTGAACCATTGGCCCCATAACAGTGTATTGTATGGCTGACACTTGTGAGGGACAAATTTGTCAGCAGTGTGACAGTGTCCCTTGTGGCCATATTTGGATAGCTTCACACATAAACAATCTGGGAGGTGGGGGGTTGCATGGCTTCAGAATATGTATTACTATAGCTGTAAGTCTAAGAGCTTTCTTATAAAATATCACAGGGCTGTATCTCTGCAGTGGTGTAGTAAAACATAAGAGAAGCATGGTAAAAGCACAGACAAGCATGGCAAATCACAGGTAAGTGAGATCCTTCTAGGAAGAGCTAAACAAACATTTTAGGATACATTTCTACATCAAGGTTCTGTGTTATATCATCAGAACCAACATGTTCATATTGAAATTACTGTATATTAATAAACAAGTCAGTGTAACAGGCCAAAAGCTGGGTGCAAACCAGCGACCACACACGCTGCAAGCGAGCACCTTAACCACTATGCAAAACAGCTGGGCTCATCTGCATTCATGGTTTTAGAGCTTTTCACCTCATCTCATCTCGTATCACACAATGCTGCCTGTTACATAAGCCAGGGCCTTGAGCAAACTTCTTTAAAATCACTTGGCACAAGGTGAGAAAGCCTCCTGTTTAAAACTTTGTTGCAGGTAGTTTTGAAATTGAGTGACCTTCCTGTTCCGTCAGAAAATATACCTGGTTTAATAATAAAGTAATACATTACCAGCACCTGGCAGAAGAATTACTGGGGCTTAATTCTAATTTATTCTCAGCCAAAATATTAGCAGCTGAATGATTTACTGTCTGACAAATACTGTTGAAGGGAGCATTGACTTTGCTGAGTTGTTCTTTTTCTCTTTTTTCTTTTTGTTATAAAAATCACAAATGCAATCCATCTCAAAAAAATCACTTTCTGAGGTAAGTAAAGAAGCAAACAATATTCTTCAATGAAATCCAACATTAAATGGATTCTGACACTGGCCACTACCGTACATACATAGCTACAGGTCCATACTATTCACTTCTTTATTTCAAATTGGTCTTTCTTTATTAAGTAGCATATTTATTATTAATCTGCCTCTTCAATGGCTTTTATTATTATTATTATTATTATTATTATTATTATTATTATTATTATTATTATTATTATTATTATTATTAATAAAATGTAAAGCTATAACATCTGCTTGTGCACAGGAAAACAAGTTTCAAACTAAGACCTTGTTCCAACCAGGCCTGCAATTACATAATTGAACCCAATTAAACAATGAAAAACTTGTGTTGGAACACAGCTCTCGACTGCTCAATTGAATAATTAAGGACATGGTTGGAATAAAGTCATAGACTGGAATAAACTGAAAGAGCCACAAGTGAGTGTCAAGGCTCTAACCCAGGGGTGGCCGAAGTTGGCCCTTCCACTCATGGTCTTCGTTCCAACCCTGTTCTAAATTGTTTCATTGAGCCAATTAAACCTCCATACAGACCCTGAAGTAGGTTAATTATATCATTTTACCTCTTAAACCTGGAGGAAAATGGCCCTCCAGGACCGTTATTGGACACCCCTGCTCTAACCACTCACTCCACAATGGAATCTGTTTTATAAGCTCTTTGAGAGCAGAGGGATGAAAAAACCCCAGTCTGACATAATGCACAAGTCATTGTTCTAAGAATTACAGGTGCTAACAAACAGCCCAGTGTACATTCTTTATATCCTGAATTCATGCAGGTACTGCAGACAGAAGACAGATGTTTGACATCATGAAGGTGTACTATGGGCTGTCTCCAAGCAGAATGAAGGAATCCTCTGCATCTCATCTGTACATAATTGCAGAAACATACTGTGGAACATCCACCAAGCATTTTGGTCTAAACTGAGGCTGTGACATATGGCTTGAAATAAACATAAGTCTTGCCAAATATCAGGAAAAAAGGAAGTGAATATTTTGTTCTCTGGCAGCACATTATTCCTTTGTACCATCATCTGAAGTAAGCCTAACCAGGCTTCAGTTCAGAGGTTTCCATGACTACACCTGAACAAGTCAATCTCATTAGTTTTGACAGTTCCATTGTTTTAAATTGAAAATCCATAGATAATTAAAAAAATAAGAAGACAGAGTTCAAAACATGAAGCTAAGTTTTCTATTAATCTGATGTAATGTTTTAATATATTCAGTTCAGGGCTGGAATGAAGTTGCTTGGGGTTTATTGACATGCTGTGGCTTACGTAGCAGACTTTTAGAGTGAATAATAATACTAGCACAGAACATGTCATGTGGAAAACAGTGACAGATTGTAGCCTATACTATATGGACAATTTACCATAGTATATGCATACATGGGCTTCAACAACACCCTCAATGAGCATTTTATATTGCATCACTGTGTTCCCCCTGGCTCCTTCTGTGCCAGTAGAAAAATCAACACTTTACAGTTAGGTAAGCCACAGCATGTGTGGATATACAACAAACCAAGTGACTTGATGCCAGCCCTGTGTATTTCTAAAGAAGGCTATCTTCAGACACCTAGTTCTAAATGTGTGGTGCACATAACCAACATGGAGGATGGGGGAATACAGGGTGCTAAATGGTGTTCAATCTGTATCTACATGGAGTTTCAAACAATGCACCAACTGAAAAACCCAGAACATTGTGAATTACAGGAGAAATTAGGACAGAAGAACGTGCAAACATCACACCCGTTGTGGCTAACCAGAATCAAAGAACGAATTCAGCAAAGTGGCGATTCAGGCAGGGAACTCACTTTTAAGACAGATTAAAATCATAAACATCAAGCATATTAGGTGCCGACATCACCAGACATTCGGCAGTCAAATAGCTGGCATCTCGTTCGTCATTCGTTTAACAACACGTCCAATGAAAAGCTAGAAAGGGCTTTATATCTTAACTCAATTCTTTAGTCCCCATTGTGTGTCAGAGTTTGTCTCCTCCTCTCCAGCCTCCACCTGTTTTTCAGCTTCATCTAAGGGGAAGGCAGCTATCCTCTCCACTATCAGGAAACTAAATTATGGGCAGGGTACCTTGTAGGGTGAGGCCAAAGACCAAGGATGTAATGAAAATATGTATAACGTATTATTGTCTTGTCTAAGCTTAATAAATATTGTTCTTTCTATCGCATGTTTTCCTGACTGATCCATATAGCAGCCCAATGGAGGAGCTTAATTCAAACATGTTTTTAATAATGTTTTTTTTGTTTTGTTTTTTACTTTTATGAATCACCCTGTATAAAGGTGCTTCTTAAGCATTTTAAGCATTAAAATTGAGTCCTCAGTGAAAACAATCTTAGTATTCTAGTCTGCTGTATTTTGTCCTGCTGCTGTGTAGAGCAACTGATTTGATCCTAGTGCTTAATTTTAAGTTTGAAACTTGTTTACTTTAAATTCTGGTACGAAAAATGAAGTTTTAATAGAAAAAGCTGGATGCAGTGACAATGAGATGGTACAAAACCTAATGAGAGATGGAAAGTTGATATTTGGAAATAGCTTGGAAGTATATTAATGGTCTGTCATTCTGGAATTGAATCACTTCTCTACAGAGGGCTGAGTATTTTTATGAGTTATATTTTTTAGGAGCTGAGTATATTAGTAATTGTATATTTATAAGGGGGAGGGAGGGGGGATTAAATTAGATAAGGATAATTTAGCCAAGTTAGCAAAGTATTCTCAATATGGTATTTAATCTCTAATTCAATCATTTGAGGGACTTTACAGTTGTTTGATCAGCAACAGAGAAACATATTCAGGTGTAATCTACACTGCCTTATAAAGCATGTGTCCTTATCCACGAATGTAATCTCAGTAACATTCACTTACTGTATTTTCAGTTCTGTGAGATATGCCATGTGTGTTCACATTTTTAAGAACATAGACAATCGTGACAAGAATGAGCCTTGAGTCCTTATTCCACAAGAACATGCATGACTGCAGCTGTTGACGGATTTCAATCATTCAGCTGGAAGTGGAACTGCCACTTATTTATTTATTTATTTATTTATTTATTTATTTATTTATTGCATTTATATATGGCTTTTTATATAAAAGTATCAGAAAGCATTGTTTAGTACATAGCAGAAAAGAGAACAAACCACAATACATTTGTATAGCATGTCACATATACAACTGCCACAATCAGACCATTTAAATAACAGTATACACAATAATAGTACAATAGTCGCATTTTAAAATTACATTAAAACCCACTAAGATAAGAAAGCCATTTTATTAAAGTGCGATTTTAGTCTTGACCTAAAAACTGTAACAGTCCCAGCTTCCCTGTCAAACAAAGGCAGAGCATTCCATAATTTAGGAGTTCTACAAGAAAAAGCCCTACCTCCCGTGGTGCTGTTGCTGACCCTAGGAATAACCAGCAGCCCCGCATCCTGTGATCTCAGTATGCGGTTAAGAAGATACAGGCTCAGTAACTCCTGCAAATAACTAGGTGCTAGTCTTTTCAGGACCTTGTAAGTTAACAGCAAAATCTTAAAATCAATTCTATATCGCACAGGGAGCAAGTGTAAGAGGCCAAAACAGGGGTGATATGTTCACTTTTCCTGGTTTTAGTCAGAATTCTAGCAGCGGTATTCTGAACAAGCTGCAAGCAGGATTCCACAAGTTTTGGGATAACAGAAGAAAAGTGCATTACAATAATCAATTCTAGATGAAACAAAGGCATGCATTAGTCTCTCTGCGTCAGATATGGAAATAAGTCTGGCTTTATTTCTCAAATGGTAAAAAGATACTTTAGTAACTTCCCTAATAAGAGTCTCAGATGATAGATCAGGATCAAAGATGACCCCCAAACTCTTCATTTCTAGTTTAAGTTTTGATGAGGGACTGCAAGGGTCAAGCTCATGTAATCCCACATTTCTTTTTAGTTGGTTCTGTGATCCCACTAGCATAACCTCTGTTTTAACTGAATTCAACATTAGACAATTCTGTCATCAATGCTTGATGTCTGTAAGGCAAGTAGCTAATAACACCCAAGGCAGAAGAATTTCCTAGCTTTAGGGATAAATATAGCTCGGTATCATCAACATAGCAAGTTCACTCCATGTCTGCGGATAATGTCAACTAACGGTAGCATATATAATGAAAACAACAAGGGACCTAGAATGGAGCTCTGTGGAACACTGCATACAACTCCCGATATGCCGATTTTACCTCCCCAACAGAAACAAACTGAAACCTATCAGAAAGATACGATTTGAACCAGGCTAGGACAAGGCCGGACAGTCCGACTGTGCTTTCAAGATGATTCAGTAGGATGGAATGGTCTATAGTATCAAAGGCAGCATTTAGATCTAGAAGAATTAAAACTGATGGAAAGCCCAAGTCAGAGCTTTCACAACTCTGACAAGCGCCGTCTCAGAGTAATGTGCAGCACGAAAACCAGACTGAAATTTCTTGAATATACCATTAAGCGATAGAAATTTTTGTAATTGAATTGCAACAACTCTCTCTAGAACCATATCTAAGAATGGTAGGTTGGAGATTGGCCTATAGTTATTGAGGACTTTAGGATCCAAATTGTGTTTCTTAATCATAGCTACCTTAAGTGCTGAGGGAACTATACTGGAGGAAAGTGAATCATTTATAATTTTTAAAATGTTTGTATTAATAACACCAAGAACATCTTTCAATAGTTTTGTAGGAATAGGATCAAGAGAGCATGTAGTAGCTCTCATATGTCGAACTAGCGCTGTCAGTTCCTGTAAGGTAATCAAAGAAAAAGCCCCCATAGTAGCCTTAATAGGTGTAGTTGGTAAAATTGTGCCAGAGTCCTCTTTAATAGAAGGTGTCTGTGGAATCAGATTTCTGATGTCTAGTATTTTATTTTAAAAGAAATGTAGAAGTCATTGCAGCTGTGAGAGGAGCCAATGTCAAGGGTAGGACTATTAAGGGAAGGATTCATTAATTTATCTCGGGTAGCAAAAAGAAATCTAGGATTATTTGTATTTGTTTCAATTAAATTAGAATAATATGATGATCTTACCAACGCCAGAGCCTTCCTATATTTAACAAGGTGGCTTTTCCATGCAATGTAATGAGCATGCAGTTTAGATTCCCGCCATCTCCATTCTAGTTTACGACCCTCGTATTTTATCTTACGAGTTGTATCATTAAATCACGGTGAGCTTTTTTTAAAAGACTCTCTCCAAGTTTTGATTAGCGCTACAGTATCTAAGATACCAGTCAAGGTGGTATTGTAGGTATTAACCAGCTCATCTACTGATAAGGACTCAGAGAGTGGTAATGAGCTCAAATCAGAAAGTTTAACAGCAGTTGAAGAATTAATTACCTGTGATTTTAATGTACGGTCCACAGTCATGTCCACAGGACCTCAAAAAGAATGGCAAGATGATCAGAAATAGTAAGATCTAGGGTTATGATGTTCCCTAATTAATGGAGCCTTATTAGACAGAGACCTGACATTAAATAAACCTAGGCATAAACTGGTCCAGTCAAGAGCATGTGATTGAGCAGGGGTAATAGGAATTTGACGAAGGTTACTGTAGCACACACCTCTGTGTTTACTCAGCAGATACCAGGAATGGCAGGATACTTTAACATGAATTTTACATGCCTCTTTAGAGTCCCTCCCCTCCCCAGTTCCTAGTTTAAATACCTTGAAAAGTCTTCTGTCTCCCTAAATAATAGGAATTTAAAATCCTGTTTTCCCTGATTGTTTTTGTCATAAAATCAATCTTTTAACTGGAGAGACAAAGACACTTTGACAGGATATGGAGGGATCACCTAAATACATATTAATATTTTGTGTCAGACTACAGTGGTATCCATCCAAACTGTCCCCAGGGAGCTATTGAATGATGTGGCCCATCATCCTGGACATTTCGTTCTTGAATATTCCTAGTGCACAATTAACAGCACCAACAACATTCTGTTCTACTAGACACCAGTGAACATGATAGTCTACTGTAAGTCTAAAAATATGTTTTAGCAACTACCACATGCAGTATTGTCATTTTGTTAAACAATGAAGCGCACATTGTAGAACTTGCAATGTGTGGCGTGCCATAATGATCTGGGTAATGTCATGATGTGTGATTGTACTGTAAAAACACATGCAGTTTGCTTCTAGTTCTGTAATATGCCTCCTAGATCGGTTAAAGAAAGAATGAATGTTTCCACGAGGACAACTATAGGATTGTTAGTGTTTGTCTTTTCTTCTTTCTTCTTGCTGCTGCTTAATGTATTCTATTAACCTCCCTCCAATGACCTAGATGCAGCCATACCATGTGACTTACAGCAAAAGTTCTATGCAGTGAATATAGATTAAATATATTCACTTTCAAACTTAATTCACCAAAATATATTAGTGCTTACTGCTAACACAATGTATTCCATTCTGTAGGGATCAACAAAGGCTAAACAAATAACACGGGCTCCCAGCTGCAGTTGTGGTACATGTTTATCTAAATATAGTGGAAGCAGAGTTCACAAAGTTCAGCTTCACACACACACACACACAGTTAGGTAGGATATATAAGACAGGCACTCATTAGTGTGAGTGAGAAAGCTTATCTGAATCCCTCCTGATGAAAGACCATCTCCATACCCAAGCTATCTCCCAGAGAATTACTTATCTGATCATCTGATTTCTGTTTAGAACTAGGTGCCACATGTGTTGTGTCTTTTGAATATTGGAACCAATAAGTGGAAACTTACTAACATAGCCATTGGTATTGTGTTCACTCATTTGCAGACATTAAATGTAATTAGCGTTCTTACAATTCCAGAGTAGTTTAACATCAATGAAGATTTTTGATATAATTTAAACTTGGAAGTTGTTTAATGTGTAATGCATCTCATTCAAACCAAACTAACTCTTCTAAAAGGAACACTGAGGTACATTTCCTATCAATCTCAAACACATGGGGAATGTGCAGGTTACCCGGGTAATGGGAACGAATGCACCCAGTTGAAGGCTTAAGTTCTGATATCTGTTATATGAAGGGTTTTTTTTTCATTCTTTATACCGAAAACATACATCTGCAACCCGGCATTCTAGGGGAAGTCACAAATATGCAGTCATCCAGGCAATAAAGCCAGTGGTGTAGCTAGGGGGGTGGTTTTATATAGTTCTATTTTAACAGCTGCTGGAACAGTCACAAGAAAAAGTTATAAGCCAAGGCTTTAACACTATGTTATCCTGTCTCCATTACTCATGTACATTATGTGGCTTTGATCTGGAATATCTGTATTTCATGCAGGAAGTTTGAAGCCAATTTCTCAGAGCCTTAGGTATTCTTCATTACAGGTCAAAGTAAAGGGTGCAACTAGATTTTACCACAGCAATTTCCATAACTGTAATGGTTCGTGAGAACCAATTGACCAGAATCATAATCACTACAGAATATCTATGCCCATTTTTATAAGGTGATAGAATGTACAGGTTAATTATCATCAGCTAACCTCACACGTGTAATTTCTGAAGAGTCCTGAAAGGACACAATAGTCATGGCCACAAATTTGAAAGAAAATTATAATCTTAGCTGTCTGTTCAGTCTTCAGTGGCTCAGTGAAGGGTTTCTGCTACTTGTCAAATGCCGCCAAACATACAAGGACAAATCAAGACAGAAAGAGAGAAGGTCAAAAGGAAGTGACATCTGACTGAGAGGACCACTATATTGTAGTAACCAGCGTGCAATTTGTCAAAACGCTTGGTATTCGTGACAGTTAATTGACAGCCACCATAGCGGCACAGCTGAATCCCTTCAGAGAACATTGGTGTCCATAAACATTGAAAAGAGAGAGGCCACTTTGTGTAGCTGGGCTAAACGAAAGACTGACAGCCAGCAAGCCATGTAGTACCATGTGACACAGAGCGGACACATATTAATACAACACCACAGGGGACGGGGAAAAATGAGTATGAGTGATGACTTTAAACATTGGGTTGAATATGAAGGGTCAACATGTGCCAACATGTTGGATAAGAAATGCTTCAGCAGTGTGCTGTCATTACAGATGCGTGTGAAGGGGGGCAAGGTTTGGGGGTGTATTTGGGAGTTACAAAGCAAGTGATTGGCTCATAGTGACTATAAACTAAGCGAGTTGTCGCTGTATGCCACCATGACAAGCTTTGCTTATTGATTATGCTGCAGTACAGTGATCCAAAGCACATATTCACACTTGAAACAAACACGCTTGAGACATAACCACAGATTGTGTTGTAATCAAAAAATGACCACACCAGATATTTCAGTGAAATTGTTTGAAGTGAACAGGACAGATCCAAATGACTGTGAATAGCAGAATCCCTATGTTCCAGTTATGCATGTGGTTCAAATGACTATTTCAGTAGAAGTTCTGCTAAATACCTTTATTCACAAAGGGCTTAATTTGCTTTAAAGAAAAATAAAATTAGAAACAAGTAACTCAGTTGTGCCTACGTTTTGTTTTACTGGTTTTAAAGTCATGAAACATTTCTAAATTTCATAAAAATGTCACCTGCAACAAGTCGCTTCAAGAGAAAAAAGTTGCCTGAAAGTTGCTGTGTGCTTTATGGCTTATACATTTTCCATTCTAAATTGTTGCAAACTGCACAGGAGACCTGGAATACCACAATTGTTTAGTATGTACAGTTTAAACATTGTCACATTGGGACAGATTTATCAAAATCTTACTTTTTTTTTGTAAAAGTTAAATAATATTGCTAATGTTACAAAACAAGTAACAAACATTCCAGACAGTAACGTTCATTTTCCTTTCTCAAAAATATTGAGCTAATTTTGCATTTTTTGTGTTAAAGCCTTGATATGTATCACCCTTGTTCTCTAAAGCACTATTTTTTGATAAATTACAGAAAATAACATGTTGAGTCAGACGGTGATTTCTGCAGATATGCCAATCATTGCTTATTCATGCAATTGTATTATTCTTATAATTAGTTATTTCAGACCAAGGATTTTGATTTTACCTCAGATCAAAGTGTCAGATGTACAAAGAATACGTCTGAGTTCTTTGTTGCTACTGAAAATTACAGTGCAGTTTTTACAACAGGCAATTTAGAGAAGACAAATCGATTCTTAAGAGTTAGCATTTTGTTTCAATGCATTTTGATTCGGCTCAAATTCTAGGCATAAAACAAGCCAATGAAAAACACACAGTCCTTGAACTGAATCCAGCGTTTCAAAGTAGGTTTGTTAAATGTCATGTTCAAGAAATTAGACTGAATAACCATAAGTTTTTGGAAGAATATTATCTACATTTATGATAAATTAGTTATGACTGAGTACTTTATGTGCTTGAGAGAAATACATTATTTTGACTGAAACAGTTAGGGGACCATTGATTCTGATATATTTTAACCACTTTTAGACTTTGTAGAATTGATATATATAAATAAAAAAATTGGGGAATGCTTGAATTATCCAGCTAATATTAAGATTAACAATGCATATCAAAAAGTGTGGACTTTCACCAGCTCAGCTTAAACCAGCTTGTAGTCAATGTCTGAAGACTTTATTCAAACTGATGGTATTAACCAGTAAATCTTGTTTTTTGATATATCGGATTACTATAGGATTATCCAACAGTATGTTGGTTGCACGTTCTAAAATAAATCTCTCTCTTATTTGCACTGCTGTTGCAGCATTATCACTAGCATTGCTACATTAAATACTCATATTATTATTTTTATTTATTTATTTAATTTTAGATTACAGGCCACGACAGTGATGTCATCACCATGTCAGAATTCTAAACAAACTGAGAAAAAATGGCAGACTCAAGATTTCTAGCTATCAGTGAGGCTGAGGTGGACAGTTTTCTTCAGGAACAAGAAAACAAAGGCACACAAAGGAAAACTTTATGTGACTTAAACTTGTTCAGAATCTATCTAAGAAGCATTTCTGAGGAAAAAGATTTGCTGCATCTCCCAGTGGAAGAACTCGACAGCCACCTGTCAAAATGTATCTTGGCTGTCAGAAGAAAAGACAGGGATGAGTTCAAACCCCACACCCTAAGATCGGCAGCATAGATAGATACCTAAAAAAGAAAAACTATGGCCACACAATCTACTTTGGAAACAAATGGAAATGAAGCTGCTGTTTACTTCAGGAACAGTCTGAATGGCGGACACGGCAGTGCTCCTGAACATGGTATTTTTTCTGAACGGTCTCCATTTTTGGACCAAGCAGCAGCACGACCTCATGTGCGGAGACATCGCTGAATACCGACTTGCTTGGAAACGAGTTTCTACAATATTCAGGGACAAACCAAGACACGGTCTGGGGACAACACAGGAGACATACTGTCCCTGAAACCAAGAATGTACAGCAACACCGAAACCCGGCCCGGGACCCAATCAATGCCTACAAGCACTGCAGAGAGAACCGGACGCAGGAAATTGCAGCTTCAGCTTCCCCCTACTACCTTGCACCAAACTTGAAAGCAGGAGGACGTTCGCTATGGTGTCCGCTATATCAATAATATGAGAAGAATATGAAATAAAGCAGATGATGCACGCCATGCAGCTCTCTGCAGAACTGTCAGCAAGCAAAAGGTTCACCAACCACACCACTCACAAAACCAGCATACAAAAAATGGTCAGCAGCAACATACCTCCAACTGAAATAGTGCAGGTCTCTGGGCAGAGGAACCTAGGCAGCATACCTAACTACTCCAGCAACAGGGAAATGTTTCTTCTGTACTTAATTCCTCTTCCTCATCAGATCATTTCTCTCAACAGAAAGTGAGACTTTTACTCTTTCCCATAGTGCCTGAGTCAGAGAAAGAAAACTCTTAGGAAATGTGTTTGGTGGACACTGCGCTTTCAACAATTCATCAATTAACATTAATATTTATCACAATCCTCAGTAAAATACATTTTTCAGCTTTAAAATAATTGTTTAAAAAAAAAAAGTTCAGCTTTACAATATTGTGTTTGTGTGTTCAGTTGATTGCAACTCTCCATATATAATAAATAATCAAGTGCGTGTTATCAAGCCTGTTAAGGGCTTTTCTGGGTTCTGGGACCCACAACCCCTCGAAGCCCTTAACAGTTGTATTACACACACTTACCTATAGTTAATACTCTATATTATGTTGGTGGTGTTTACATTCCTTTAATGTTTTAGCAACACCCAGTGGCCATCCTTCTAAAAGCAGTTTTATCCAGAATTAAATCAAATGCAAAGAAAGTTTCCTTTTTTCCCCCTAGAGTTTCGAACAGTGTGATTAATGATTTATAACAGACCATTAGTGTGTTTGGCTGCCATTCTCTTGGTAGTTGGTGTATCACCCTTTCCTTGACACAGGTCTGATCTTGTTTTGTCTCTGCAGGAGAATGCTATCCTTCTATGACTAGTACAGTCCACTGTACCTGCTGCCTCCAGTCCTTATAATATCAAATACTATTTTTTTTCTCATTGCAATGCACCTCATCACCTTGTTTCGCAATTTGCTCTGAAGCTATGGACGATAATGTTAACAATATGTATACACACACTCCTGAATCCCTTTCCTGCTGAGTTTAATCTTGATGCTGAAATGTCTAATGCTAGTACTGCTCTCTAGTGGATATGTATCATGACTGCATTCCCTATTTGTGTTGGAGATGGCAAACTAAGCCAGTGCGCATGACACAATGCATTCTTGGAGCTGCTTTTACATAAAGGACATTATACAGTACAAAGAATAAAACATAATATCTTTTGTCAGCCATTTATTATTGAAGGTCTTTGTGTTAGTGAAAGCTTATTCAAAGACAGAAAGACAGGAGAGTGAGTTCAACAGAGTTCAATACTCTGAATCTTATGTAGCTAGTACTTAATGAACAACACCATTTGTTTAAAAGAAATCAGAATAGTCCTTTGACATGTTTGAAAATTATTGGAAGCACCATCTCATCTCACTGAAAAACCATTTTTCAATGTTGTTCTATTATAAGGTTGTGTTTTAGATGACAGTGAACAGGATCACATGTTGACCTGTAGACTTAATATGCAGTAAAGACTAAATGCATTGCCTCACAATGAACAAACCAAGGCAGTGTGTAGTTATTGACATGGAACAAAGCCTTTTATTATTTAGTTCAGTGATGTAACCTTTGTGTGTAACACAGTGGTCAGAAGTACAAATATTTTTTTATATATATATAAAGGTATTAGCAGCCAAAAGTGTGGTGGGTATTCAAAAATATATACCATGAGTGGGAAATGTATTATCCTGGAAGGATGAAGTCAGTTTTGTTTTTTAAATTTTCTGTGTATCCTATGAAATGTTAGCAGCATCTGTACAAACCCTGCTCAGGTAACAAATTCTTGTGAGATTGCTAAATTAGTTTTTAAAGCCTTATTTATAAGAGCCACAGATTTGTAGTCCCCTCTTACTGTTCCAAAATAATAACGGTTGTATTAAATTCCACAGATTTTTCATCAATAGTTTTAAACACAGTCATAAAATATACAATAGTACCATAGACTTTTGTTATAAAATTAAATAAAAGTTTTGACAAGAAGTCAATATTTATTATGAACAGGTGGAATACGTTTTACTTAAAGTATTATTTTAGTTATTTTTATTTAATAAATTAACTTTTCTATCATATCCTACTCAGTGTTTCTCACGACCGGATGCAGGTTTCCTGTGTATTTATGCTAATCAGCTGGTTTATGGGTAACACTGAAAGTATTTATTTTTGCTTGTACTGTAGTTTCTGTAGCTACAAAAATGCAGCTGCATTGGATTTGGTCTTGCTTTCCTTCTCCATTTTCATTGACTTGTTGCCAAAAGCAGGTTTTCTAGAACAATTTGCTTCTTTTGCTCTAAAGCAGATGATCATATGGCTCCAGACTCACTGGGACAGCTTAGGACAGGTATTGTTTTTAAACTTGGTTACCTATTACCTTTTATCTGGTTTTTCAGAACTACAGGACTAAAAGTACTACAATGCATTGGGATGCAAGTTAAAAGTAAACCTGAACTATTCCAAACTGTCCCAGTGAGCCAGGAGCAAAATAATAACCCTAGCTCTGAGGTATGCCTCCAGCTCACCTTAAGGATGTGCTGGATCCTTGCTAATGTATTATCCACAGCACAGAACAGCTACTGGTTGCTTCACCATGCGCTGAAAAAACTTCGAGAGGACAGAAATGTTTCCAGTTCCTCCAAAAAGTTTGAAAAGTGACATAAAAGGCAAGAATAGAAAGGCAAGTATGCATCCCTGTGCAGTTCTGAAGAATAGTTTCAAGCTCATCAATTTGTGTCATGATGTTTGTTTTACAGTGCATATGTCAGGTCCCTGAAACAGTATTTGCTCCATTTATTATTCTTAAGAATAATAGTCCTGGCCTTTCTCAGTCTCCCAGATCCACCTTGTTGTTGCTGGTCATTCATTTCAACCTATTGTAAAATTATTAAATGCAAAAAAGCAAAAGAATGAATAAAATAGCTTGCATATTCATGAAAACTACATATTCCTTAAATAGTTTTTTTTTTTTATTTTATTCTTCAAAACTGACTCCAAATAAAATCAAATAACTTACAAAATAATGAAATAGGGCTGGTTATATTAAAAGGCTTGTTAATTTATTTATTTTATTAAGATTACCTCTTACCTTTGAATGACTGACAGTGGCATGAGTTTTTCATTTAGAAATGGAATTCAGAAGCTGCAAAGCTATAAGGCCAGTCTTGTTTTTATATTTTCTTTTGAACACATGCCTTGCTAAACTAAGATAGAGCAGTTTTTAAAATACCAGCAATGAATCTAAAACTCATTGAGGAACTTCCAAATAAACCACCATGTTGCACCTGCAGTGGGGTCTGAAGGGGTGTTTTGGTTACCTAAGGATCAATTCCATTATTTATTTTTAAATTACTTATTTTTAAATCCAAATGCACACATCACTATAGTTTAAAGTTTTAACAATGCCTAGATGTATCTGCTGCCTAATATACTTTATAGCAGAGAACGTTAGGTTACTTACCGTAACCCTGGTTCCCTGAAAGAGAAGATGACCACCAACATACTTATGGGATATGTCTGCCTTAGGTAGGTATTCACTGAGCATTTTATGTCAGAGCTGCCGATAGGCCCCTTCCTGGGGTGACGTCCTCGGTCCCGCCTACCGAGGGATTAAACAGTCAACCCACGGAAGACATTTTTTGCTTTTGCATCAAACCCATGAGGGCGACTGATGCAACCTTGCTGGTCGGTGGTCGTCTTCTCTTTCAGGCAGCTAGGGTTACGGTAAGTAACCTAACATTCCCTTTCAAATCGAAGACAACCACCAACATACTTATGGGAAAGTATACCAGAGCAGTCGCGAGGGAGAAGGAACGGCAGCAGATGAGAGACGCATCAGAACCACATAACCCAAGGGTTTGCGGTCCGATCTTGCAACCTCAAGGACCCTCATGCCTGAAGACAGGGAAGGATCTACCACATTAAGGCAGTAGAACCTGGAGAAGGTATGCGTAACCTACGGAGGTCCGTAGCCCAGCTAGCCGCAGTATAAATATCAGACAGCGAGGCCCATCTGAAGAGGGCCCAAAATGTAGCCAACCCTCCAGTAGAGTACGCGGCCATCCACCCAGGTGGGGGCAAGCCGGCATTGTCATACGCAGTAGAGACTGTGTCCGCAATCCAGTGCGGCAGTCGCTGCTTTGAGAGGGCCTGTCCTAGGGTCTGTATACCGTAACAGACAAAGAGCTGGTCAGAATGACGTAGAGCTCTTGTCCTATCCACTTAACACCTCAATGCCCGCACCGGGCAGAGGAAGTTCAATCTCCTATCCTCCTCTGAAGAAAATAGAGGTAGAAGGAAAGAATCCAGTTCCACAGACTGGTTCATGTGGAAGGCTGTAATCACCTTAGGGAGGAAAGCAGGGTTTGTACGTAGTGACACCCAGCTGCCATCATCCCAAATACGCATACAGGAGCTGTGCACCGACAGCGCCTGCAGCTCACTGAACCCCTCTGCCAAGAGGAAGGCTGTCTTCATAGACAGATACTTCAACTCTATGGAGTGTATGGGCTCAAACTGGGCCTTCCTCAGAGCCTCCAGCACAATATCAAGGCTCCATTCGGGGAGAACGTCCCTCCATGGAGGGCGTAATCGTCGAGCACCCTTGAGAAAACAGGTCGCTAGTATATGAGCACCCAGGACACTGAGTCAATGGGGTGGCATGCAGATATGGCTGCTAGGTACACTTTCATCTTAGAGGGGAATCGACCTGCCTCTAACAGATCTTGTAGAAACTGCAAAATAGTTGCTGTAGGGGAATAAATGGGTTCCCAAATGCACTGCACCACCTGAGGGTGCAGTCGCCATTCTGACGGGTGAGGACCCTCCCTCAAGAGGAGGTCCACTGCCCAGTTTACCACTAGGGACGTGGAATACGCATCCTTTCGGTCCACTGTTGTAAACCAGTCACCCAGCCGGACAGACTAGAGAATGTGACGGTGTGCATAACCGGTGTGTACGGAGGCGAGCACCCAAGTGGGGGCTGCCTGGGGCGATGTTGGAACTGCCTCCGAGATCACAGCTGTTTTGGAATCCCATGCCCGGCTCCTTCCCATCGTTGCGGGTAGGCCCAGATGTTAGCTGCCGCGGAAGCCTGAAGGCGGTGCTTTAGGTCATCAAGCGGGCCAGTGGGGATTGGAACCATCCAAGTCACCGTGCAAGTACGACGGACACCAGCGTCTCATTCTCTCCTGTACCAGAGTACAGGAGGGGAGCATTGAGGCTACCTGCTGAGACGCCTTGCGTTCTCGGTGAGAGCACTGTAGCAATTCCTTTACCGCTGGTCCAAAGGAATGGTCAGGGCAGGTAGGGGTTAGGCGGGGTCAGCTCCGGGGCCGGTGTTATCGGCTGAGCTGGGGCCAGATCAAGGGCTTGAGCCTGCTTCCTGGCCATGGGCTCCCAATGCCGCGTACAGCTCAGCAGTGCTAGCAGGGGACGTTGTGCAGGATGTGCAAGTGTGGAATGAGGGTGTAGACCTGTGTATTGAAGCACTCAGGCTCCAAGGGTGCAGAAGAACAGAGGACACTGAGTGAGGTAGAATACAGTACTGGTGCACCGAAGAATCGGGACACTGAGTGCAGGTGTTATTGACATGCTGGGGCACTGAAGCACCGAGGCACGGAGCATATAAGCACTGAGGGTGCCAAAGCACCGAGGCACTGAGAGGTGCCTAGCATTAACCGCGTGTAGTCAACACAACCCGGGGTAGCACATAGCATATGCCGGCGTGGATACACAGGCTCGAGTGGCTGCGGTAGGCAATCAGGAGAGCAGTACAGGGAAGCGCACGGTGCTGCACCAGGGTGCAGCGCGGCGATAACCTGGTTCTGGATTGCGTACAGTCACACAACGGGGCAGCGTGTAGTGTATACCGGAGTGGAGCACAGGCTCAAGGAGCTGCGGTGTGTTAGACAGAAGGAAAAAGTGTACTATTTTTTTTTTTGAACTGCAAAGGCAGTAATAGGAAAAAAATACAGGCTCACACACAGCAATTCAGCTATGGGAGAACAACAGTCTTCACGCCAGGCTGGTGAGCTGTAAAACTGTATAATTATTGTTATTACCAAGTGCGCCGAGTAGGCGGGCTGAAACAAGCTGGCGGATTCAACTCCACAGCAGGGTGCGGCAGAGCCAGGGCCGAGTGGAGGATCACACGTCCCTTTTTCTTTTCCCTTTTTCTGATTCCAGGTTAGTGGCAAGCCAGCTTCCAGCAATAAAATTGCAGGGGAACGCCAGAAAACTCAAGAGAGAGCTGTTTCACACAGGCTTGATCACAGCAACTGGTCACGGGTGTCTAGCCTGGACTACGTGCAGTCACACAACCGGGGCAGTGCGTAGCCTACAGCAGTGGAGCACCGTCTACAGACTGAGGGCAGTGAGGCACCGCGTGCCCTGAGTGTACTGAGCACCGAGGGCGCTATGTGCACCGAGGCACTAGACACCGTGCACACCGAGTACCGTGTGCTGCGAGTGCCATGTTTACCGAGTGCTACACGCACCGAGGCACGAAGGCCCGACACACTGAGGTGGGTGGGCCGAGGCAGCCGGCAATGTCTACTCAACAGTGGGGCAGGTTGGAACGCAGCCCCGGTGGAGAAATTACACGGCTGACTGCCTGTTGATGTGTATACAGTATACAGACAGCCTGCAACGCGAGCGAGGCAGGCTGTGAAGAAAGGGCAAGAAAGAAGCAAAGTATTAGAGCTGCTGATTCCAGGAAAGCAGTAAGCCTGCTTTCAGCACAAATGCAAGGGAACTGCAGTCGACTCAGACGAGCTCTTTCAAAAACACACTCAGTTAGTAAACACAGAAGCTTACCTTACCGTAGGTGAGAGGCAAAAGAGAAAATGTCTTCCGTGGGTTGACTGTTTAATCCCTCGGTAGGCCGGACCGAGGGTGTCACCCCAGGTAGGGGCCTATCGGCAGCTCTGACATAAAATGCTCAGTGAATACCTACCTAAGGCAGGCATATCCCATAAGTATGTTGGTGGTCGTCTTCGAATTGAAAGGGAACAACTTTAAAAGAACATCTCAGAATTGTAGATGGTTAAACTGTTTTGTTCATTTCTTCCCATTTAACAAGTATGTTTGTTAAAAATCTCAATCAAATTATTTAGCAGTTGTTACACATTCAGAAGTTTCTGTAGCATTATGACTTATGAGTAAAATGATTTACACTGGAGGGAACCGTGAATATGGTTCAGTATGAGCTCATTCCTCGAGAGTCATTTAATTTATCATTTGTTGTAAGTGCAGATCCTTTGTTATGGTAAAACACTTTTTAAATGATAAGGCACTTGGTGTTATTAATGAAGTATTTATTTTGCAAAATTTGCATTGCTAGATGTTAGAATAAACTGATGAACTAACAGATGGGAATCTCTTTTCCTATGCAGGCATAAACAGTACAGCAGTAAGCTCCCAAGTTCTTTGATATTCTGATACAACTGTTAAAAGCTAGCTGATGACATCATGACATTGCAGGTTTAAGAATCTTCCCAAACTTGGAACATATCAGACAGTTGGTGATTACATGTTAATGACAATATACAGAAAATGACTCTTTATGATGCTGAACAGCAGTATAATTAGAAAGCATAAATAAATATATTAAGCCAATGTTCATAATATGTAATTCCTTACTTGTCTCACATCACCTTTGATGTTCTATATTGCCAAAAGGTTCTCTTCAGAAAATAATTGTTAACATATTACTGAAAGTGTAAAAACTTCCAGGTTAGAATTCAGAGATAAAACAAAAACAGTTGCAAAGTACATGTTGTCCTTAAAAAACACCTTTTCAGCTTCTTGAGACTGTAACCTATGTTTAGGGTTGTCATAATAATAACACTGATCTAATCACCCTTACTTGCCAACAATAATTTAAATTCTGTATTCCACTCTGGTTCTCAAAGCCTAAAGAATGACATATTCTGACATTTGTCCTTCAATTAGTCACTGCACTTTTCTGGAACATGACACAAGTTCCCTAATCTAATATTCCTGATTTACACAATCCAAACACAGTGCTGAATTTGATTTTCTATATTTAACACACATAACCACATTGAGCTCTCTTTTTTATTCATTTCCATTTCTTATTCTGTACTATTCTGTGCATATAATTGATATACATCACCGTCAACAACATTTTTTGCAAGTTGTAGCAGGGGTGTAGGTTACTAGGCCCTTCTGCTTATTTCAGTGACCAGTTCTAATTTAAGGAATAACGTACACCCAACCGTACATAATTCCATTAAGAGGTCCAGGTTATGCAATTTCTGAACTTATTTTTCTTCTTTCTTCTTTTTCTACTTATTTTTTTTTCTTTCTGGTGGTGTCTTCATCTAATCTTGAGTTTATTTTTAAAGGATGAAAATGAAACAGCCTTAATAGCTAGGCACTGAAAGATAATTGGTATGTTTAACTTCACAAAAAGGTTCACTGTTAATTACAATTTGAATGCAGCAATCTCCTTTTGTCATGCAGTTGGCATTGGCAACCAAAAGGTCAAGGTTTTATCAAGTAAGCTTCAAGTGGTTGTTTCATCTCTTGAAGACCTTGCTTTGGAATGCAAAGTTGAGCGAGTTACGTCTTCACTGAAGGCACTTTCCAGTATATTTCTGAGTGATGTCCTAATTTTGTCCTTGAAATCCTGTCCCATGAACACATAGAGAAGAGGGTTAAGGCAACTGTTGATGTAGGCAAGACAAATAACCAGTGGGTCAAGAATTTGAACAGTGTTTGCCAGGTCAGACATTGGAGCTGCAAATGAATGTAAAACTCCAATGACATGATAAGGTATCCAGCAAATAAAAAAAGAAACTATAACTCCTAGAATGATTTTTAACGTCTTACTGGATTTGGAAAACTGACTGCGTCTTACTTTCAGCGTTATCAGAGAGTAACATGTTGTGATGGTGATAAAGGGAATGAAGAATCCAAATATGAGCCTGGTGCTGTGCAATACCCTTTCAATTCCCACAGTGTCTTCATGGTCACCATAATTGCATATGGTTATGTTGTTCTCCAACCAGATTTCTCTATAGATTAAAGTAGGTAAACACATAATCACTGCCAACAGCCAAACAATGCCACAAAGTAAATTAGCCAGCCGGACAGTTCTGTTGTTTTGGGACCATACTGGTTTAGTGACTAGAGTGCACCTATCAACACTGACCAGTGTAAGTATGAAGACACTTGCAAACATATTCAAAACAATCGCTGAAGGAATAACTTTACAGAGAGCATTGCCATATGGCCAGTGATAATTCAGTGCAATGTTGACTACAGAGAAGGGTAAAGACAGGCAACAGATGAAGTCAGCAATGGCCAAATTCAAAAACCAGGTTGTGTTGACTGTCCTTTTCATCTTCAGCCCAGTTATCCAGATAACAATGCCATTGCCTGGGACCCCGAGGACGAAGGTTATGCTGTAAAGGACCATAGATAAAACTTCCACAGGGTAACTGACGCTTGTATCCAGTTCATAATCAGGCAAATAATCAGTGTAATTGGTGTAATTGTATTCATAATCATCCAGCTCATTCATTGTGGTTCTGTCTTCAGTGGATTTAGGAATTCTACAAGTGGTAGCCCTGAGGAGACATCATTAAGTGCATGTTACATTTCTAGAGATTACATTAAGAAGATTGCATATCTAATTAGAAACAATTGCAAGCACACTCCAGGATGCAGATTCTAAATAAAACAGTATCATTGTGCATTCAGCCCTTTTCAAAACTATTTTAGAATTACGAATATTTTTAGGCATAGTCCAATATTCTCCAAGATCAAACAAGAAATTCTATAGGTTCTACTGTTGATTTCAATGGGGTGGAAGGGATCCCTAGGGGAGAGGTATCCAAACCAAAGAAACAATATTAAACAAAGAAAAGGAAATATTGATAACCTTATTGGAAGCTGGTGGTTTGCTGGCTTTCAGCTGGTCGTATTGATTTGTGGTGATTTAAACTGAAAAGCTGTTGTAACAAATCTATCAGTATTGACAATTACCACAACAGCATACAGAAAACAGGAAATATCTGTGTAACTTAATTATGGGGATGTCTTACTGTGCACATATTTAAAGCAATAAATATTTGTGCATGTAAACTAGACATATACTGTATATATAAACTGAATTTGTAATACAATATTTAACAAGAGAAATTAATTAATATTTCTTGCTAGCAAATATTTCATGTTTTACAATTATATATATAACAATTATGCATAAGTATGTAAAATGTTAAACTCAATTTGGTTTCGCACTCAGACCCCGATTGACACTACACTTCTACTGTCTATTTTTACCTCCAGGATAAGTTCTTATCTGGGTCTGTGAAACCAGCAATTAAAAAAAAAAAAAAAGTTTCACACTCTAAGGATCTATATCTTCCATTTTTACATAATTCATTAATACTGTATTCGCACTTAAAATTACTGTTTAAAGCATTCACATTAAGCAATTTGAATCAAATGCTGCTGAGCACACTTCTTTGAGAAGACTAACTGATAAAACACACACTGCAAGTAAAAAAGGATTAAATCAATAAAACCAGACAACAATCAAGATTAAACTCCATGTGAATTCAACAGCAAATCTAGTGCACTGCTGTACCACAAAACTACTTACTATCTAGACTAAACCAAAATACACAGTTCATAAATCCAAACATACACTAACTGCATAAGACCAAATCGATGTGAGTTTAAAAGATTTATCAAAGTACTACACACTTTTTTCATTAAAAAAAAGCATCAGGATATTTAAGTTTATTTAGGTGTGTAAAAAGTTCAGAATAATTTTTTTCTTCACACCCCTTAATCCTCTAACCAACAACATTGTTCATTTTAACAGTAAACTGAAGTACATAAAAAATCTGCATTACTGGAAATCTTCCCATTGACTTGCTTGATTAACCACCACATTACTAAATACTATATATATATATATATATATATATATATATATATATATATATATATATATATATATATATATACTTCCACATACAGTACCTTATGTGGTTCTTCTTAAATAGCTGTTAAAGAGTGCAGCTCAAGTGAACAACAACAAAAATATAAAGGATCTGAGCAATGACTCCAGGAAGGATCTGGTCAGCTATTTTAATTAAAGGAAGTCTAACGCAACACTAATCTGCTACCATTGATAATTCAGTGCAATGTTGACTACCAATGGTACTTTCAGATGAAATAATTAAACAAACAAAAAATACTGTCCACAGAAAAACAGGGAGCAACCTGGTTTGACAGCAGCCTCAAACAACATGCAGCCTCAAGCAACATGCAGTCTCAAGCAACATGCAGCCTCTAACAACTTGCAGCCTCAAGCAATATGCAGCGTCAAACAACATGCAGCCTCAAGCAACATGCAGCCTTAAAGAACATGCAAACAACATGCAGCCTCAAGCAACATGCAGCGTCAAACAACATGCAGCCTCAAGCAACATGCAGCCTTAAAGAACATGCAAACAACATGCAGCCTCAAGCAACATACAGTCTCAAGCAACATGCAGCCTCAAACAATGTGCAGCCTCAAGCAACATGCAGCCTCAAGCAACATGCAGCGTCAAACAACGCGCAGCCTCAAGCAACGTGCAGCCTCAAGCAACATGCAGCCTCAAGCAACATGCAGCGTCAAACAACGCGCAGCCTCAAGCAACGTGCAGCCTCAAACAACGTGCAGCCTCAAGCAACATGCAGCCTCAAGCAACAAGCAGCGTCAAACAACATGCAGTCTCAAGCAACATGCAGCCTCAAGCAACATGCAGCCTTAAAGAACATGCAAACAACATGCAGCCTCAAGCAACATGCAGCCTCAAACAACTTGCAGCCTCAAACAACATGCAGCATCAAGCAACATGCAGCATGAAGCAACATGCAGCCTCAAACAACATGCAAACAACATGCAGCCTCAAGCAACATGCAAACAACATGCAATCTCAAACAACATGCAAACAACATGCAGCATCAAGCAATATGCAGCCTCAAACAACATGCAGCCTCAAACAACATGCAAACAACATGCAGCCTCAAGCAACATGCAGCCTCAAACAACATGCAAACAACATGCAGCCTCAAGCCACAATCAAACAACATGCAGCCTCAAACAACATGCAAACAACATGCAGCCTCAAGCAACATGCAACCTCAAACAACATGCACAACATGCTACATGTTTTAGTTGAAACTAAAACATGTAGCATAATAACCACAAGAATGTGAAAGGCGAGAAGAACCTCAAAATAGGTCAGATTGATAGCTGTGGCATTAAATAATAATTAAAAAGTTAGGTGGCCACTTAAACTATCCTTACCAATCTGGAGGTCTCTGGCGAGGAAGCAATAGCAACAGTCAATGTACAGGGTCCCCAACAAGACACATCAGCTTTTAAAAGGTCACCCTGGAGTTTCAAAAGAGCAGAGGAAACTAGGCACTGCTATATCCTCAGAGACAATCCAAAACCACAAATTCCATTCCACTCGCATTGACTGTACCTGATAGATTCTGGCACTGCAATGGTTCACATGGAATAAGGTGTCGCCTGTCCGAAAAAAAAATATTTAAAAAGAAAAATACTGTGGGCCTTACCACAAAGTTTAACACACAAGTTATTTGAAGATTGTTGCTTTATTTAAAAGTTTAAATTGCACAGAACAAATACTTTTTAGTTTGACAGATTTTTTACATGGGAATTAACACTGAAGGTTACACCAAGGGCAATTTGATTGTTTATTTTAAAACAAAACAAAATTAACTTTTTCATGTAGTAGAAAAAAATATATACAGTGCTTTGCATAAGAATTCATCCCCCTTGGACTTTTCCACATTTTGTAGTGTTACAACCTGGAATTAAAATTGATTTAATTGGGATTTTTTGTCACTGATCTACACAAAATAGTCCATAATGTCGAAGTGGAGAAAAAAATCTACATATTTTTCAAAATTATTTACAAATAAAAAACTGAAAAATGTTGATTGCATAAGTATTCACCCCCCTTTGCTGTGACACCCCTAAATAAGCTCTGGTGCAACCAATTGCCTTCAGAAGTCACATAATTAGTTGAATGGAGTCCACCTGTGCGCAATTAAAGTGTCACATGATCTCAGATTAAATACACCTGTTTCTGGAAGGCCCCAGAGTTTGTTAGAGAGCATATCTAAACAAACAGCATCATGAACACCAAGGAGCTATCAAAACAAGTCCGGGATAAAGTTCTGGAGAAGCACCAATCAGGTTGGGTTATAAAAAAATATCCCAAACTTTGAACATCCCGTTAAATCCATTATTAAAAAATGGAAAGAATATGGCACAACAGCGACTCTGCCTAGAGAAGGCCGTCCACCAAAACTCAGTGACCAGGTAAGGAGGGCATTAGTCAGAGAAGCAACCAAGAGGCCAATGGCAACTCTGAAGGAGCTGGAGAGATCCACAGCTGAGATGGGAGAAACTGTCCATGGGACAACTATAACCCGTACGCTCCACAAAGCTGGGCTTTATGGAAGAGTGGTGAGAAGAAAGCCATTGCTGAAAAAAACCCATATCAAATCCCATTTGGATTTTGCCAAAAGGCATGTGGGAGACATAGCAAACATGTGAAAAAGGTTCTCTGGTCTGATGAGACCAAAATTGAACTTTTTGGCCTTAGTGCAAAACGCTATGTGTGGCGCAAAGCCAACACTGCTCATCACCCTGAGAACACCATCCCCACGGTGAAGCATGGTGGTGGCAGCATCATGTTATGGGGATGCTTTTCATCGGCAGGGACTGGGAAACTGGTCAGGATTGAGGGCAAGATGGATGGAGCCAAATACAGGGAAATTCTAGAGGAAAACCTGTTTCAGTCTGCAAGAGACCTGGGACTGGGGCGGAGGTTCACCTTCCAGCAGGAGAATGACCCTAAACACACAGCCAGAGCTACACTGGAGTGGTTTAAAAACAAGAACCTGAATGTCTTAGAATGGCTCAGTCAAAGCCCAGACCTGAATCCGATTGAAAATCTGTGGCAAGACTTGAAAATTGCTGTTCACCAACGGTCCCCATCCAACTTGATAGAGCTTGAGCAATTTTGCCAAGAAGAATGGGCAAAAATTGCAGGATCCAGATGTGCAAAGCTGGTAGAGACTTACCCAAAAAGACTCACAGCTGTAATTGCTGCCAAAGGTGCTTCTACCAAGTATTGACTCGGGGGTGAATACTTATGCAACCAACAAATGTGTTTTTTTTTGTTTAATTAACTTTTGTGTCACAATAAAAAATATTTTGCACCTTCAAAGTGTTAAGTATGTTGTGTAAATCAAAAGGTAAAAATCCCAATTAAATCCATTTTAATTCCAGGTTGTAACACTAGAAAATGTGGAAAAGTCCAAGGGGGGTGAATACTTATGCAAGGCACTGTATATATGTCTAGAAGGCAGTGACTTTTAAGTGGGTTATGAGGTTGATGTATAGTAATCATGGTACCTTGTGGGGCAGGACAGACGCCAGTCTCTGCAAAGATTTTTCTAAATCTATCCTATATGGTTTATTGACAGGAGCTTTAAAGGAACAGCAAACCAGTGGACACCAGTGAAGCAGTAGCAGACATCAGTGACTGATCTTTGCAACAAACTGGGAGGCTCCTACCACTGTAGGTGCCTGGCTAGCTGTCTGTGCAGTGGCAAAAGATTCAAAAGCTTAGTTGTGGTCCATTTATGGCATTATGGCAACAAAAGAGGAAGGTTGTATTTACAACACCTATTTAATACTGTAGTTTGTCCATTTGGAAATGCTGTATTGAGTTTTTTTTTTTTTTTTTTTCCTGTTCTTTCTGTTATGGAAACTTGTCCTCAAATTATGATCACATAACACTGTTAATTTCTAATAAAACAGTTGTAAGTTAAAGGCTACAGTTCTCCATTTAACTTGCGGTCTTAGAATTGTGTAGATTGTGTTTTTATGCCTTCAGTGGGCAAGTTGTATTGCTCGTTAGAGTAGCATTAATCAATTCAAACAGAAAGTACACTTCTTTGAGGAGACTTATTTTTTACTGATCCAACACACACCGCTGGTATAAAAGGATCAAACAAATCTTTCAGACAGTAAAACATAAAATAAACATCTACTTGCAGTTTCTTACAGCATTTGAGTCCCCTCAAATTAACTTTTCAGCTGAGAAATAAACAGCTATTTTGAATTCAAACCTTATTTAATGAAGTCATGTCATTATTACCACACTCTACATAAGAACATAAGAATGTTTACAAACAAGGAGGCCATTCGGCCCATCTTGCTCATTTGGTTGTTAGTAGCTTATTGATCCCAGAATCTCATCAGCTTCTTGAAGGATCTCAGGGTGTCAGCTTCAACAACATTACTGGGGAGTTGGTTCCAGACTCACAATTCTAAGTAAAAAAAGTGCTTATCTTCTGTCCTGAATGCCCCTTTATCTAATCTCCATTTGTGACCCCTGGTCCTTGTTTCTTTTCTTAGGTCGAAAAAGTCCCTTGAGTCGACATTGTCTATACCTTTTTATAATTTTGAATGCTTGAATTAGATTGCCGCGTAGTCTTCCTTGTTCCAGACTGAATCGATTCAATTCATTTAGTCTGTCTGCATATGCCGTGCCTTTAAAACCCAGAATAATTCTGTTCGCTCTTCTACTCTTTCTAGAGCAGCAATATCCTTTTTGTAGCGAGGTGACCAGAACGGAACACAATATTCTAGATGTCTTACTAAAGCATTGTAAAGTTTTAACATGACTTCACTTGATTTAAATTCAACATATATAATTTTACTATATATCCAAGCATATTGTTGGCCTTTTTTATAGCTTCCCCACATTGCCTAGATGAAGACATTTCTGAGTCAACATAAACTCCTAGGGCTTTTTTATAGATTCCATCTTCAATTTCAGTTGTACAGATGGCCACCCGTTGTTTTAGATAACAGCACAACATTATATTGAAAAAATGTTCAAGAGGAAAAGCAATCAAATTGTAATTTCCACCGTGACCTACAACAGCAGCCTTGGAACAGTTTCATACTAAATGTGTCCCCCCTGAGGTATTGTGTCGCCTCTGTGTCTCATTTTACAGAGTTTCATACAAGATTATTGTACCTTGTGTAATGAAATAAGGTTAAAAATAATAATTTAGGAAGGAGGACTAGTTAAAAACCCTAAAATCACAATTCCATATAAAAGAATGGTAGAAATTGATGGGTCAGCGTGCTAAATAAGTGTTTTTATTGGTCAATAACAACAAAAAGTTACTTAACATGGAATCAAATACGTGTAAATAATGCATCAAATAAGAAGCAAAAGAACATACAAATACTGATATATCTTTAACCACTTATATAAATACAACAAACCAGTATGTATAATAAGGAATAGCATTGCTCCTGCTATCTGGTTAATGTCGGAAAACCTCACTAAAGTGTGATCTTCTTTTGTGTTTATTCACTGCCGTATGTATAGTGCAAGTATTGTCATCCAAAGTGTTTAGACAAGCATATTCTTTCCACCTTCTGTCATATTTATTAGGCAATGTTTATTACACTTCTGAATAAAACTGTCTTCAAAAATATAAGGCAATACCCCTCACCAAAACCTAACACGAATCCCCAATTGTGGGGCTCCATATTAGCAATATGTCTGACTGAAAAAATCATAAATTGTATTTATTTTCTTCACTTACTTTATTCATGGTTGTTTTTCGTTAATCCGCACAATTGCATGTAGTAGCTTAAAGAAGGAAAGCACAACCCAATTATGATAAAACAAAACCTAGATTTCTCTTGACAAGGAAGCTGCACTGAGCTAATCTCCAGTATTATGAGTCAAAGCGGTCAGTGATAACTACTTCTTCTTTTTCTTGCCCTTCTTGCCACCTTCTCCCTGCTGTGCATTCTGGTCTCCTCCCCCTGTCTTTTGGGTCCTAGTCTTCAGCTTTGGAATCGTCTCAGCCACATAAAGCATAATATCTTTACCTACAACAGAAAAGGATACAATAAGTTGTGCTAGGAAGACTGACTAGTCTTAACCTAAACAAATACCTAATATCAGCAAATTCCCTCAGTCACTGCCCTTCATATTAATGTGACTATATTAAAATAGCTCTATAAGTGCAGTTTTGAAAGAAACACATGCATTTTATTTTATAACATCTGGTCCTACATTAGATTAAAAAGAAGCTCACAGTTTCTATGCCTGATTCTTGGGTTATCTGTTTACACTTGCTATTTCTGGATCAAAGCACAGTACTGGCTGAAAGCAGGTCAGTCAATAGGGGAAGCAGCTGACTGGAAATGTATTATAGATTATGCAATTAACAGGAAACTACTGCATGTGCATGGTCATGGAGAAATGTGTGTCACATTTTTTAAAGTCAACAGAAATGTACAATTTCTGTCACGTATGCAATTAATTGGAATACACTGTAGAATTATTCAACTTCAAAATAAACCTAATATTAGCACACCGTGGATACATCGTAAGATCATTAGTAACAAAATAGTCAAGTTACCTCTCATCAGCTAAATACATTTTCAAAGAGTTTGCTTTTTTCCCCGTACGTGTTTTTTTTTTCCTTCATTTTCCAGAAAATATATAGACACTGACTGGCACAACACAAACACTGCCATTACAACCAAATGAACTTTTTTTACTACAAGTATTAGAGCCCCAACCGTGCCCTCATAACTTAGATGCAGAACAGACTACGTGGAGAAAGCATGGAGAAAGTTTACAAAAATCAGTGGTCACAGTGCATCCGCCATCTTAAGCCAAGGGGACACTAGTCTACATGTTGCTAGAAAATGCAGAATTAAATCTGTTGCTTCTACATTGTTGCTTCAAATTTCAGGGGACACTAAATTTCTACTATTAGACTATAATGCCATCACAACATTGTTTAAAACAGGTCATAATAGTAAATAGTTTTTTTTATATAAAGAATATAACATTAATAATTGTCGACTTTAAAAATCGAGAGTCTCCCTCACAATATCCCACACAGGCTTCGCATTCATGTTTCCTGCCATTTCTTTGGGTTTTTTTGCCAGCAAAGCTGCCAGTCACATGACTTTTTACATCACTTTCATTGGCCGATTTATTCTATGATGTAATGTTGCTTCTGCAAAATCAACAGTCCTTTGATAAAGTTGCTGAAACTTCTAGCTTGCACGTCACTTTCTACAAAAAAAAAAAAAAAAAAAGTATCCCTTTCTACATTTTTCTAGCAACATGTAGACTAGTGTCCCCTCGGTTTTAGTTAAGCAAGGACAAATAATCTTTGGACAGAAAAAAAAATCCTCTAGAAAATCATCCAAAATTAAAAAACGTATCTTAAAAAAAAATTAATAATAAATTTCTTACCTCCACGTTACCCTGAGCAGAAATGTAAAACCTCAATACATGGAGGGGAAAACCTATGATATTGCAACACTGAAGGTACATGTGTAAGCATTTTGTACAGCAGACCAGCTCAACAGTTTCAGGCTCACACTTCCTGTATTATTATTATTATGCCTCATTTCCAAGAAAAATGCATTGGGACAAACAGAAAAAAACCCTTAAAATGTAACCCTGCTGAATCTTGTGGGAGAGTAACTGAATACAGACAGCCAGTTGAATCTGTCATCTCCAATGAACCCCTCATTGTTTTCACCACAGAGACAGATGAAAGGGAATAAAGAATGTGTTTTACAGTAACATCTCATAAATAGCTGGGTATTTTATGAAACTAGCCATGGATTTTCCCAGCTCCTGGCTTTTACCTGCATCCCTGCTAATGTAGTTCCACACACACACATACATACATACATATACATACATACATACATACATACATACATACATACATACATACATACTACACATTTGCTATAATGTATTTCTTTTAAAACAGCAAATTTGAGACCTATAGTTTAATTACAGTTTTTGATTTGAGTTTTAAAAGTTATGGATCTCTCATTATTCCCTCAAACTGTTACTCACGTGATGAAAACTGCTCCAGATACAAACTCCCGTCCTCCTTCTTGAGCTGCACCCGTATTCTTCCTCGGAACTGCACATCGCGGTTCCATTCTCTTGGGTAAAGTTTATTCTGCAAGCAATATAAAGTGTGAGTACTGTATCATGTGCAAAATAAATTATTTCAAAACTCTCCAAGTGTCCGAGTAAAACAAAGTACAGTACCTCAACAATAACATTTGCTCCCGCTGCTGTTAAAACATCTCTTATTTCAACATATGTTGGATTCTCTACAGCCTGAAAAAAAAGGTAAATTCATGGGTACAAACAAATTATCTTTTTTTTTGCATTTTGTTTATTTTTTCTTACCTTGTCAACTGGTATTCTCCTGCCTTCTGCTATGGTCTTCTTACTGTTTATAAATGCTGGGTATATACAAATAAACCTGAAAAACAATAACGAGTCAAGTTATGTAACATGTTACTTGATGTATCTTTAGAGGTTTTGACAAAAACGCCAATCTCTACACTTTTAAATCAAGTTTCTTGGATTTCTAAAATAAACTATACCAACAACAGTAAAGCTATTATAGTAAACCTAGCATCTCCAATCTGACACAGGAAAACAAACCTTTTTACACCTCGTTATATGACAACATTCAACCGATGTTCAGAAAAAACTGTTCTTTTTAAAATTGATTTATAATGTTTATACATTGTATGGCTCAGTCATTCGTAGGGTTTAGCTAGCTAGGTACACCGCGTTTAGGTAGGTAGGTAGGTAGGTAAACCGTACCTCGCAATATATTTCATAACAAGAGGCATAAATATTTTTTTTACAAAAAGGCCCCAATTAACTTACCTTTCTTTATCTGCAGGATTTTTATTTAAATGGGCCATTTTCTCAGGCAGATTCCACAGCACTGTATGCGTGGTATCCGCATATACTCACAGAAGAGCTGAAAATACTGCTGATTGTCTCGTCTTCCATTGGTCAGGACGCATACCGGAAATAATATCAAGTCTTGCCCCTTCATACCAATCCTGGATCTGAACGATTTTACTGGAGGAAACAGTTGTCAGTCAATTGTTTGTTCACATCAATCAACTTTCAGGGTAACATTAAATATGTCCCTTGAAAACACGTTTTATATACTATTGTTCCGTAGCCGTATCAATTAAAACATAGACAATAGAAAACGAAATTAAAATCAAAACACAGCATCTTCTGATTGTGTTAATGAAGTCCGGTTCCATGTTTTTATTTTGGTGACTGTGTGGTCCCGCATATAAATCATCGACAAAAAGTCACCCACATCCCTACAGCTTTAACTCAGTGGGCGCAGTGAGTCCACACGGTGCAGCTGTGGCTTGCGTGAGTTGACGTTTTAAGTAAAATACAGTACTGTTCTAATAACTACAATATCTAAGAACTGCAAAGCTCATGTCAGCTTTGCCGATGCAGAACATACTTGTACTTTGACAGACTGGTGCACACACAGTCATTATTTTTTACTTTTAATTGTATGTCATAAAATGTTTCAGACAAGTGCACTTGCTTATTAAAGTCATTTGTATAGTGTTGTGAACATTCTGAGACACCAAGATTATTTGTTTATTTTTAATTAAAGATTACACAATTATTATTCTGTCCTAAATATTGTTGTAGGTTATTGTAGACGACTATTGCAGATTTCTGAATATTAAATATACTATTTTCCTATCATAGGTCTAACATAAGCTATTTTCCGTTCCAGACACAGTAAAATGGTAGTACCTCAAAAATTTCTCAGTACAGCAGCGTTTTAGTTCCTAGGAATATACAGACTGTCAATATATTAGGAATTTTTGATACCACCTTCCCTTACCTTTTAATTATATTTACAATTGTTCTGAGTTCTGTTGCTCCAATATTGAATTTTAATTCAATTCATAGTTTCAGAATTCAGCAGTATAATTACAGTTGCCATAACATTGGTTTCTGACTCCTCCCACTGCTACATTTTGCAGTTACAAGGCAGCAGTGCCTAGCGCAAAGCTTCCCAACCCTGGTCCTGGGGACCCCATGTGTCTTCTGGTTTTCATTTCAACTAAGCTCAATTACTTAACTAAATCCTTTAATTGAACTGATAATTTGCTTAATTGGACCTTTTTACTTGTTTTCAGCTCTTAAACAGTTGCAGATTTCAAGTTACCGGTAGCTATAGCATTTTATAAGTAAGTTGAACTGTAACTTTTTTGGAGCTGAGAATAATTAACAAGGATGCAAATTATTAGTTGAGTCAAGGGTTTAGTTAAGCAATGGAGAGCTCAGTTGGAATGAAAACCAGAAGACACATGGGGTCTTCTGCTCACCCATGCAAATGTACAGCGCAGAAAGCATTGAGCCTGACAGGTGTTTGACAGACCTCTACAGTTCTGGAGTTCCACTTCCAACAATTGAAATAGGCACTGGAGATGAATTGTGGAACAATTGCTTTAAGGCAACATAAAATATGGTGGCTACAGCATCGTGGTCTGGGGTGCAATTTAGTTCTGTGGAAAGACAGAGTAGGTGTTCTTCAAGGGACATCTTAATTTGGCACATTACAATACTGTCTTTAGAAACCATCTTATAGCAAGGAAGACGGTGCCACATGCCATACTTCCAGAATCACCACTACCTGAGAGAGACAAGAGGGGCTGTATGCTTCTTCCCTGGACTCCTTAGAGTCCCGACATAAACCCTATCGCACATGTCTGGGAACGCCTCTATAAACAATAAGAAACTCATGTGTTTGTTTCTGCTCAGTTTTGTGCTCATGTTGTGTTGGAGTGTGGTATAATAAGTGCCACCTCTGTTTCAAGACTGTCCATTTGAATATGGCATGGCACTAATATATAGTACTTTTTTATAAAATACCTATGGGGCTAACATTTTTAGTGTCGATCACACCAAATTGATTTGATACATTTACAAAACTAATATAATAAATTAAATACAAGACAACATTTATATAAATAACTTGCACATGTTTATTAGTCATTCAAAGAAAGTTTTAAAAAGTACCATCATTATCATAAGAAACAGCGAAAGAGAGTGTTGTTCTCCAGTGCCAAGGTAGCAGTATTTGGGTTGCGGGCTGCTTTTATTGAGATCAGCAGGTAAATCTGCTTTTAAACATAACTTAATGAGCATCTCTGCAATACATGGGCTTGTATACTTGTAGTCTTTGGCTGTTAGCCCCATCACAGGGTGCAGTAGAGAGTCAAAATTCCTTTGAAGTTATACACCTCGCAGGGTTAGAAACTAACAAAATGGTGGTTACTAGTCCTTATGTAAAGTTCCTGAGTCGGAATCAACAACAGCTGTCGGAGTCCTTAAAATATTAGGCATCAATTTTATTTTCCTGAAAAATGAACAAACAGATACAATAAACACTAATGCTCATTCCCAGATACATTGATTGGGTTTCTGCATCTGCCTTCCCCACATTCCAAATCCCAATAAAGTCTATGCGGGCAACACCGTGGACGGCATACTTCACATAGCAAATCACTGCCTCAGTAATGGAAGTATCTGTAGAACTGTACGAAATAACCGACAAATATTTAGCAGATGCAATTCTGGTTAACTGTGGTGGACGCTGGGTCCTCACAATAGCGTGTATACACTCCTGAGCCTGTTTATAATAATAAATAATCATCTTTATTTTTATATAGCACCTTTCATAATGGACCACCATCACAGAGCACTTTACAGAGGTAGGCTGTGATTATATGCAGAGTCAATTACAATAGGGCATTGATTTAACATCTCATCCGCAGAATGGAGCACAAGGAGGTTAAGTGACTTGTCAGGGTCACAGTGAGTCAGTCAGTGGCAGAGGTGGGATTTGAACCGGTGACCTTCTGATTACAAACTTGGACTTTAACCACTGGCCCACACTGCCTGCTTATAGTCTGCAGGACAGTACTAATTGAAGCCATTTGTAATTAATTTTAATTTTATTCGTCACCATGGTTTAAATGTAAGCTTTCCGTATTATAAATTAAATTTACCTTTTAAGTATCAAAATAGCATAAAAACATCAACACAAAATAGCTCAAGTGAATAGCCATTTCCTCACATTACGTTTCTTTGAAACGGCCCATATGAAATTGTTCTAATATTTTACACTAAATCTTGTAACATGAATATGTCAGTAATGACAGTTAAACAATCATCCCTTAAATCTCTAGTTTTAAATACTTTAATATTTTGCACTGATTAAAGCTCGACCTACCAAATAAGTGTGTTGTGTTCAAGCAATTGGACTTTTTCAAAAAAGAAATTAATAATTGAAAAATTAAACTTAGATGTGTTAATGTGTTTTGTAAGCATTATGAATGTTTGTTCACCACTGCTACAAAATTGGCTTTTCCTGCATTTTTTTTTAAATGCAAGCTTGTGAACGTGAGAGTGTACACTTTTTTTTAGGCACTCGCCCACAGAACTAGTCCTTATTAGTTTTAATACATCTTGGGCAATGGGCGAGTATTCGTTTTTAATCCTGACCTCCCCTATATCTTCTGCCCTACAACTGTAATTGCTCCAATTGTGCCTTGGTCTTTCAACAAACAATATCTTATGAAGAACTGTATAACTGAAAAATCCAGAAAGTTCCATAGGAGAATAATGAGAGACGGATACAAGTTTGGAACATTTGGGATATATCAAGGCAGTTACCTTGTTCGCCATGTAGAGAACAGTACGAGAGACAGAGACAGATACAATCAGTGCATAGCAATCCAGTTTGAATGATGACCCTAAACAAGCCATATTCTGATTTGTATTTTATTTTTTGTTTTGTTGTTCACAATTAATTAATAGGTTCCATAGTACAATCTTGTACATTACAAGTCTTATAAATGTGTTTCAGCTTTAATGAAACTACTATTGGGTATATTGCTGAAATTAACTTGTCAATTTCCACATTCTGTTTTTTTCCCCTCCCAATTTTTCAGATTTCTTTACTACTGGAAAACAAATCTTACGATAAAAACAATTTTAAAAATTAAGCAGTCTGATAAAGGGTTTTGAATAAAAGAGGATTAAAAAAAACAGCTGCTACAGCCTCTCTTCTATAAACCATGGCTGCAAAACTAATCTTCTGCATGTTGAAAATAGCCGTACCCTGTCATGTGGTTGAAGACAGACTGCCACTGAAGACTGTAAGCCTCAGCGTCACATTAAATGAAAGGATACAGTGAATGACCGAGCTACACTATGTCACGGATAATCCTCTAAAGAACAGCAAACAATTACACTATGGTTAAGGGAAACTGTCACATTACTGAATTACCCGACAATGTGTGATACAGCATGCAAGTGTAAACAGTATTACAAATGCTCACCATCTAAAAATAAATACATTAAATTAAAGCTTAAGAAATAACTGTACATTATAGTATGATGCTTATCTTTTCATGAGCAAACTATGTTAGCACTTTGCATTGTAGAAAGCAGGATTTATTTATTATAGATTAAGTGATATTTATGGGCCATACACTATAAATATGGAATAATTATGATATCAGTAACTGGAGTTTAAGTGTGTGAAATGTTGTGTGGCATATAAGACATCTAAATTTCACATTACAAAATCCCTGGCCCAGCTAATTCTGTACTACACTGACTGCTTGAGAAATAATTACACAAAACACCAATACATACAGTAATAATTTATTTTGAAATTTTCATTTAGTCCTTTTGAGACATTACCAAATGTCTCATTATTAAAAGAGCAGCCATCACACCTCAAATAACAGAATATACAACAAGTTAACAGCATAGCAAAGGATCTACCTACTTTCTGGTAAAATCTATTTCAGATAAAATCTCATCCAAGGTTTTAAGGTTACAGATAATTCCTTACTTATTCTCAGAGCACACACAAATTAGTGTCATTTGTTACACTACAGCTACCTAGACATCATGTGACCACAGAAATTGTTACTTCAGGAAACAAACCATCAGATCAGGTCATGCAGAAGTGCAGGATGGAGAAGATTATTTATTTATTTATTTATTTTTTTTGCAACAGGATTTCTGTTAACGTCATTTGCATGATAGATGGACCAACTGCCGAATTCTCGCCTTGCTTTTAAAAAATCAAGTTAAAATATTAATACAACACAGTACTTTTGAAATAGCGTTTTAGTGTCTCCAAATTGTGTAGTTTATTTTCTTTCTTTATTGATTTATTCAAGCCAAGCAAGTCATACAGGATCATGGCAAGGATTCTTTTTAAATAATACATGAAAAACAATCTGTACAGTACAAATATGCTTGCTTTACCAACTAAATTAATCTCATTCTGTTAACCACGTGTACCAGCCACATCTACCAACAAAGATAGTTTCTTTATCAAATATGACTTCCAGAACAGTTACCCTCTAGAAAAGAATCCATTTATTTACACATTTTTCTTTTTAAACCAACAGTCTACATAACAATTGTACCAAATTATACATTAGTAGTGATCAGATCCTAGTTAATATCACAATAATTTTTTTTTTTTATTTCACACAGACGTCACAAGGTATGACCCAGAAAGGCGTCTGGGGCTCTGATTTCCAGTAGGCTCAGCACTATCACCTTTGGAGTCTCGTTTCTTTGTGCTGCTGTTTATGGGCGTTGGAATCTGTGATGGCCGAGCAGAGCCGTTATCAGTGCTGCTCTTCCTGGGGTTGGGGTTATAATTAAAAGGTGTTACTCTTGCAGCAACAGCACCACTGGGCGAGCTGTGCTTACTGGAGTTTGTAGAACTAAAAGGTGTGCGCTCAGTAACAGGGTTTTCAGAAGTCTCTGGTGTAGCAGCAGGATAACTTGCTACTGACTTGGTCTCTGCTGCCTTCTTCTCAGGGCTTTCATTCATAATAAATGAATTCAAATGATGCTCTAATCCCGTTGTGCAAACAGCCACATTGTCATTTACTGCAGATTGTTTGGACTGTGTGTCTTTAGGGTCTGGATCATCAACAGTCAATTTTTCTGGCACACTGTCAATTATTGGGGGAGTATTTCCAGTTGGCGATTTCCCAGACCTGGGGTTATTGATAGGACAGTCCTCAATTCTCACCCACACATCTTCCGTCTTGGATACAGCAGGAGCCATCTGATGAACCATTGAATCAGCATCACTTCCATCATCGGACGGATTTTGGGGATTTTCACTTTCTTTGATCTTTCTCCATGTTCCTTTCAAAGGGGTATGGATTTCTTTGCTCGGCTTGCTTCCTTGAGCAAAACTTGCATGTTGCCTTTCATCTTCACTTTTTCCCTTTTCACTTGACTCAGAAGATGCAGAAAGGATGGAGGAGGAGCTCCCAGTTCTTTTCCAAGTGCTAACTCTTGGGAGGGATGAAGAGTGCTTGCTATGCTCACGTTTCCAAGTGCCAGACCTGTTAATTGGGAGTCTGGATGGGCTCTCAGAATGTGAACGGGCAATGTCATGCCTTCTCAGAGACCTATCATCTCCATTTTCAGAAGAGTTTTGGCTTTGGGGGGATTTCCTCCAACAACTACCTTGATATGGCAAGGTTAATGACATATCTGGAAGTGATGGACTTAAAACTGGTGTGTGGGACTGGGACCTGTTGGGGGAGACTGGTCTTGATGCAGGTGACAATGATTCAAATGAGGCAGACTCTTCTAGTTTCCTCTTCAGTGTTGGACTAGGAGCTTCTTTGATGAAGGTTGACTGACGCACCAGTACCGGTCTTTCTGATCTATCAGACTCACTTCCACTTGATTTTGTTGAAGACATCCTTGACAATTCTACTTTTTTAGCAGAACCTGTAGCTGCACTCTGGTTCAAGCCTTTTGAAGCTGACTCACTTCTTGGAATCCCGCTAGTACTTCTTGGTAAACAGCTTTGCTTGGTTGGAGTTTGCTGGCCTAAATGCCTTCCGGGGGATGTATAAGACATTCTTCCTGAGCCTGATGACTTAGTTGATGCTGTACTTGGAGATGATGTGCGAGGCAACTGTGATAACTTGTTGGTAGGACTGATTCCATTTCTTCCAGGTGATACAGAAGTACGACCAGGTGACTGCACAGGTCTTGATAAAGGCTGCTGTGCAGGTCTAGAGGGAGTTGTATCTCTTGATCCCGACCTAGATGAGCCTTTGCTTGATCCTCCTTGAGCCCCCTGTTGTCTGTTTGCAGAGCTGGGGTCAGATTTTACAGGAGTTTTAACACCTCTTGGAGAGTTACTGGAAATTTGCCCTGTGGTCAGAGCTTTTAGAGGGGTGTTTTTTGGTGGTGTCTTCTTGGGAATTGGGCTGGTGCTGGGGGAACTGTTTCTTATACCAGGAATATGGATCATAGTCCTTCCACGAGAGATCAAGGGAACAGGAGCCTGCTGTTTTGGTATAGAAGAAATGTCAACACTGGATCGTGCTTTACCGGTTATCAGACTTTTATAAACCTTCTTTCCTCCTTTTAAAGCTTTTGCTTGCTCCTCTTCTTTCTTTCTGGATTCTGAGGTGCTCTTCTCTCCAGGCTTTAAGATCCTTGGTCCTTTATTTGAGGCAACAGGCTTCTCTTCTTGATCAGACGCAAGGTGGAAGGGAGATCCTAAAGAGATGCCCGATTTAAGAGATAGTACTGAATCCGAATCCGAAGACGCCTGTCTGGAAAGGCTAGCAGCAGCAGCCTGATGTAAGCTACTTACAATAGAATTAGCACCTTCTTGAATAGCCTTCCAGTCAAAGGTTTCAGAATCAGAAGAGTGTGCCTGCTCTGAAATAGGACTTTGTATATGTCTTAGATTCAATGTTAAATCTGGCTCTTCTGTTAAAATCCCCCCCATATGTTTGTCATCATTTGTTGCATTGTCTCCTCCATTGCTTTTGGCAGGCTGTTTTTTCTTCTTGGGCATAGCAGAACTAATACATTCTTGTAAAAGATCGTCTTCTGAGTCAATGCTAAGAGAGCTAAGAGAACTGTTTCTGGAAAAGCACACTGGAGTGTCTTCAACGTTAAATGCCTTTGGAGGATAACCTGAAGCCTGGGGCCTTGATCCTTCCACCTGGGCACTTGAATTTTCTTTCTGACGATCAAGACTACTTTCTTTGTTATTGTTTTCTTGGTCAATATCACTTAAGGAACTGAGAGATGAATTTCTTGAAAAACACACTGGGGTGTCTTCAATAGAAAAGTTCTGCATTTTTTCATCTGTAACAGAGCCTGTGTTATCTTTGGATGCCTGTGGAAATGTTGCTTGTTTTTGCAACAATGGTTTTGCAGGGCCTCTATTTGGACATGGCCTCTGGTACACTTGCGTTCTACTTACAGATGGGTGGTTGGAAGTTTGCTCATTAACATTTCTTGTGGATGCTTTTTTATGCTCTTTTTCTTTTCTAAGTTCAGCTTTCTCTTTAGAAAAATCTAGTTCATCATCATCAAAGTCTAATGAACTCAGGGAATCATTGCGCGAGAAACAATAAGGGGTACCCTCTATTGGACTATAGTGATGCGGGGAATCAAAAGCAAAACTTCCACGTACACGTTCCTCACTATTTGGAGGCTTATCACTACATTCCCTGGAATTTTTGGGATCTCGTTTTTTGGCATCCTTATTTTTATCAGGATAAGAGCCTGAGGAAAAATTGTTAGGAGGCTTCATCACTCGAGCTCGGTATTCACTGCTTTGCGGCATTGGTTTTACTGGAGAAGTAGGTTTCTTTTTCTCAATATCTTGTTGCCTTGGGTTACCTGGAGATGTAGATGTCTGCTGTACCTGACCTATAAGTTTCTTTACCCTGAAAGGCTTATGACTTTTACCCTTTGGCATTGCTGAACTAATACACTCAGCAAGTATGTCATCTCCTTCTGCTTTTTCATCATCCAGAGGTAAAGAGGGAGCAGCAGAGCTTTTTACTGCATCTTTGCCATCTATGCTTCTTCCCTCCATTGGAATAGTGTCTCGTCTTTCCATGGCAGATGAACCAGTACCCTGGGTTTCAATATTAGAACTTTCAGTGTTAGCAAGCTCATTTGGAGGGGACTCTATGGTTAGGTCGCTTAGAGATGTGGCTGTAGAAAAGTTAATTGGAGTTCCCTCAACACAGTATACTCTGGGCATGTCTTCTCCATGTGTGAAATTAGCATTCTTTTGCTGCTGTCCTCGGTTTTGTGAAGGGAGGAGTTTATATACAGGAAGCTGGCTTGGTTTTCTGGCGACAGGAGGCGGCTTTTTGGTTTTTCTTGAAGACTTGGTTGGCATAGCTGAATTTATACATTCTTCCAATATATCAATGTCGTCATCATCAGAATCATTAAGTATATCTTTTTCAGGTTCACTGGAATTAGGTGGTTTATTTTGACTCTTGGGTTCTTTTGTATCTTCCTCCTTTTCAGGCTCTCCGTCATTTCCATGATCATCTTCATGTACAGGAGGCATTATTTGCAGTGTTACATCTTTCTGAATAAAGGGCTCATCAAGGCTCAGAGCACTTAAGCTTGATGAACAAGAGAAGCCATCTGGAGTGCTTTCTGTTGCAAAATGTAACAGAGTATCATTATCTGGAAGAACCTGGACTCTCTGAATAGCAGCATTTACAGCGACATGCCTTGGAGCCAACTCTCTCTCATCAGCATTATTAGGCACTTTCACTTTGTTTTTCATTTGACCCGCATGTGGCGGAGGAGGGGTCTTACTTCTGCTTGGGGGCATTGTCTGACCCGGACTATCTGGTAGATCACTTGGACTGATAATTCCACTAACCATTCCACTGCAAGGTTCACTCTGTACAGAGCTGGCAATCGAGTGACTCTCAAAGCTGTCCAAAGAACTTACTGAAGTACATCTGCTAAACATTAGAGGAGTTTCTTGTACGTAATGTTCTGGAGGACTTTTTGGAGTCTGTGCCCCACTTTTGAATGGAGATTTGGCACCGGACGAGAACTCAACAGCTTTATGTCTTGAGCCATCAGAATTTGCCACATTAGAGGACTGATGTCTTTGGGCTTTCATTCTTGTATACTGAGAAGAGGACTGGTCTTCAGCCATGGGCGTGTCAGCACATAAAGAACCACTAGCTTCTTTGTCAGCAATAGGTAAAGTGGGGTAGTTATTTGCAACATTCCTGTGCTGCTCACGCCCTTCCATCTCATCCTCTGCAGACGACAAAGACGACAGGGAACTGCCCCTGGAAAAACAGATTGGTGTGTCTTCAACACAGTACGTCTGTATAGTTTCTTGATTGATGGAGGGTGCCTTGCCTGTGGTAGATTTTTGGAGTACCCGAGTTGGACCTGCTCTTGTCTGGGCTGAGGATGGGTGAAGTTGGTTTTGTCTTGCAGAATTTTTGGTTGATGGACCAGAGGTACTTCCACTGCCTTGTGTTATATGATCCTTGGTTGAATTCTGAACAGTAGAAGTCTTTGAATGTCCATATTTTTGAGATGACGGGACTTCAGAAGAGTACTTTATACTGTAGTCAATGGGTTCAGCATGGTGGTGTTCCTCACTATACTTTATTCCATAATTTGTTGGCTGATCCTCTTCATCATGTTGCTCTTCTTCTGAATACCGCTCACTATAATTGGTTGGCTTATCATCATCATAGTCATCTACCGGGCAGTGTAACGGATTCATCTTTTGTTTGATTCCATGATTAGAACCAGATCTACTTTGCTCTGAGCCGTTACAGCCTCTTTGTCTGAAAGGACCAGGACACTCTGGTTGTCCAAATCGTGACGGGAATTTCATATGCTTATCAGCAGCCTCGCTACTGTTTTCTGTGTAAATTGAATACCCCTGGTTTTGAGTCCTTGATTTTTTTTGTTCGTTCCTCTTCATCTCATCTTCCACAAGATGTTTAGGTCTTGGCCACCTTTCAATTTGGCTAGGGCTTTGCCTTCCTGAATTTAACTGTTCATCTGAATATTTAAGACTGTAATTTATTGGGGTGTCCATCTCTCCATCATTGTCTTCCATATGGTTGGCACTGTGTATCTTGTGGGCTAGGTCAGCTGGATACTTTCCGTAACTGCAAAACTTCCCTTCATCATCCTCTGAATAGGATTCCACTGACTGCTTCACCTGACCCCTTTTACCATACCCATCATCATCCTCTGAATAGGATTCCACTGACGGCTTCATCTGACCCCTTTTACCATACCCATCGCTGCTACTAACACTGTTTAGGCTATCATTTGATGCTCTATATTCCACTTTCCCATATGGCATAGGACATGTCCTACTGGGATGCTCTTGTTTGTTAAAGTGATACGCATTAGAGTGCGTGTGAGAAGCAGATGTTCGTCTCGGGCCACTCCTTTCCTCCTGCCGACAATGCAGGTCTGCTGAAGACCCCGTACTTGCGTCATCCTGGGATATATGTATGCTCTGCACCTCTTCCATGACCTTGGCAATCTGTGCAGCTGTCGTAGATATCTGCATTCCAATTCTTTTTGAAGAATTTTCTGAAGGATGGAACCCACCAGGTCCTGGTCCTCGCCTTTCTCTTTCAGTGCTTCTGTCTTTTTCAGCCCTAGAACTTTCTGCATTTCCCCTAGTTTCACTAGAGGCTGAGCCGGGCAGTACAGTAGTGTTCATATAAGGAGAGAGAACAGTCACATTGGTAGTATTAAAACTCTCAGACCTACACATCCCATCCTCATTGTGCCGTCCAGAGTCCAAAACATATTCACTGTACACATTTTGCTTGTGTCTTTGTTTGTTTCGATGGGATGCTTTGGGGCTCAAATTGTCGATGTTATCGAAAGTTTCTGATAAATGTTGTGCATCCAGTTCTTCTATCAAAGCTTTCTGTTTTCTGACATGCAGGGAAGGCAAGCTAGATCCAGGCGACATAATGTTTGCATCCTTATATTTAGCAGGTCGGTTGGCCATTAGGTTTCGCAAAGCTGCAGCGCTGCCCATTGCAATCATTTTGTGCTTTGAATGAATAAGGTTCTTAAGCATGCTCACAGCTCCCATGTCCCATAAGGCCTCTTGGTCCTTTACATTTCGAGCTGAAAGGTTCCATAGAGTTCCACATGCATTACTAACTATTGTTAGGCTGTGAGATTTCAAGTGCTGCAACAGCGTCTGCAGGCAGTTATTTTCTCGCAGTATCTGCCTAAAAAAAAAAAAAAAAAAGACAAAACACACACCTTGTTTAGTGCCTTTTATAATAATAATGATACGTCATTTCAACTCAACATGTATTTACTATATAAAACTTTAGGACTGAAGTCGGCAACACCATAATAAGATCCTTGCAATTCAGTTAGGGAATAGCTGGTTTTATTAGTCATTTTTTATATTCTCTGTAATCAATCAGGTAAAGGCTGCACCACTGAAAGCCCATTCTAGTATTTAAGGCAGAGAACATCCTATTTTGGTTTACTGGAATAAAGACACTGGTGCATACCTATGATCTTCATTTGTAGCAATGAGACTGGACACATTTCGCAATATGCCTCCCCCACTTTCGATGATGGCTAAAGTGTTGGTTTGACTTCTGTAGGTTAAAGTGCTAACTAAAAAGGCCAATGCACCATCCACAGCGCAGATGTCTGCCTTGTTCTCAGTGCAATGTGCCGACAAGTTCCAGAGGGCACTCAGTACACTTTTAAGGGTAGATTCCTTGAAAAGAAAATAAAGAAAATAAGTATGCAGAACAATTTCAAATTTGTACCAAAATACATTCCTTTGCAAAATGACCACATAAGTTAAATGGGGTTAATAAAAGCAGCACAGCCGTTACCAATATCAACACCATTAAAAGGAGCCAGGTGACGGTCTACTACAGGGTTACTAGGGATCTGATGTGGCCACACAAAATCACTCTGAACAACACTGGCCTGGACTCTCTTAAATTGGGATAATACTAAAATGCACACAACTCACCTTCTTCACTTCCAGAGCACATTCCATTAGTGCTTTCACACTTCCTACTTCACGCAGAGTCTTTTTACTATTAACATCAGCACGCCAAGACAAATTCCTCAAAACACTTGCAATTACCTGCAAATGTAAACAACATACATAAAAGCATTTACACTGAGATTAAACATACATACACACACATTATATATATATATATATATATATATATATATATATATATATATATATATATATATATATATATATACACATACACACACACACAGTGCCTTGCAAAAGTATTCAGACCCCTGACCAATTCTCTCATATTACTGAATTGCAAACGGAAATTTTGTTCTGTTTGATATTTTATTTTAAAACACTGAAACTCAAAATCAATTATTGTAAGGTGACATTGGTTTTATGTTGGGAAATATTTTTAAGAAAAATAAAAAACTGAAATATCTTGCTTGCATAGAATTCAACTCCTGTGTGGTGGAAGCTCCCAGTTTACACCGATGAAAGAAATTGCCCTAACGAGGACACAATTACCTTACCATTGGCCTCCACCTGTGAACCATTAAAGTTGCTGTCACATTTTCTGGATAAAAACCCCACTGTTGAAGGATCATTGGTTAGACTGTGAATCTGAAGGAAAATGAAGACCAAAGAGCATTCTACAGAAGTTTGAGATAAAGTAATACAAATGCATAGATTAGGGAAAGGGTACAAAATAATATCCAAGTGTTTGGATATCCCAGTGAGCACAGCTGGATCAATAATCAGGAAGTGGAAGCTGTATCACACCACCCAGGCACTGCCAAGAAAAGGCCGTCCCTCAAAACTCAGCGCTCAAACAAGAAGGAGACTTGTGAGAGAAGCCACAGAGAGGCCAATAATCACTTTGAAGGAGCTACAGAGTTCAGTGGCTGGGAGTGGAGTAATGGTGCACCAGTCAACCATATCAAGAGCTCTACATAACACTGGCCTGTATGGGAGGGTGGCAAGAAAGAAGCCGTTACTCAAAAAGTACCATCTGAAAGCACGTCTGGAGTTTGCCAGAAAGCATGAGAGTGACCCAGCTGTGATGTGGGAAAAGGTTTTGTGGTCAGATGAGACCAAGATAGAGCTTTTTGGCCAAAATTCAAAGCGCTATGTGTGGCGCAAACCTAACACTGCCCATGCCTCAAGACACACCATCCCTACAGTGAAGTATGGTGGTGAGGGCATCATGCTGTGGGGATGCTTCTCATAAGCAGGGACTGGTCATCTTGTTAAAATTGAAGGAAGCATGGATGGAGCAAAATACAGGGAAATACTGCAAGAGAACCTGCTTCAGTCTGCTAAAAAACTGAAGCTTGGGAGGAAATTCACCTTTCAGCAGGACAATGATCCCAAGCACAAGACCAAAGCAACATTGGAGTGGCTCAAGAACAAAAAGGTGAATGTCCTACAGTGGCCCAGTCAAAGTCCTGATCTCAATCCCATTGAGATTCTGTGGCACTATTTGAAAATTGCGGTCCACAAGCGTCGTCCAACCAACCTGAACAACCTGGAGCAAATCTGCCAAGAAGAATGGGCCAAAATCACTCCGACACTGTGTGCAAAGCTGGTACATACCCCAAAAGACTTAAAGCTGTTATTGCAGCGAAAGGTGGCTCTACCAAATATTAATGTGTGGGGGTTGAATACTTATGCAAGCAAGATATTTCAGTTTTTTATTTTTCTTAAAAATATTTCCCAACATAAAACCAATGTCACCTTACAATAATTGATTTCGAGTTTCAGTGTTTTAAAATAAAATATCAAACAGAACGAAATTTCAAATGTACCATTTGTAATTCAGTAATATGAGAGAATTGGTCAGGGGTCTGAATACTTTTGCAAGGCACTGTGTGTATATATATATATATATATATATATATATATATATATATATATATATATATATATATATATATATATATATATATATATATATATATATATCACAGAGTTTATACATAGAATATGGATGCACTTCATTTGACTTAAAACATAAAAAAGTGCACTACCTTTTTCAGGTGCAGATAGTGAAAGCCCTCAAATAACTTGATGGGAAAATGATGCATTCCATTATTATGTGACAAAGTGAACAAAGTCAACACAATACCTGCTGTAAATCTTCACTTTCGGATTTCAGTTGTGCCACCATTGCCCTCATACAGCCTTTCATCGAACACAAAGTTGCCTGTTTAATTGAACCAAATATAGTAGTGAATATTTTACTGAACATGAGAATAAAAGGAAAAGATTAAAAGTGCCACCAGTATTTGTTTACCTACCTTATTTGCAACATCCCCAAATGTTAAGTTTGTAAGAGCCATTCCTGCATAACGCCTCAGAGTAACACTGTAGTGGTCATTGGTAAGTCCATACATTTCACAGTCTACCTGCAACAACTCTCCTATAGCCTGCAATCCTCCTGAAATGTAAAAACAAAACAGGAAATAGTAGTAAAAATGTCATGTTGTATTTCTTTCCTAATACAACTTGCTGATTGTGTAATTATCGGTGTGGAACAATTGTTTTTTAGAATACACTAAACATTAAGATTCACTGTGGTTGTGTAGCAATTAATACATTTACACAGAATAAAATGCAAACATTGTAATATTATCTTAAGTTTAAAACAATATTTAGGAAATAAAATGATGCCTTTAGCTAGCTCTACTACAGCAATTAACATGCATGTAAAAAAAAAAAAAGACCACCATGACCTGCATGTACACATTAAAACACAAGTGAAGTTTTTGTACAGACAAGGTCCTCCATTTTCCACCAGGTTGTGATGCTCTCAATATCACAGCTGTATAACCAGTTACATAGGTATGTATAATCAAAGTGGGCCATGCATAAAAATAGATGGACAGGCACCTCCTTATACCCCAAAATTCTGATACTCTCAAAAACATGTGCAAAAAACCATCCAAACCAAGTTTTATCACAATCTGCGAGATGTACATACAGGCCCCTGCACTATATCGGTTGCCAAGGGGTATTGCATCATCAGCTGGGGATGATAAATAAGGTTCTTACCAAGTTCATTCATAGCATGCCTGTGTTCTTCATCAAATGAGAGTTTCATAAGCACGCATACAGCAGGGCAGATCTGATGCTCCACTGGTGATGGCACTGGAATATATATAAAAAAGAAAAACACAAAATCAATAAATAAACTGACGGTAGGTCTACTGAGAAAAATGCTTAAGCAGCAAAATTGTTTCACGTGTGCAATTTCTGTTATTCATTATTAAAGATGCCAAAAACTCACTGTTTTAAAGTGTTCTATTGGTGGGATAATGACTTCTGAAACTGGGACCCAATTGTAGGGGGCCTGCATTTATATGGACTTTGGCAAAAATGTTAGATAAACCACAGTTTCCATGAACAACTTTATTTTTTACGAGTGCTTACAATATAATATTTCAGCAGTGAGAGCAGCACAAGTTATAAGTGGATTCAAATGTCATCTTCATGATGTTTTACATAACACTGCAGCACAGATTAAAGCATTTTATACCAATACAGGTTCACAGGGTAAGCGTTGTTACAACTTTTTCCACTGTTTATAATTCCTTCGACCAGGATTCAATAACTGCATAAGCAGGAACCATGTAAAACACGTACTAGTCTAGTTCTGGCACTATTTGAAAAAGCTTACTTGGGTTTTTGTCCTGATCTACACCTCGTTCATGTGCCTCTTGCCATTCCCAGCATGTTTCACAATAAGCACGAATCTGTTCCAGCAGGTGAAGCACACGTATTTCTCGCCTTCCACGTTTGTCGTCTGGTTGCGAGTGGATGATATTGTGTAGTGCTGCACTTGCCCTTGCACGGGCCTCCTTGCTTCCACGGGAATTTCCCAACAGCACAGAGTCTTTATCATTTCCATGCAACAGCTGGATCAGCAGAGGAAGGCACCCTGACTGCCGCATTGCTATACAACTGTCCTGGGAGCTAGACATCGCTAGCAAAGTGCGAGACATATCGTCCTTATCGTGGGTACCAAGCATTGACAACAGTGAATACACCATTTCCACCTATGGTCAGAATAAAGGGCATACATAAGTAAACACAATTGCAAATTGTGGCTCAACTTTAAAAATTACGATTCATATTCACAAACATCTGAATCAGTTAGTTTGTCTGTTCAGCTTGAACCACGTAAACTGTACGTCAGTGCTTAACTTTCTTTTTATTTTTAAAAAGGGAGATTTCCAAAGTTTTTTTTTTTTTACAGTGATTAAGCTAGTACCAGAAAATTGGTCTTCAAGGTCTTCTACTGTTTGATTTGTTGACCAGATCACAAAGATTTTGAAACTATTTAAAATCTAAATTATGCTAGAGAAATGTTAAGTTTTAACTTAAGGGTAATATGTTTATTTTTAGTTTAGGTTTGTGTATATTTTAAATGTAATTGTATTTTAAAATATTTAAGCATGCAGTTGTGTTGTTTGTTAGTAAGTCTATCTATAAGAAAACAGCCAAAGCACTGTTATAATTAATTTATTAGTAAAAATGCAGTGTAGCAACCTGGGGCTTGGAATCTTCGGTTACCTTGGTACCCAGGTGACTTGTCAGTCTTCGAGGGACAGAATAACTACTACTACTACTACAGCTCATATCACTGGCTGTCTCATGATCCATTCGCACACCTGAACCCTATAAAGACAAAAGCGGAACACAAAAACAAAGAATGTTACAAATACTTAATAAAATGTGCATTAAAAACAAATGAGCGATTGTGTCATTTGTTTGCAAGCTAGTCTCTAGCTTATAGGTTGCATGTGTCACATTTTGTGGATCTGTTACCATGTTTTCTTTGGCACCAAGATTAGCTTCTAGTTACATAACTAGCTGAGTTCAGGAAAACTAGGCACAGCCTTACCACCTTTGGTCAAAAAAAATAAAACATGGACATTTACACACCATAAAAACCCTCTTAAATATGTGCACAAGGAAGATTCTCTGACAGAGCAACAGTGTTCTATTAAATTTGCGCAAATGGAGTGAGAAAGACATGCTGTAGATGCTGTTCATGACGGAATAAGCTTGGAAGGGGGGAAACAAATGACCATTTTCAGTAATCGATATCCTGCTAGAGTTCTGATTTGATAGGGTGATGCAGCATTTAAAAGTGATGCTTCACAGGGCAAGGCTAAACTAGAGTAATCTTATAACAGAACACTGATGCCAAGGAAACAGGTTTAATGGGATGACAGTCTACTGCTGAATCACATTTACCAGTCAACGTCTTTAATATATTGTAGTTTACTGAAGAGTATGATCTATAAAACATATCTCTTGTTATGCTGCAATTAAAAGTAGATCCACGTAAAGGATTCTGCCAAGTCAACACCATGGTTTGAACGATCACCACCACCCCCCACCTTTTACCTGAAAGTAACATTTTACATCTCATGTGAATAGAAAAAACTGCCTAGAAGTAGTTGCTCTGTGCATTAATGATTCAGACAATTGCTTACATCATCAATGATGTAGGTTCTGATGACAGAGTTCGGTGGTTTCAGATCAGATGATACAGTCTGATTGATTATACTTAGCAGTCTGATTGATTATACTTTCCTGTTGTTACGCTACAATCCATACATATTAATTAGACACTGCAAGATCTTGTAACAGGCATTTTTTGTAACACTGGACACTCCAATTGCTTACTTACAGAGATTATGTAAAGCCATTTATTTTAGAGGACCGAAAATTGCACGTGTTTATATATATTTTTAAATGTAGCCACTTTCATTTTAGCGTTTTTCACCTACAAACATGGTTTTTCATGATGTGGTTTTTCACTGGACACTGCAGCTTTAAAGCTTAATGTTTGTTTTGTGAATATTTGAAATGACAAAACCGTGGACATACTGCAGCAACTTTGAATTGTATTTCACCAGTCAATAAATCCGTTGACTGCACTTCTTGATTCTTTAGCGTGACTGTGTGCTGTGCTCTACCTTTGAATTTTAAGCATGCCTAATTGTTAACGTAATCTATCTACCTAATGTTAATGCCTGCAATTCCCCCCACACACACTTTTGTCTTAACGACAACTTTACGCCCCCTTGGTGTTGAATCCGATATATATATATATATATATATATATATATATATATATATATATATATATATATATATATATATATAAAATGTACAGAAGATTGCATGCAATATTCAGGGGACAAATTAAAATAATCTCTGTGGTTTTCAAGACAATTTTATTCCAGCTACAAAGCCTATTTAATATGCTTAGCTCTGTGGCCTTCTTGATGCCAAAGACACAAACATGTACATCACATATGTGTCACTAACAGTTGGATAAATCACCTCATTCAGGTTTAATTTATCATTTCTTTTGCTCAAATTTCTAGAATTTTTATAGAAATAGGGCTAATTTCACAGCGATTGTTTTTGTGCTAAATGCTCGACGAACATAAAATAATATAAAGCAGCATATTAAAATATGTACTGCAATAGCCCTTAACTTGCCAATTAAAAAAAAAAAATAAATCCCTGAATCCCTGAACAGGTTTCTGACCACTTCAAAGGTGTTATTTCAAAACAGCCTAAATAGCAATGTCTAAAACACCACCAGTGTTATGGCAGCGGTGGTAGATAATATTGGTTGCAGGCAAGTTCATTCGAGGTCTTAAAATGTAAGCCACATTAAATATATAAAATTATATATTTTAAACGTTTACCATTTGTTAAAACCTTAAAATCGATATATTAGTAAACACGTGCTGACTCACAAAATAAATTTTATAGAACCTCAGCATGCTGGAGGTTTACCATGCCAGGATCAGATTAAGGAAAGGGAACAACTATCAACTTACTGCTTAGCATTTGTCATTTAGAGAACTCAAAGCTAAAATTAGTCAGTTTGCAAAAAATAAAAGCAAACAAAAAAAAAACACAGCGAACAAGGGAATGAAGGACTGTAGGAATAAATCGGATCATCCTGGCTTGTTGCTAAGCAGCCAAGTTACCCTGCAGCATTCACATGTATCCATTAACCTACCAGTGTACCATTAATCATGTAATAAACAAAAATAAAAAACACACAAAGCAAAAGGCAGATTGTAAATATTCCTACCTGACCACACCCTGTGGTACCCATGCCCAACTCTGCAGCTGCCTGTCCTCCCTCATTCTGTCTCTCTGCATCACGTGAAGGTGGATCATGCTTGCTCTGCGATGTCTTCTGTTAAAACAAAAACTTCAGCATTCAGTAAGGAGCTCTGCATGGCATCAGCATCAGGCGGATTCTGTCAGATACGAGAGTGCTACTGGTGTGGTAATTTGCAAAAGCATCTGTTCTCTTTGTGCCTTATTCCCTATCCCCTGACCTAAATAATCAGCTGCTCAAGCTGATTCATCACAGAAAGGGAAAAAACAGACAACAGTACATTTTGCAGTGATGTTTTGCTATCATTACGACGGCAAGCTTCGTTTTGAGAGAGGAAAAAAACGTCCTCCCCTTTCTCTGTGCGCCCTTTTAAAGAAAGGATTTGAATTATAATGCAAGAGAAGGGATTCACAAAGCTGCTGCCTGTGCACTCAGTCACATGATGCAGCAACATCTCTTCAGGCAGATGTAGAGCACTTGAGCTGTTATTTATAGAAGATAAAGCTACTCACACAGCATATGGTTGCATGGAAATAAAAACTCTAATATGCAGGTTAAACAATCAGAAGCGAACAAATATATACAGTATATTCTTCTTCAATATCAAACAGTACAATATAAAGTGAATGCATCTGTATGAAACCATGCATTTAAATTTAGTAAAAAGCAACTAGACTTGGAGAGGATGCTGTTGAGTCAATTAGCCTATTCAGGTAGCAGATGCAGACTTGCCTTAATGTGTCCCTCCCAGGGTTTTTTCATTTTTTGTATTTTATTTTTTAACAGATGAACCATTCATGCTGGGAACACAGCTTTACAGAAACAAACCCTGCACAGATTAATAGAAGTGGGGCCAAATAACTGAGATGCAAAAAAAAATTTAAATAACCAGCAGGCACCAATCATTTATTGCCAGTGGGAAACAAAGCAGTAACAGTCTGATGTAATCATAAGGATGTACATTTATTTACCCTGCATTATACAGTACATACAATTAAATTCAATTCAATTCATCTTAACAAAACAAAAAAGGGACCCATTTATAAAATAGCCATAATTCCCAGGACACATTTTTAAATGATGGCATCATCCTGGTAAAACATTTTGAACAAATAAAGTGTGATCACTTAACATTAAAATCCAGTATCAGGAAGACAGTTTTTCTTTCTTTCTCAAAACCTGTATGGATGCTTGAACTGTGACCAAACCAACTAGCTGAATCTATTTTAGTTTTCATCTTGTGAAGTCAAGCCCTAAATGTTCTTGCTCAACAGGTGATCCAACATTTTCCAAGGGGCCCAATGTCCACTAAGGGGTGAACCACTATTACACTGCTGCAGCGACGCTGGAACCAAATTCCAAACGGTCCAATTCACCTGGCCTAGCAGCCCGGTGTCGAATTCATCCATGGTCAGTCTCGGTTTGGGGTACTGAGTGTATTATGCACATAAGGTGATAAACTCTCCACTATATTGTTATATTCCAGCAGTATTTGGGTAGAACTGGTTTAGTGCACAATCAAGTCTCCAACATCAGAAATACAGTATTCATACCTATCAATTCTATGCAATTAGAAAATATGATGATGTTAAGTCAATGGGAATATTGGGTTTTGAATTGCTTAACTGCTAATAGTTTACAGTTGATTCATGATCAACTACATACATGATATATATATATATAAAAATGTGCTAATATAGTTTCTTATTAGAAAACAAATTCTTACCATAACACAATGAATATGACGTCTGGCTCTCACACGAATGCTTAGTTTGTACTGCAGCATCCTGTTTTACAACACAGATCTCAGATTCATTCTGCCATTGACATGTAAACACTTAATACCCACCTCTGATTCTGCTGTCTGAGCCTGTAAGTGCTGTCGAATGCGAAGCATGTCTTTCTCTATTTGCTGAATTCTAGCCACTCTTGCCTGAAACAGATGAATACAAAAATGCAAATAAAAAAACAAGACATTCTATTGACCTTTCATTAAAATATTCTGCAGAATAATTTAGAATACAAAATATGGAAAATTCTAATAACAGAATGCAGAGCCATGTTAAAGTTACCTGTGCCCGTTTCTCCATGTCCTGGCATGTCCCAAGTTGCTCCTCCATTGCAGCTCTGATCTGCCTCGCTTCATATTCCAGTTGCCTTCTTGTCATGTCTGTCTGCAGAGAAAACTGTAGACACAAAAGTGTTTTAGTATTTTAGAAATAATTAGAATTTACTTTGAATTAAAAACATGACTAATGAATGTTACTGTCCCATGTACAGTACGCTTTCCCTGCAATAACAAAATATAATTTGCATGTATTCAGATACAATGGGTGATTAATCAACTGCTCAGTGAAATCAATCTTTTCATGAATTTTGGTTCTCTGTGACATTTCTGCTTTTCATTCTCTGGTTCGATCAAAGCATCTAGAAAAGTACAAGTGACTATATTATGTCCAGTTCATTCAACAATTAAAGACCCAAGGTACACGGAAAATATATCAAAGCAATTGCAATACAATGCCACATGAGAAGCTTAATGTTAGAAATATTGAATGTTGTTTGATGGCACTTTTAACACCTTTGATGGTTTCAAATCTACAAATGTAATAGAATACGAGTTAATAGAAACTCCCTTTAATATGTTGCTTGCTGGCCCAATTACAAAGTCATTATTGTATTGCAATGAAAATCATTATAGACAACCATCACACTACTAAAACACATTTGACAAACTTGACATAAAACAGAAAAATGCTATGCCTTGCTGTTTGTCAACTGGGCTGAGATTCAGAACACATTCAGAAAAGGCACTATATAGGTTATAAAAATGCCTGCCTTTGGGTTCTTCCAAGACATTTCTTTACACAATACATAAACAGAAGCTCTCGCCTTCAACACCAAAGACACCTACTTGCTTGAATGCCTCTGCATTTTGTAACATGGGATCAAAGCAAACCACCTTAGGCTTTTCATTTTCACCATGCAAAAATGCTCAGAAGCAGCAAAACAAACCAAGACCCCTGGACTCTCTGCTTAAGACAGATCTGTAGAAATACATCAATGTGACCACACAGAACCTGAAAAAAAAACTGGTCACAGCTACTTACATTCTCAGTGAGAGGAAAGCTGTCAATCCTCTTTGTGAGATTCTGAAGTTGTGCATAATACCAGTCTTTTTCCTTCTCTTCCTTCTCCAGTTCAGCAAGTAACAAAGACCTAAAAAAAAAAATTCAGAAGGGGCATTCATGATAAAAGTAAAATAAAAAGCTGGATTTAATGTACATCTGTACAAAAAACATTACCTGCACAACTACACAAATAGTCTTTGCAATACTGTAACCATTTTCTAAAAACAGCAAAACCACAGTCTGGTGAATGCTTCCTTACCATTTCAGTTTAGATAAAGCTCACAAACACTGTTCACAAAACAATCGTCTGAAAAACAAAATCTCTCATACGGTGGAGTCATTAAAAATATAAGTGCAAAAGACTCGATAAAAAAGGGTACTACTTGGAAAATGTTTAAACTCAATAATATTAACATCTCTACTGCAGAGTACAGGGATAAAGGAACGTGGCTGCTTCTTATCCACCTCTCCCTGATTTAATCCTTGTGGTATAATTCAACAAAAAAACAAGTTTAAAATGCCTAAGGATACATTAAAATAGGCTATTTTAGCATTTTATTTATTTTATTTTTTTGCATACCAGAGGCAAACAAAATGTTAAAAGCAGGATCCCACTATTTCTGGTAGGCTCAGATTTTCAGTTTATGCCCAGGGCCATGCACTGAATTAGTGGACAACCAGAGATGAGGTCAGATGATAAGGGAGACTGGCACGTGCCTATTCAGGATGACAAGACTGGAACAAATGTCATTTGCACACACATGAATGATTCTCAACAGCAGAGGAACAACCTTCATTCTAGTGCTTCAGGCAAACCACATGCACAGCTGTCTGCTATAAGCGTCGAGCATGGAAAAAGTATATATTTTTTCTTCTGGGGGCTGAGGGGGTGGAGAAAGAAGACTGCAGCAAAAAACAAAACAAAAGTCTTGCACAGCTGCGAAATGTGTTTAATGAAGCAGTTATTACTGCAGAGTTTAATATGATTTTGGAGGAGCCAGTACAGAAACATTTATGTAGCTTTTTAAAATATATATTTTATGTTTATGTTTATGTATTTGTTAAAAAAAACAACAAAAAAAAACCTATGTATTCTCTTTGATCCTTTAATTACAAACGAATGCCCTGGGATATGGGCCTCCTTATTTCTAGTGGGGTTCTGCTCGTACAGCTACTGTAAGTGGGACACAAGTAAGTGAAGGGGCATGACCGCAACACTACAGTACACAGTAAATCAGCAGCTCTGCTATCATGTAAACCTCAGGCCATTTTATCGCTAACTCATAACATGAGGACGTGCCAGCTGCAAGCACAGAAATGTATTCCTTGACACAATGCTAGTGAAATCTTCTACACTTACACAAATTTGTACATACTTCAGAGACATTCTATAATTAAAAACCCATACAGAAATGAATAGACAAACAGAAGGGCAATTTCCTTCAAACTGAGGAATCGTGTGGTTGGTCTCGGTTGTACTTTACATTTTTATAATTAACACCATTCATTTTCTATACATTTGTAATGTACATATGATCAGTTAAAAAAATGATGGCAGTTACAAAAACATAAAAATATCCCTCTACATGAGTCCTAATCTCTGTTATATTTATTAAAAGGAACCTATTCACTATATTCCAGACACTTTACTCTAGCTGCACTGAATACTGATCAGGCAATGATGACCTTAGATACAGCGGTAGAATCAATTACCCATCATTACACAGTGCCGCAGAGGAAACAGACCACTCTGACGTTGCAGAACATCAAACGCTCCTCTTGTGTACAGCCAACTTACAGTCATTCTGTGTCTGCTGAATAGGTTACCGTTTACATTGGATTAACTTTATTATTGAAAAAAATACTCATACCAACATATGTTATTTTAATAAAGAATCTGAAGAGGTTAATTGGGGAATAGACAAAAAGCTTATTTTAAGATTACAACATTCTACCTATTAAATCACTGATTTAAATATAAATAGTAGAACCTAATCCAGATTATTATAATTGTTTTATTGTGTTATAATAATTTAGTATTCTGCCACTTGGTTTCCCCATTTTAACATAGCTTCTCTAGAGCTGAAATCAATAAACAATTATGGGCACAAACTAACTAGAGTTGTGCTTCCACTCGTGATTTAAAAATACATGGCATGCTGGGCTCTGAATTCAGTGTACTTCCACAAGGAAACAGCAGGAAGATTTGCCCTACAAACAGATACAGATGAAGGAGATTATAAAGTGGGAAAAATGGAAAACTATCAAATACAGCTAAATACCAGCAGCAGGGTTGCATGCGATTTAGGAGTGGACCCCCCCAGTGGATGGCTTTTTTCACTGTATAGGGACCCCTAAGCTCTAACCTAAACCTCAGCTTGAGTAAGCATTGGTGGTAAAGTCCCTAACCCCCACATAGCTTCAGTAGTGGTCAATATGGAGATCAATGATGACAGCTGAACATAGGATGGTGATAAAAATAAAAAGTTTACCTTTCTTTCTCTAACTCCTCCAGATACCCAGTGCTTTCCCGACTGCCATTGACCAATCCCCTTCGTGGATGGGAGCCCATGGGTACAGGGCTGCTTTCTCCTGACCGCCCGGATATCGAGCCCTCTCGACTGCCGTGCGAGCGTAATGAAACCTTCGGCCTCAGTTTGACCCCAGGAAAATTACTGGGATCCAAGTTCATCTCTGAAGAGAAATGGAGAATTTACCAATGTATCTCCCTTTATTAATGTTGAACAGGGACAGAACCTGTAGATTTGAATCTTGATAAATCAAAAAATATTATTATTATTATTTATTTCTTAGCAGAAGCCCATATCCAGGGTGACTTACAGTCGTAAACAAGAAGAATCACAGTACAAGTATTAATACAATTAAGAGCAAGATAAAATACTATGACTTCAGTTCTAGTAAGTACAAGCATAAATATCAGGCAACGTGGTTAAACTTCACACGGCAGCACCAGGTAAAACCAAAAGCTGATACTCCAACACTCAAGGATGAGGAGAATCATCATCTGGTTTCACAGACCCTTTAGCACTACTCATGATCAAACAAGACTAGGGAACTGTATGTTAAGTGCATGAATGAGGCCAATTCCTGTTTTTCATTTCCAATTCCTTTTTAAAATCGGTTCCCAATTCCAATTCCCATTCCCTTTTAATCAATTCCAACACATCACTGATCAAAAATGCAACGAGCAGTATTCTGTTAAAATGAGCTTCTCACAGTGGCAACAAAATGACTTCAATTTAAGTCATTGTTAATCAATTAAATTGGTTTCAAATTAAAAGCAGTTGAACAATCACAACCATTATTATGGTCACTAAAATATCCTTCGAAGGAATTGGACATTGAAATTGAAAACCAGGAATTGACCCAAACCCTGGTTAAGTGACAAACAGAGAAGAAAACTATTTCCAACTGGAGTCCTGCTTTTTTACAACAAAGAAACAAAACTTTGGTTCAAACCACTTGTGAAATTGCCTCACAATTAATAAATGTATTGATTTCCATAATTAAAATATAAATAAATAAAAAAACACACACACACACACACACACACACACACACACACACACACACACACACATATATAAAGCTAGTAAAACATAAAAAACAATGTACTTTAAAACCCAAATGAAGAATTGATATAAAAAAGTATCACAGATGTAAGCAGTCATGGCATAGTAGAATATGTCTTTACTCATTATAAATTGAATTGATATTGGCTTCATTATAAACTTCACATTTAAAAGTAATAGCTGCAATATCCTTCCACTAAAACCCTAATATCAGCATCCACAAGGTAACATTTGGGGGAGCAGGAATAACTGTAAGAAACCTTGTTTTTCTCTCCAAAGTTCCTACTGTATTAGATTCATTACACTACATTCCTCATAGTTGTAGAAATATTTGCATACATTTATGTTATTGTACTTTAGTCAAGCCCATAATAGCCATTTATGTTCTGCTGTTTGAAAAAAGAAAATAAATGTAGTACCATCTTGCAGTATAATTTAACTCAAATAGGGGTTAATGTTAACCATTACCAAAGCTGCAAGATGATAATGTGTGTACAGAAGGAAGATGCAGAACACAGCACACCAAAAAAATTAGTAGGCTTGTATGTGAAAATGCTTTGAAAGTATCCTTTCAACCCGAGACAGATAGATACTAAATGTGAGATTAACTCATCAACAATATATTAACCCATCCTGTATAATACAAAATACAGTCTTCTTGCTTACTGCATGTCCTGAACTATGTATTCCATATAGCTTGAAATGTACAGAAACAATAAAATCAGACACTGGCAACATACTGTAGTTTTGCATCAACAGCTGGATTAAACCCGACGGAGTGAGAAAATGCCTTTCCCCAATAATGATATTAGTTAAGAATTTTTAAGAAAAAGGTTAAAAACACGAGCTCAAAGCCCTACCTTTTAGCCGCTCCAACAGGTCAATTTGCCCAGAAGACCCCATGGATTCTTCTTCAATGCTTCCTTGTAACTCTTTAAGCACCTCCTGAAGCAGGGAATGGAGCACAATCAGTATCCCTATGACCATACTGTATTCTGCTGGATAAGGAGACAGAGCTGCATGCTGCTCTGCAGCCCTCATTCACACAGCTACTGTACACCAGCCCCACTGCTTATGGCCAGGACAGCTCCCCTTTGTTCTCCCGCTCTACAAGGAATCCCAGCTCTGTGGCTGCATATAAGTATTGGCACTAACCCACAAGAACCATTTATTCTGAATTCCGACTAACAAATCTTATCCAATGGCATCCTTATTGATATCTTTAATGAAACCTCTGAATACATTAATCTCTTGGATGACATCCCCATGAGTGTTTGCCCAGACGGTGATGCACTCTAATTTCATGATGCATCTATGCTTAGTGAGAAATTGTGAACAAAAACAAAGCATCCCGGGACATAACCAAGGGCAATGTCATATCAGACCACATGGTTTGTAAAGTGGATATGTGAAAATGGATATGGGGGGGAAAAAACGATCTGCATCATCAGTATGTCCAGAGGTTGAAACAATGTGCAGTGAAATGGTTAATTACTATGGACCACCTGATCATAGAACACTAACAGAATGATTTGGACGATAGTTTTGAATCTGTTTCACTGCATTAATGAAATGTTTTTTTTATTTTTTATTATAAGGCCAGAGGTAAAACAATCCAGCAGCGAAACAGGTAATTGAACGTAAAGTAGTCTAAATTAAAACACTGCTGTGTACCAAACATTAAGACAATAACTCAGTGTACTGTTAATACACAGCAGAAACTGCATTCATATTCGGGTGCCATATTGAGAATTGTTGTAACTTTGTTTTCTGGATGATAGACATCCCAATATTGCAGCTGTCTCAGCTGAATGGTGCTTTTACATTTTGCCCAAGAAGTTTCCAGAACAATGAAAATATGAAGTTTCTAGCTGAAATGGGTTACAAAACGATCGGTCGTAGGGAAGCAGGGGATGCTTAAGAAAAGAAACACACTTAGTAACATACTGTAGGACCCATTGAGACCTGGAGCAATAAACTATCAACAGAAATGCCCTCCAACTGTCCAATTAATAAAATGACAATGAAATGACATTTTCACCAGTCACCTCGGTAAAAGCACACTACACCAGGCTTTCTGCTAAACAGCATTAAATAAGCAAAAATAAAGAAGAAAAAAAAAAAGGGAGCACCGCCTCTGGCTGATAAATCAATACAACAGCCTTACTAACCTTTTCAGATATGTGTTCTCTTTTAGTGAACTTTATGCATTTTCATTTAATGCTTCAACTTGCTACAAGGTGAACAAAGCAGTACCTTATGACTGCTCCACTTGCAGTAAAGTATGCTGAAATGGAAAATGTACCCTTAAGAGAGGCTGGGATACTGCAATGGTCAGGATACACAGTGGCACCCAAGGAATGACAGACACTCTTTCACATTGCATTACTATTACAAAACTGAAATAAATTTCCAGTCTGCCCTTGTCTGATCTTCCATGCATGTGCTATAAACCCAAGAGTTCTTCCCCCGCAGCCTGGCACTGAACTATCATTGACAGTTGACAAACAAGGATCTACTGCATAATGTAATGCAAACTGAAGTGGTAAAACTCAACAAGTCAACAGTATACTGTAATATACTATCCATATACCAATTTGCCTAATGGAGGGGGGAATGGATAAACACATTCAGTAACATCACAGAACGTACAGTAATATACCACCAATAGAACTGGGTCATTTAATCCAGCCACTGTTAACTAATCATGAAGTTTAAGGCAGTTGTGTATGATAACCATGATCAGCCGTTGAGTGGTACTGTTTCAGTGGAAACAGTCTCTACCAGTTTCTGTTATGGGCTTAATATGTAACATCATACAATAACACTTCACAGAAGAAGAATAAAAAACACCTTATGCGAGAGCTAGTTCTGTAAAAATCTGCAGCAGAGATAATGCTCCATATCCTGACTCACTTCAAGGGATCAGTACAATTTGCTGTATATGCTTCACAATGCAGGTTCTTGAAGAATGTGCATGTGTCCCCCATTCTTACAGTTGACACTGTACATACAGTCGAGAAGATATTTAACAGTACTGTAGATTCACGTTTGTGGACATTACGAAACGTATAGCTATTGTACTGTACTACCAGCCTTTCAAATTGCCTTGACAGCTCTCATCCACTTTGCATCCATAATGGGTCAAGTGAAGCAGCTTGCTTTCATATGGGGCAAGGATTTCAATGTAAATAAAACAAGGTCAGTGAGCGAAAGTGGGTAATAGGAGTGGCTATGGATAAAAATCATAAAAATGCCACCATCAAGCATGTTACATAACATGTTGTGGCAGAAATACAATGATTCTTGCTTGTAAATCTCCCTCCTGACCTGTGAGGGCGCTAAGCAGCGAGAACAGAGTTCCCTGGATGGGCTGGCCTGACAGTTCTTTCCCAGGGTTCAAGGGAAGTCGGCCAGCTAGGAAGTGGCAGTCGCAGATTGGAGAGGTGGTTGCACCCGTTTACCAAGGGGTCATGTGTGACAGCATAAAAGGGGACGGAGAATCTCAAACTGTTTGTTCGCTTTGGTTTGTGTAAATAAACTAAGGAGGACTGCGAGAGACCCCGTTGCACGTAAAAAGTACCATGAGTGTCTTGTCTTATGCATTACTAGACGGCTAACACAGATCCTGAGCTGTCGCCAAGGGCCAGCAATAAAATGGACAGCACTTCACCATTGTCACAAATATGAACTTGTATCACCCACCACAAGCACTATTGCACGCACCCAGGACTGGTGACTGTGTTTCCATTATTGTTGGGCAGATATTGTTTATTATTTGGGACTCTCTTATCCTGTGTTATTTACCCCGTGCTGTACACATTGGTGTGTATTGCAGGGGAATTATTGTTTGGTCACCAGACCTGAAAAATACAATTAAAACATTTCCAAACCGGATTACAATTATCTGTCTGCTTCTTTCACGCACTGCATCACTCCTGCACCTGTTGCCACTCAGCCACTTTGTCACACATGTACTTTAACCATAATTAAGTTACTCTAAGAGTAACTTCATTCCTGATTATTCATACTATATTCATAGCTGTGATTGGTAATGTTGAATAATGAGCTGTAGGCAATGGTTGAAAAGGAGTCAGAATAGGAGTTTATTTTCATTTACTACTCTAAGTGGTGGTGGCATTCTGTTGTATTTAATTTCAATCCATCTCATTCCCATAAAATTATTTCTTTGATCAGAGAGGTAAGCACCACAACGCTAGACTTGATCTGATGAGAGAATGACTGCAATTGAAAGGAGTGCAGCACACAAGTGAATCAGTTACACAATTACCAGTCCATGTACAGTGCTCCCCCTTTATAACGCTGTAGTCAGGAGCCATAGTTAAGAGAACGTGCTGTTTGTGTTCCATCTTATAACGAGAACACTTGTGTTAGTGTAATGGCATTATGGGGCAAATGGGAGCCAGGCCGTACCACCTTATAACCTGTTCCGCAAGTATAAAGGGTCGTCTTAAAAGGGGGAGCACTGTAGAAATTAATTTGAACAAATCAAGGTTACTTAAAGTAAATAATTCATTTTAAAAGGAGAGTAGAACAAATGTTTGCATTACTTGAGGATGTCGTACGTGGTACATTCAGTGGTTGTCAAGTGGTTAAGATCTGCCACTCTTTAGCTAATAAACAGACCTCAATCTATTGATGTAAAAAAAAAAAATCTTCTGCTGCACAGTTCATGTCCCAGAAACTATTCCGACTAGACTTCACATTCAAAGATGAAAAGGCAATACTGAATTTGAAGAGAGGCCAAAAGTTCTAAGAAATGTATTCAAATTACTTAAGGCATAAGTTAAACATTCAAAGGAAAAAAATACTCCAGAAGTGTTATTTAAGGCAATGCCCCAAAAACAGACAGAAGATTTTGCCTTTAGGTGAGAGCAAAAAAAAAAAAAAAAAGCTTTGATATATCAAATAGTTCCCCCAACTGAAAGAATCACAATCAGAGCTATGAACCCCACAGATGTACTTCTGCTAATTCTTTAATCTTGTGTTTTTGCATTTGATCTCCTGCAGTCTCAGATGATGTTCAAATGCACTAATCTATCTCTTTAAAGTTATTTTTGTCCATCATAAGATGTTGATCACTAAACACAGACCTACAGTGCCTCCAAGACAGAGTTCAGGAATTCCTTTAATGTTTTCTTTTAATATTATTTTGAAAGACACAGGGATAGCAGAAGATTTTCTCCCCCTCAGATTTAACAAAAGTAGTACTCCCATTTCCAAAATAAATAGAAAATGAAACCCACATGAATGGGTAGATTGTTGCACATTTCTTCTTCCACCTAATGTATTTCTTATTTCATATTTTTGGTCTCTGTGGACAGCCGTAATGCAATACATTACTGCGAATAATCTGGTTGTATCCCTCTACTGACATAGTGAACAAGTTCAAACCAATCAAAACAATTCGATGGGCACAACTTTCTGTGTGAATAGATCAAACTGCAGCACTGTTGGAAGGATTTGTGAATTTAGACCTTCTGTCTTGCCATCTTCATAAAAAAGGTTATCGGTTGCAATATGCTCGGAGCAGTGTTTGATGTGGCTGTGACTTCTATTACATTTTCCCACAGAAGGTTACCCTGCTCTTTAATCTGTGACTTTTCTTTCCAAGTTCTTTTTCAGATTCGGTGATGAAATCACCCAGAGTTCTTTCTTTTAAAAGAAATCCAATTACTTGGAGACCATGGTGTGTTTTAGTTCCTTCTTACTGAACCTACACACATAAAAGGCATCAAAGCTTAGTATATTTTACTTGCTTTTATCCACTAATAGTTCAAAGGCTTTGTATAGATGTCACAGTTTTAGTGCTAAAGTGAAATAAATTGCTCACGCCTGTAACAGACGACTGCTACTTTAGTAATGGTAATGTTATCTTTAAAGGGCCTGCTCAGTAGGAGATGGTACTCTACAGTACAGTACATTACTTGAACCTTCATAGGCACTACAAACTAGGGATGCACCGAATCCAGGATTCGGTTTCAGATTCGACCCGAATACCTACTTTTTGAGCAGGGTACAGATTCGGCTGAATACTTTGGATTCGGTGAACCGAATCCGAATCCTACATCCTCCCAAACAGACATCCATTTTAATACATCCCTCCAATGTGTGCAGTTCTTTAAATAAAAGACAAATCCGGTATTGAACGTGATAGTGCGTTTGATTAACTCTGTCGCAGCTTTCAACTCCCTAAATTACTGGTGGCACACGCACTAAACAAGTCACGCAGCTGATGAATGTAAACATACCCCCGTATGCAACACAGCACAGTCACATCTCACTTTTCATGAAGTTATGCAGTAAACCTGTAATATATACAGCAAACTGTTGTTGACTTTTGTGCTTTGTTGCTTTGTCTGTGAAATGTGTTCTATCATACAGAGATAAAAAATAAAAACTTTGTGCACAGAAAAATATATTTTGTAACTTTATAACTGTCAGATGTGCAAGACGCTGTTGAGCAATATGCTTTTAGTAAATTACATTTTACGTTATTGCAATGTGCCAATACAAGTTGAACCATTTGGGAATTGCTATGTTTTATTATATATAGGCTATTTCGTAGCCTATTTGATAGGTGTTACACACACGGTGCATTTAAATCAACATGGGTTTTATTTCGCAGGGAGATTCGGGTCACTAACGGTAATTTTTTGCTCATAGCTCTCAGATCGGTGACACAGGTTGAAACGTTTTCATTCAACAGTTTCCTTGACAATTTTTGTAGGATTCAGTATTTCCCAAAAATCTGGATTCGGTGCATCCCTACTACAAACACCACCTTTCTGGGTCTGGGTCTTGCAAACTACCATGGTACACTCCTTCAATGTGTTGAAGCTCACAGATTAAGACAAAAAAGCAACACACACTTCAGTTAGCCTACAGTACATACTAATCAGCATTTCAGTACACAACAATGGAAATACTGACAGAGTAAGAACCCACCTATCTGACGCACCAAACTTGATTGGACGACAAAAAAACACACTGTACCAAAAATAATAAATACATTAATACCCAATACAAAACATAGTCTTACAATTCTACCAAAGCAGACAATTATTTTGTAAAGAGGGATACACAAGTGACACTGTAAATTTCTGAACGTAGAGTATTCATTTTATCGTCACATTACTTTACAAACTAATTCCAAACTAAATATTTTAATAAAGAAATGAAAATAAAATTGTAGCTTCAAAATTTGAAATCCGGCAACACTGAGTAACATAATCATTCTTACCCTAATGAAGCTTTTGCCATCACAAAAGCCCATGTTCATCAGAAAAGTCATCATTCTCAGATTTTAGGCAATGTGTATTCCGGTATTAAATGACGTAGATACCAGACATTTTGGTGTTTAAAAAACAAAATAGCACACAGTACCCCCCAACAGAGGCACAAACATGATTCTCTAATGGTGTCCGACACAATCTGCTTGCAGGAAGCTGCTTGTCATCCCACCCAAGTCAATAAAAATCTGCCTAATGCAAGGGGAAGACAATGGGGTTGCAGCTGCTTTCCATTAAACTAATATGACACTGCCCTGATATCCCCTTGGGCACTCCAGCTCTCACTCACTGCAAGATGACCTCTGCATCGCTGCTTGAACCCTTTACTGTAACAGGACAGCCTTAAAACAATGCCCATTTTCACTGGATTATCAGAAACAAACCCTTACTTCAGGACTTAAAACACATGGGGAATACGCCACATTATACAGTACATTAAAATAAGCCTTTGATATTACTGTACATGGTTAAACTACTACTTAAAGATCTGCAAAATAAGCTGTAATGTAAGCGCCAACATTTTTACAATCTTTGTAAAGGAAATCAATCCTCCATCTGCCATGGACTTGTCGACAGTATCAAGTGTTGACTTCCATAATGCCCCTGCCTGCAGTATGCAGAATAAATTAGGCTTTCAGTGGTGAATTGTGTTATTCCACACTACATACAGTACTATATCTATATATATCTATATATATAGATATATATATATATATATATATATATATATATATATATATATATATATACACACACACACACACACACACACACACACACACTTCAAATGGAAAGATTCGACGCATTCTAAATATGGTTGAGCCCTGCCCGATGCCCTTACAATTTTTGTAACCGCATCACAAAAACAAATCAAACAAGATCACTCCATCATCCTTTAACAAAATGTAGTTTTAAAGTAAATTTCAACCTTTTTAATAAGATGTCAATAGAGGAATGGCTAAATCAAAACATCCCGGAAAATACGAGCACCTCTGAGATGTCTACAGTCGCTGTAAATAGTATAGAGAGAAGTACTGTCGGACAAACTGAAAAACCTACCATCAGTATACTACTAGTAGTGCTAGACATGGGAGCGTTACCCAACAGCGACTTGATTTAATTGAAATAGAAAGAACTGAAAAAAATACCAGAAAACAAATAGCTCGGGGAATTAATGTTTTTTGAGACTAGTTAAAGGAAAATAATAAAAACACACATTTAGAGGAAAACACTTGCCAGAGTTTAAATGAATATCTGAGAGAATTTTATGCAACTGTCAAAAATAAAGAGGGACAACAGTTCGGCATATCGAGTTATATTTCTTTGAGAGCTGAGATATACAGACATTTAGTAAGCCCTCCGTACTGCAAACAAATAAATATAATACAAAACTGCAATTTTACATCTGGCAATAATGTCTTTAACTCGATAATAAAACACACTGCATCTGCTGTCCAATTACAAGGCAACTTTCCCGGAAGCATTTTTAATAACTGCTCGATATCTGGAAATATTCAAATCAATTACCAAGGAAAAGACTAATTATTATTACAATTGCACAATCTTTTTTTCCCGAACTTTGTCCTCAATTTATTTTCACGGAAGCATTTTTAATAACTGCGCACTAATAATAATAGTATTATAATAATAATAATAATAATACATTTTTTTCACAATCTTTTGTTCTCTTTATTCAAATAAAAGTATACAGTTTTAAAAACGCTTTTTTGTACACTCATTTTATAGAGAAGATCGTTATGGAGGACTATATTTATAGAACATTCATTTAGAGTGCTTATGTGGAAATAAATTCAGTTAAAATCAATAAAAATTAGATAATTGTGCTGTAACATTGAAGTATATAAGCAATAAGACCCTCCACATCGGGCATTACCAGGCATTATACAACCAAACGGTCGTATAATGCCTGGTAATGCCCGATGTGGAGGGTCTTGTTGCTTACATATATTTCTTTTGTGTTACAGTTTATTTCCACACCTGTGCTTGCCCCTTGATTGTGCTTCTTTGTGAACTTGGCACAGTCAGTTCAGTGTTTAACGTGCACGTGTAGAGTTCACTACACAATAGTTTCTCTACACACATCGGTAAAATGTGGAAGCCCAAATTGCAAGCCCTAGAATTGTGGTGATGGGTTTCAAAACAAAGGTTCTGAAGATGAACCCTTTACGCTGCCCTGCCCAACACTCAAAGTGGAAAGGTTTCAGCAAATTTGGGCAAGCTGTTCTGAAGATATACTGTACCGGTAGCTTTCATTTCATCAAAAGTAAATCACCATAACTTAGATTATGATTAGAACCAGAGAAGGAATGCCCATACCAACTACAATATAAAAACTCAGAAAAACTTCTTAAGAGGATATCTAATATGTAAATCTATTGTACATCTAGATACAGCACTTAGATTTCTGCAAAATACCGAACAGGAGTTCACCATACAACAATGGCCAAAAGTTTTGCATCACCTATAATTTTAGGATTGAGGCAACAAAAAAAACAAAAAAAAAAATTCTTCAATGTCAGATTTTTGTTAAGTATATGGAAAAAGCAGTATGTAATTAAATATGTTAACATAACGTTATTCACAGCAGGTTTCATTCAACTTTATGAAGCAAAATGTGTTAATTCTTTATATACCTATGTATAGTGCAGCTAAGGGTTAAACTTGGATTATTCTTTAGTAATGTGCGGCCCGCTATTCACATTAGGTTAAACTAGTTTTCTGGATATGTGGCCCGTGATAAAAGTTTGGATGCGCACCTTTGCTTTAGGGAGATGCAAAACTTTTGGCCATAGCTGTACAGTACGGATTGCCTGCTTTATAAAGGCTACTGTACATTGCATTTCAGGGTATTAATTCTTGTCCACAAACTTAGTAAGGATTAGTTTTGCAGCTGGGCTTTATTCTATTAAAATGTTTAGCCACCAGATGGAGTGGAAATGAATCAGTTAAACAGAAATATATTGATTTACATAATTACAGGAAAAACCGGTTAATTAAACCGGGAGTCAAAAGATGACCTGCTTCATTGTGTTAATGGGATATAACATTTTGAATAGGGATGGCAGGATCTGCAAGACTTATTAAATCCATTTCCTGGTTGGGTTAACAGGTCTGCCGCAATTACACGCATTAGCAAGATTCCCGTATTTTTTCAGTAGCTACAGTATGACAAATAGTTAAGCCTTATGTGCACTTTTTGATTATAAAGCCTCCTTAAATGAGATTTAACATTCCAGGGTACAGTACACTGTACATAAAAAATAATAATAATAATAATAATAATAATAATAATAATAATAATAATAATAATAATAATAATAATGGCTTAAGCCCGCCAGAGACTCTTACCAAACACAGACATAGTTAATATCGTGTATGCTGGTATCATAGCCAGAGATGCACAGTTCTTGACAGAAAGAGGACAACACCACAGAAAAGCATTTAAACCAGTACACTTTGAGCTATCTAATACACACACATTCTGCTTAAGTATTTTACATAAATGCAGCAGAGGGCAGCAGATTACCTCTTACATACAGCACCACAGTTCTGTCAAACATAAGGAAATGCGGCATGTGCTTTAATAACGTTGATTACAAAGCTTCAACTGTATTGTGTCTCCAGATAAAGTCTCCCTCCCTATCACTTATTTTTCTCTAACTTTCAAAAGCATAATGTCCAGATAAAGAATACAAAAGTATAAGGACATATTTTACAAGTGTGATTGTACCCTAGCTACAATGGGTAACAAACAGAGTGTTTTAACCATAAGGCTCTTTGTACTACAGTATACAACACGGGCCATGGCAAGCTCATTAAAAACAGAATCAATATAAATGGTGCACGTGTGAACATCAAGTGATCAATGATTTTTACATCTTTTAATGCTGATGAGAATTGAAGCTCATACAGTACCTAACTGTGCCTAATCCATATACTTGGGATGCATACTGTAGTTGCCAGTTTATGCCAATATTAAAAAAAAATACATAAATAAATAAAATACAATTATTAACTTGTCTACAAATATGCACCTAACCTTGTGATAACCCCTAAAAGCTGCTGTGACGCACATACTAAAAAACAGCCAAAGGAATTAACATGGTTGCACATGTGTGCGCAAACCAGCAACAAATGCATTTGATTAGAACATAATCAACAGGATCGATATAACTGGATAATGGAAATAGCCTCTCCTCTTTCCAGTCCCATAATATACTACCACCCTCTCGACAGTAATCTGCCCTACACTGTGATCCATCAAGGTCATTCCAAAGCAGCCTGGATATGCAGTGGTGTAATTATACAGTACATTTAAGATGTTAAAATAAATCTGGTTTACACACACTGCAGCTTAAAAGGGAAAACAACTTGCTTTAATCCTGTGCACTGCTTACCAGTCTGACCAAAGGCAGCCCGAACATTTGCTAAACAAATACACATTTTAAGACAAAAAAAAAAGGGTTCAGTAACTAGATATCATTAAACTGTGCCTATCGCTTATAAAATAAACTATTTTCGCCTGAAAAAACAAATATACTTGCATCATAATGTGTCATGACAAACTGTTGACTGCAGATACAGATGACATAACCTATAATAATCTTTTATTTTATGCTCATGCAAAAGCCATCAAATGTATCTATGTGTGTAGTATTAAATACAACAATTGTGGAATATCCCAGCATAGCACCAGGATTAAGAACCTAGGCATCACAAGAAAATGTCAGATACAATAAAAAAGTCTCCATAGAAGGCAAAAAATGTTGTAATGCACCTTAGTATATTTGCAATCATCATTAGTAATATATTCAGCAGACAACAAATTGCCTCCGGTGTACACCATTGTATTTCTTCCAGTATGACTAATAACCAGCAATCAATAACTACTGCAGTTGAATCAAGCTTGGCCCTAGACAAAGAGTGTTGGAGGGGAAAAAAACCTTGGCTTTAGTGGTTGCTTCTGGACACCATGATTTGACCCTGCTTCCTGAGATGGGCGTACACGGTCGACCCCTCTAGAATATCTAGCAGGACATTACAATGCAAGGATGGATTGCTCGATCTGGTAGCCAAGGAACTGTCTTCATAAAAATCGCCTGAATCATTGCAATGACTTTCACAGCACTTGTAACACTAAGTGATTTGAGGAGAGCATTTGGCTGGCATTCAGTTATTCCTTGTAATTTCAAGGCCACTGGAAAGAAAATGTTACATGACATCAGTCTGATGTAGCTTTCCAAAATAACCAATTAAAGAGGCCATTACATATTCTGAACTAAGGGTAAAAATGGAAGCATGAAAGACACTTCACTGCAAAAGAAATAACGAAAGACATTTGATGTACAGTATTACTGCAAGTGTTTACAGGTAAATATCATTTTAGCCCAATTTACTCAGAGTACTGTCCTCGAAGGGGGGCTATAACACCGGTTTATAAGTTGCTATTAAGCTTCCTTATAATGCTTTACAAAATTAAATGTACTGCATAAAAAAGTGTAGATACTGCATACATTCAGAAAGTGGATGAACAGTATGGTCTAATTTTTGTGTATATATTTTCAAAAGGCTTCACTATAGATCAGGGAGGAACAACTGGCCCACCAACAGTTCACAGATTTATTTTTTATTTTTTATTGATAATCATACTCCAAGTCTAAAGTGTCCTTTTCAATGTGGAAGACGGGTTGCTATGGGGGGGTGAGCTTGTGCGCTTGTTTGGGAAGCATGTATGCTGTAAAAGGAAACTGAAAGATTTGAAATGTCTGTCATAGTTTGCATCAGATGATACAGGATCCTATACTATATTTTTATAATATATAAAACAGGAATAAAACGATATATTCTACATATATGTACATCTTCAGGCTGTGCCTACCGTAGTTATTGATTATAATCGAATACTCTATTGAGAAAACTGATCTACAGTAATTAAGCCGTTTGATGAATCGTTTAAGGAAACTAAAAAGAACCCAAAATTAACACATTTACTAAAGAAAGTGAATGAACCAGTGGTAAAAACAGAAATGCATTGCCATAACAATCTGTAGAAATAAACCGTACCCACTGGCTGTTGTCTGATTTGCCAGAGTGAAGGGCAGGGAAATGCTGCAGTCCTGTGCCACTGACCAACATTTAATTTGGTGCAATTTCAAGTGTTTACATGCTGGTTTGTAGAATGACATGTATTAACCTGCATCTCCATGCCTGCAGTACATATGCACCGGGGCATGCCCTATATAAAAAGATTAAATAGTGGTATCCAAATAATTTAATTACTTACAAAATGTGATTACTTATTAGTTTCTACAAGCTGAACATCCTCACTACATTTCCAGTAACTGGGAGAGCACCCCCCATCCCCCAATTAGACAGCTGCAGCAGACACTATACAGTAGTCATTTACAACACTTCCCTTCCCACAGCAAAAAGGCAAAATAAATTAAATACAATGCTTAAAAATGGAAATACAGGGAAGTTACTCACTCTGGCCTCTATTGCACCTAACAAAAGGATATTAATATATTATACACAGAAGGCTGTTTATCTAGGGTATATATGCAGAAATGCAATGTTGTGATTTTTAAACAGCACAGACCATTTCAGATTTTAAAAGGGTCTATTTTAAACTCAGTGAATGATAAAGTACACTTTGCAACATGACACTAAGCCACCAGATTATGTTATTTTTTTAATCTTTGGAACTACAAGTTACTTTTAGATCATTTCTGGTACTGTTGATGAGTCAACAAAGTGTACCTGAACAGAAGCACTTTGCACAACAACTATACCATCTGTGAATAACCTAGAGATGTATGCGAGTGTTGGGGATTTGGGCACAATATAATACAGGAAAACAAAGATACATGAGACCGAGACAGACATAACCTCCTTTGCTAAGAATATATCAAGGTCTATTTTACAAATATATACTTAAAATCGCTAGTGGTTTTTTTTTTTGCTTTTACAACTACAAATAAATCATTCAATTAAATGCCATGAGATTTTGGGATAGCATTTTTTTTTTATATCCCTCAAGCTTTTCTGCACCAGTTCCTCAGCTCTGATAACAAAAGCTGCCACTTAGGCAATGCCTGTCCAACAAATTCAGGCCTGTGAAGCAGCTCCTCTCAATGCAGTGTGCTTTCCCTATTCCCCATCGGTTGCCGTAACAACTGTAGTCAAGTCTGCACAACCTTTTGTTGTAGGACCTGTACTAAATACAGTAGAATTTTTTTTCTTTTTTCAGTGTGATCCACCAAATACTGAAATTTAATTGAAAAAGGGAGCTTTGAGGTATTGTATCTAGTTGTTTTCTCCAATTCTGATGAACTGTGAGAGGAGAGTGCAGCCTGAGAGAACACATCTGCTGAAAAGACTATCCTTTAAAATATCCGCTCGACCAGCTTAATATAACATCGTCATGCCAAAGGGCCACATTTTCATTCCCCTCCTACTAAGAGTATTTTAGGCATGTCCTTAACAAGTCAGTCTGGAAATGCTACACTATATCAAGACGCAAAATGGCTGTTGAAAAAGTGTTGCATATATAAGCTTCAGAATTGATTTTTGATATTTAAAATCTAAAGCAGGGAAAAAGATTAGAGGCTGAACTAAAGTACAGCACATATAATTATTGAGCAGCATAGCCTTGTTGTAATTTACAGAACCGTATAATCCCAGAATTGCGTGGGACAAATCTCACGTCCTCAAAGCATACTGAGATACAGAAATCCCCAGTTTATATTTTTCACTCAGACAAGGTTGTCCCTGATGCGCCCTAAATACACAGTTAATACTTTTACTCTCCATTTTCAATATCTCAGGAGAAACTCACACATCAGGAATTGTTCTGTTTCAAATGCACACAAAAAAAACACCAACTAATTCAAAAAGTCATTAAGGTTAGTTTCCTGGCTTTTGTAGGGTGTCCAGTTTTAGTCTAGTATATCCTAAACCTAAATACATGGTTATATTGACTGGTGCCTGACTATTCATTTTCAATTGGTTCAATATCATGTTATATTCTAGTACAGTATAAAAGACATGTAAAACAGTGTGTTGAATGTGTGGTACTGATTACAAAAATAATAAAACTAAAAGCACATCTGACCCATTGGTGATAAACTGGTGTGAAATTATGAGAATGTTGAGGAAATAGTCCAATTTAACTACTCCTGTCTTATACAGGTTATATACGGTATGCAGCCTTTCCACGAACAAAGATGCCACAATGTGGCAAAGTGGTTTTAGTGCGCAGGTGTAGAGGTGATGCAGTGCTCAGTAACTATCCAACAACAGTTCAATGGTGAAAAATGAAGTTTTATTATTTGCTTTTAAATAATAATACTGACTATACATCTAACAAAGACAAATACAATTATTAATAGACTGACAAAAACACTCACGGTTTAAATCACAGTACGTCCTTTACAGGTCTTTTCCATAACCGTAACAAAGGAACAGATCGCTCGGCCACATTCCCCCAATATACCTTCAGTCACGCCCCCTTTGGTTGCGAGTGCAATCGCAATCACGTCTCCTCCAATCCATGACTGACACATCGCCTATCACAGTAAGGCGCTGACTTCTAGTATTGTGGCTTCGGCCCACTTTTTGGATGGCCGACTTCTGACTGACCCTGGAATGAACCATCAAACCATCCAGTCCGGGGCACACTGTTCCGTTTATATCGTGCCCTCACAGGTTGGGAGGGAAATTGACTCTGATTCATTCGCTCTCTGTCACATATATTTATGCACAAGTTTATAAAGAAGGTGTTTGTTTAAAATTGTGTACAGTAGGAAACATGTTTTCGGTTGTATTTTTAAACAGTGCAATAGCGACAATATTCACTGATGACCTGCAAACCGACGAAAAGAAAAGCATTGCTATAAGGATCATTCAAAAAATATGTTCAATTATGTTCCCTCACTGCAGCAATTCCCCACACAGCTCCGGAGAACTGAAGATTCAGTGGGCACCATCCATTCCCACCACCAAGCCAATTTCCTCGTTTACACCCAGGAATTAGTGTCTTCTGCAAGACAAGCAATAGTTGCTTGACTTGAAAAATGAAAATGTAATAAATGAAGCTGTCTCGTCTGGAGTTAAATGAATGGTTAAATTGTTGAAAATATCCGTGATACACTAAAACCATTTAATATCCGTATCCTTGTAAGCCAGGTTAAAAACATAGCACCCACCAAAATTCCAGTCATGAAGGAAACGAAAAACTAAATTTACAGCAATCCAAGTTTGAGGTGCAACAAAGAAAAGAAACAATCATGTTACTAAACATTTAATTGTTAACTATCTTCTATTTGAAATAAACACACTATTGCTTGTATATAAACACGTTATCAATCAATCTGAATTTCTAAAGCAATGTTAATGCTGAAATTGTAATAGAAATGCTTCTCTTATTATTTGACTTTCCTGCAGAGTACTTTGCAATGTGTGTGTCTGGGAACATGTCTACTACAGATCTGCTAAACTAGTCACAACATGCATAGGTCTCTGCATATGTAACTTTCTTGATCTCCGTTTTTCCTTTGGCAACAAAAGATGTTATTGAAGTGCTGGTTTTCTGAGCGGCGCTGGGCTTTTGGTGTTTTTGTGATCTCTCATGCTTACCACACATCATCATTCTTGCTCCCACATGCCACCGTTAAATCAATCCTGCATAGTTTACAGAAAGTATGTCGTTTTCCAACATTGCATAGGATTATGTGAGGATATGTTGTGGTCCAAGAAGCTTGACATTTGGATCAGTATTTTTGTTTTTTTACTGGACGAGGAGGGCGTATCGCACACACAGCCATTGCAGATGGTCAACTACTGAATGCATTCCTGCCACAGGGCTCCCCGGGGTCCTAAACCCTGCTCTGTACAGACGAGGATTGCAGTAACCACACACCGTACATGTCTTTTACAGAAATTAAAGGTCTGCTGACAAAGGGGTTTAACAGTAGAGTTTTGAGCAAAATTCAGAAGAAGATCTGTCCCGGGAGTTGTCCAGGAGACGTGTCCAAAAAATGTGAGAGTCCTGGCAAATAAGGGGGAGTTGACAGGTCTGTTAACACAGGGGCTGGGCAAGAAACAGAAAACCGTGAAGCACAAATGATCCAGGATAGGGTGTACTATATCAAGGAGACACTGACCATAGCAATCCACTCAACTAGGGGGGAAAAAAAAAATCAAGCTTGAAATAGCAGCACCTTGCTCAACTGGCCACAAAATACCTGAGTGTGCCAGGTACTGTACATCTGTTCACTCTGAACGGGTCTTTTCAACAGCTGGAAACATGGCTTATAAAAAGTGTGCCACCTTGGATCCAGAGCAGGTCAACAGGCTTGTATTCCTGGCAAACAACATGTAAATTGTGCACATTGAAGAACACTGACTATTTACTGACTGTGCTTCTTTGGAGTTTCAAAATTTACTATTAAACCTGGGAGTAATACTTTGTGAGTTTTTCACTATGCATTTTTCAAACTGGACTGCATGCCGTCTGAGTTTCCTGATTGATGACCACATCTAGTCAATGCAAGTACAATTATCAATATTTTTCAAACGATTATATTGTGTGTGCCCAATTAATCGATTTGCTATTTGGAGGCTTAACTGACAGCCCTACCACATGCCCATGCTTTACCTGGTGAGCCACTCAGGAACCATCATGGCAGTATAAAAAAAAAAAAACTTGTCCGTCACAGGTATCAATTTATTCATAAAAGATAGGTCTGCAATAAAAGGCTTTCTGATTAAATGTGGTGCTGAAGGAGTCCATGATATATCATTGCTGTTGATCATCCAGATTCAATCTTGACTTGATGAAGAACCTTTTGACGTAAGAATATCTAACAGCCACCATAAATTTCCCTTAGGAAAATTTATTGTCCAGAAGAATCTACTACAGCAGGGGTGTCCAATCCTGGTCCAGGAGGGCCGGTGTCCAATTAAGTAATTTAGGGTACAGTTGGAATAAAAACCAGGAGGGACACCGGCCCTCCAGGACCAGGATTGGACACCCCTGTACTACAGCATAATTACAGCAAGCCACTCTTACCAAAAGCCAAGGCAGTGGGTATCTACAGTATCTGTATCTTGTGTTGGTTAAACTATAACAGTTTTGAAAAAAGTCTGGATAACTTTTTTTTTTTTTTTTTTTTTTTTTATATAAACATTTGTGCAGCCCCTAACTAACCCTGTTTCGCTGCCATGAAAAAACACTTGTTTCACATAATTCTACCTTTAATATGCAATTGTTAAGGTTTGGGGAATTTAGATAAGATGTCATCTCATTTAAACTAGTTACTTTCTTTTAAACTGAATCTCAGCACTAAATGTGATCGAATAAATGCATTGGATCCACTTTTTAAATAAAACAAAAAGGGAGTCAGCTTTAAGGTATTGCAGTTTCAGGATTAAATACGTCAACAGTATGTAACTTCTGTTAAGTAAAATATTCTATAAAATAATACATACTTTAAAATAAAACTACAGTCAACTGTTTCAAGGGACCAGCATAAAAAAAAAAATATCAGCAATTCATATCACAAGTTTCAATTACAGTACGATGAAAAGTACTACATTTAAAAGAACTGTGATTTTTATTGAAAATACAGTTGTAAGTGAACTTTTAAATGAACCATACTTGAAATAATCATGTCCCAGCTGCTGTGCTAATTTCTCAGCTGTGTGTCTCATAGTGGTCCCAGATACAAGCACATTCTGATCACAAGCATTTTCAAACCACAAAACCAAAGCATCCTTTACAACACGGTGTTGAGCAAATTGGAAACGCGAACGACTTGCATCCAGTTTACTGTTCACAGGCCTCTGTACAGTAGTGCATTACCCACCACTTTCAACACCTCCACTTTTGTCTGCAAGGATAATGCAAGTTTTTTGCACTGGTCACTCACTTCAGTCCTTGATGGAAATGGCATTGATGCGCAAGCACTATGGCAACTCGAAAACTGTGTCTGGCAACTCTAAATGATAAGTAAGGCCCTGTGAAAATCGCGGGAATTTTCTTTAAAATTCACGGCATTGTCACGGGTAAAGTATCATATTTCACGGAATGTGCACGGAAATATAAATTTAATTACATGTACAGATTATTTATTTATTTTATTTTTTTAAAACAGCAAATAGATAAATGCACCGACATCAAAATTAACATCAAAGTTACTCAAGCAATAGCTTGTGAAACAGTGTTGTAATTAACAGCCTGTAGGTAAAGTGTATCTGCAAGGACAGCTTTCAGTTCTAGTACATCAGGTGCATGTTCACCATTTAGGTCTTGCAAAACAAATACAATGTGTAACTCATACTGATCTTGGGCATCAGTCGACTCGTCAGTGACCACTGACAAGCAACCAGACTGTTTTACCAATTCCATAATCTCCTGCTTGTGATACTCTGCAACTTTAGGTAAGTATTCATGTCTCAGCTGGGCTGATGAAGGAATCACTCCACCATTTGCTACACTCTGTCTGAAGAATTCCTGTAACTTTTGGTTGTCCAATTTTTCAAAAGGGATATTTGCACAAACAAACACCTCTGTCAGGTCAAAATTTAATAAGTGGACTTTTTGAATATGGAAGTCACGTTTTTTTGTATCTCTGCAAGTAAAGCAGTCGCAGTACTGCTCTGGATTTCCGCCTTTCGGTGAATCTAAATGCCTGTCAACAGATGAGTTTCGGTAGTGATCTACAGTAACGTTGCAGGACATACTGAACAAGAGCTTACCTCCATCGCTGTGTAAAACTCCTGCTGGATACCGCTTTACGTGATCTGCTGCAGACACATTTTTAGCCTTTTTAGAGACATCCATTTTCTTGTTTACAGTGTGTAGTATTTTAATTTCCCGCTTAGACTGCATATAGTGACATGACAATCACTGCACAGCACTGTGCACGGCGAATATTACACGCAGGCACATAGCAGAGATGTACAGTTTCGTTAATGTGATTTTTTTAATTTTTTGTAGGAAATCCAAATTATGAAATTATTTTTATTTCTTAAGAATATTGTAAAAATCGCAGCATTGGGCTAATTTTCCGTGAAATTGTGATTTTCACAGGGCCTTAATCATAAGATCTGTAGTCCCAAAACAGCACTAAAATACACTAGAGGCACTAATCTGGATGCGTTAATACATTTCCCAACATCCTTTACACTCAGCTGTTCAAACTAGGGCAAATGCTTTTATTCCAATTTTATTCCATGAGGGGGCCTCCAAAATAATTTTCACAAACAGGAAATTTCATGTTAATAGTAAATTTACAATAAACAACTGCTAAATTTGTAGTAATCAGGAAATGTGTTTAACCCAAGTTTGTTCTAATGAGAATTGACTGTAGTACTTAATCCTTGATGTACAAGTCTGTATGATGCAAAAAAGACTATTTGCATAATTAGCTATGGAAAGGCAACTGTTTTTTTTGTTTTTGTTTTTTAAGACATGCTTTTTATTAGGTTTCTTACAGTTATACCACAAAGAACAAATCATTTTAAAGCTCTGCGGCACCAGCAAATATAATGTGATGTTGAAAATACAGCATCACAACTTATTTTATGGACCCGTTAAGGTTATTTATAAAATCCGTAAAACCTTCTGAAATTCAATGTTTTAACAGCATTACATTTTATTTTGTGTAAGCCTACCTTCATGTTCGATGCCTCTCTTTCGAGTTTGGTGAGGTGATTTGAGTTGTCCTCAAGATCTTGACGAAGATTCGAGTTTTCCATTTTAAGTGCCTCCACTTGCTTTAGCAGCTGGTCATAAGAAGCTGCAGCCATCTTGGACTACTTCTTGACCTGATCAAGAGAAAACAGCATTGTAATTTCAGTTAATTTCTCTAGATACAAACATTTTCTTTGGTATTAGATATACCTGAAGACAGATAAAATAAATCAAATCTTATGAAAACAAAATAAAAAATTTTTTTTTAAAAAATGAGTCTTGTGTCTGCTACAGATCTCAGGAGTTAATTTTTTGTCTAGTCCCTTTATGTATCATAATTAGAACATCTAGTTATAAAGCATGTGCAACTCCTGACCAATATTACCTCAAGTAGTTCTTAAGGATTTAAGTAAATGCTTTCTAATTAACTACACTGATCACTAAAGTAATAAATGACTTTACTGAACAGTGTAGAGAAAAAGTGTAAGTGTAAAAAAAAAGGTAAGCTCCATCCCTTCCACAATTAAATCATATTTTTTCAATAACGTACCATAGAAATTAATAACCAGGGTGCTGGGACAAACATTTATTCAAATAATCTTTTAACATATTCCAATATTCTTCTATTTTTTCAAATTACCTTCCAAAACAGAGATAAATGTTCTCCTATATACAGGTAAATGAGTTTTATTCAAAAATAGGTGTCAGGGAGTTGGAGAAGTTATTTTGGTCAAATGCATCACAATTTTAATTAACCACACAACCCCAAGGTATTAGCAATACATTTCGCCAAGGTGACTAATTACATAGATGCCGAGCACCGAGGCAGCTTCCCACTTGCATTCTAATCCAGATTCCTGGATCACCCTTTAGAAATGAGTCAGTGTTGTCAGCTCTAACACTCACGATGATTGCCAAACGTTTCAGAAAATGGATTTGGATAAAGAATCATCAAGTGAATGTTTGGCTCAATGTGACTGTCATCCCTTGCAGTATATTATCAGAAAATGTATTCCATTTCCTCTGACATCTATTCAGATACAGAAAGATTCAATGAATTTGTCTGTCTGGATGTTGAACTCCTTTCCACAATCCTACAGAAACATTCTGGGTGCCAATAATGGGTACTGGGTGCTAAAATAAAGACTTACCCCCTTTCCCCAGTAGTTATCTGTATTATTTTAGTTTTATTGTAATAAGGGATGCAGGGATGCTAGAACTAGGGGTGCGGAAGCACCCCCTGGATTTGCATGGCTTCCATCATTTACAGACGTTAAAGTTTTGTTCAATAGATTTCAGCACTCCCACTTTAAAACTTGTTCCAGTGCCACTGAAGGCACAGACTACAATTGAACCAAAATCAACATTTGCATAAAATTTGATACCGAACCGAAACCAAGTTTTTGTTTTTTGTTTTTTTTTGCACAATGAAAACGCGATGGCAATTTCAGCATTATGCCAGCAGGCATGTTTGGAAGCTCATTGCACACTTTGCTGCATGTAACCCAGGACTTCCCAAGCCTGGTCCTGGGGATCCCATGAGTCTTCTGATTTTCATTCCAACTGAACTCTCAATTACTTAACTAAACCCTTAATTGAAATAAAAATCTTGCTTAATTAGACCTTTTTAATTGTTCTCAGCTCCTAAAAAGTTGCAGAGATCAAGTTACTTATAAAATGTTATACTGCTAACTTTTTAAGAGCTGAAAAACAATGACAAAGTTCTAATAAAGTTCTAATGTTCAGTTAAGTAATTGAGAGCTCAGTTGGAATGAAAACCAGAAGACTCACGGGGTCCCCGGGACCAGGGTTGGTAAGCCCTGATGTAGACACTTCACATTAATATCCTTTCATTTTAATATGTTAGCATAAATCAAAAGTAATGACAAGACCTACCTGATAGATTGTGACAGCCCTCAGTATGGTTTGTTGATGAAAGGTACTGGTGCTACTAGCACTGCAGGCATTCGCAAGCACTCAGTCTGCGAACCCTAACGTTTTCCAACATTCAAGAAGCTCAAATTGTAACTAGTTCTGTTTTAGGGTAGTCTGATGCTTCGTGCAGGTGTATGTTTCTGTGTATTGATGAAAAGATTGCAAAGATGGAGCTTCTCTGTTAAATGTATGCAAGCCAAAATGAAGCATATCAAGTTTTGAGACTTAGTTGCACTAGTATATTTAATAAACATTTTCAAAAGCTATGTTCAAATGTACAGCAACAGCAGTAAAAAAGCTGTGCATATCAGAAAATCCAATAGACCCGAGTTCTCCAATCCTGGTCCTGGAGGACCGGTGTCCCGGCTGGTTTTTGTTCCAACTGTACCCTAAATTACTTAATTGGACCAATTAAGCTTTTAATAAGCAATTTAGGGTACAGTTGGAACAAAAACCAGGATGGACACCGGCTCTCCAGGACCAGGATTGGAGAGCCCTGCAATAGACTAACCTTAAAATGTCCTCTGGACACCATGCTGTACCAACTCTCCCTACACACTGACTGTGTGTGGTGTTTTTTTTCTGCATCAGCAGTGTTCTCATCAATAAACCCATTACCAGTACCTCAAAATAAATTAATGTATAGTTCAAATTAACTACTGAAAGGAGCAGTCACTCATAAAATTGCATTTCAGGCAGGGTGTTTCTGGTGAACCACACAACTGCAGATACTGGTCCCTGCATGCTTGGATACACAACCCTATAATACATTTTACCAACATCTGAGCTGGATGTTAACTAAAATTCCATAACTGCACTAAAAGGCAGCTGAGCCCCCATTCAGAGATGCTTCCCCTAGGGTTTTCTAAAACATATGCAAGAATACCATATATAGAAAAAAATACTGAAAAAGAACCTGAAACTGAATGTATTTTTAATGTTTTCTGATTCCTGTTACTGAGAGGATTGTGTGGTATTAAGCACAAGATCCTGTACTGAATCCTGTACCAATTAAAGTGTCAATCAAGTTTAACAATTACTGTAATGTATCTACTGCACTTACTACCTCACTGTATGTCGCTAGAACAGCTTACAGATGGCAGAAATTAGTATAACACTATTTGAGTTCCAATAATTACTGTAAAGGTCAGACCCAACAGATAATAATCTGGTTGGAATCACAGCTCCTAAACCAGCTATAAGAAATCAGTATACCGATAAAGACTAAAAATAAACACCGTATACTGCAATACACAATCATTTCATTATTAAACTGATTTAATGTTGTAGTATGGGTAAAATAGCATGTACATAAATAGACAACAATTACCCTCCAAGTAAAATAAATCCCAAGTGCAACGTTAACTAGACCAGTGTTTCTCAATCTGTGGTCCACCTGCTCCCTTGAGGTAGTCCATGGAAAGGTTACATAAACCTTCTCCATGGCCAGCATGCTGCTTATGTAGGAGGGCCTATCTGGTTGCATTGCACACATGATTGAGAGATTGCATACTTCCGGTTGAAAGTGGGGGTACGGTAGAGCGGTCAGTTCGTAATTTTGGTGTTGGTAACTCTGGGGTTCTATTGTATACAGAAAAGAAGGCAAAGACAAAGTTCACTATCCACGCGTTAAAAAAATACTTTGGAATTTTTAAATGCTTGCACTTAAGCCCTGGACACACTGCCCATTGTTATGCTTTGCGATGAGATTTTACAGGATCGGCCGATCGATCGCAAAGTTTAAACACAGTTAATATTTTGCAATGCGATTCACTCGCATCGAGCAGTGTGTTATATTCACTCACAAGTCTCAGTCAGCAACTAATGAGTTCACTGCATTCAGTCATATGACTGGAGACAGACATGCATGCATTCTCTCTCTATGCGCTTCTTTAGTGTGACGTCACATCCGCGGTTATTGTTGCTAGGTGGTTCCAAACAAACAGGCGAGTCTATAGTAAAAATAATTGGTGCGTTTTAAAACATGTGTAAAATGTTATAGCAGGAGGTTGTGGCAGACTGCAACACCATTCAGAAAGAGAAAACTGAAAAATGTAGTCCGAACACCATTGTCATCTGTCAGCCAACATTTAACAATTCAAGGATGAAAATAAGATGCCCATTTCACAGCAATTTGAGCCATTCCAGATTTTATGGTAACCTTAATCATTCAGACACAATTAAGCTTGTTACTAATTGATGTATCTATTATTCAGGTCTCTTTTTCACACTAGACTATTGTAAATCTACTTTGCGATAAGAAATATCAATTTAATAAAGGTTTTCCACTCAAAACACGTTAATATTGCTTTCACTCAGGGGCAACTAAAATACCTGTCCTTACCCAGTTTCCCGGGACTATTTTCAAACAGTAACCACTTTATGGGGTAACCACTATATGTGTGTGTTAGAGAGAATATATGCATGTCTCCAGTCAAATGTGGTTTTCACAATCACACCGCCTTCTAGCCAGAATTCTAGATAGTACTGTCATAGCCTTATGTTTTCGCCTATTGTCATTGATTTGCCCCATTGCCGCTGTACTTAATGCACCCAGGACAGATCAAACAACAGAAAAAAAAATAAAAACAAAATGGTGTGTCCCTTCCTGCGCAACCTCCTCCACTGAGATGCGACGCTCGCATCGGGCAGTGTGTTCCGGGCTTAGCATGCAAATTCTGAGGTTTATGTCAGCACTGTTTACGGAGCAATTGAGACCAGCACGGAGGCTAACACAACAAAACTGAGTATCCCTGACCAGCCGAATTACGCATTGAAGCACATAATCCGTTTTGTTTTTTTTCCTCTCTGTAAATGTGTTATGAGAAGTAAACTAGAACCGTTCTTTAGAACTCCAATTTAAAAATAACTTTGCTCACAGAAACAGGCCATTGCATTAAAACAAAGAAAGGTAAGTCTACAGTTATTCTTAATAATAGTGATTTATTTCTTATTTTTTTAACATGCTTATTTTTCAGTAAGCTACACTGTTTATTGTGTGGTCTGCCGAGATAGATATAGATAGATATCTATATATCTATCTATCTATCTATATATCTATATCTATATATCTATATATATATATATATCTATCTATATATATCTATCTATATATCTATCTATCTATCTATATATCTATATCTATATATCTATATGTCTATCTATCTGTCTCTATATCTATCTATCTATATCTATATATTTCTATATATATCTATATCTATATTCAGGTGGTCCATGAAATTTTGCTTTTGCTTAACACAAAGTAACATCCAACATATTGGCAAGGAACTGGCATCCCCAAGCACGGGCACACACTGACTTGCCAGAAAACCTCTGCCCCGAGGGCACAATGAGGGTCATGAGGTGACACCATTAAAACAAACATTTCTGCACCAATGCCAGCCTCTATAAAAAAAAAAGATACCTATTGCCCATGGAGGTAGTTGGCCTGCAGTCTTCACTACCAAACATTAGCTTTTCATGGCCAATTTATCATACTTTGGTGACAAGAAGAGAAATAAGGCACTGACACCTAAAGTTTAGCTACCGTCCTTCAGGTACAACAGCAGGTCACCCCAGATCAGTGCATATTAGGATTGTTACATGGTAAGTATCTGAAATGTAGATGCACTGTAAGAATGTACTGTAGGCATCACAACTGCATGCCTACAACGATGTATTGCCAATTCTAAAGTGGAATATTTTCAGGACCTGATGCCCTGATTAAATATTCCAGTGCACATGGTTGGTTATTGGTTAGTTTTATTTTATGTTTATTGGAACTTCAGCTGGGGCACAGGGTTAAAAGCACATAGAACATTACTGTATCCTTCTACAGCATGCAAGGGCACTGGGTGAGTTTTTTTATTAGCAGGCTAGTAAATGTCAAACAAAGAAAAATGAATAATGTATTATAATAAAATGGACCCGGACAAGATTCTTTGTGGAAACAGATCTTAGGAAGGTTGAACACAGTATGTCTTATTTATTAAAGAACACTCTTATGGGGATTAATTCACATTCTGATCTTGAGAGAATGTGGGTGTACTGTTTCTATATTAGGATAAGAAAATAATACTGGTAATAAACTGCTGCTGCCTTTTTGTTAGTCACCAGACGCCTCCGAATCAAGTTGAGAAACATATCAAAGCTACTGCAGACAGACTGAAGAGTCATACATTTACTGTAATGTATAAAATGAAGAGCATTGTTTTAAACAGGACTGAAACACACTACCGTATTAAAGTCAATGTGCTTATCTAATTGATCATTCATAAGAACAGTAGAGGCCATTTATGACTCATTTGAGTCACTGCATGGACCTAGGCTATTTTCTTACATTAATAGGAACAGTTGCCATCCCACTGGTTAAAAAACAAGTAAAACCAAAGTGTCATTGTGGCAAAGTGCCCGCCCCTGTGTGTATTTTGTGTTATGTGTTTTAATGTTGGTGTATAGTCATTGGTACACAGGATATAAACGGGTCTGTGTAACACGAGTGTTTAAATTGTATATTTGTATTTAGGCACGAGGATGGCACATCACATCACGTGCATTTAAAGTATTAGTATGTGAACACGGGAAAGTGCACTTTAATTAATTCACGTGCAGTTGTACCGAGATTCCAATTGAATGATTGACTAGCAATCGAGTCTCGGTACAACTGCATAAAAGCAGCATGTTTTCACTCACTCGGGGTTGTGTGTTCGGTGAGTGGAGAACGGGTGTGGAGAGAAGTAAACTAAAGTAAATTGATAAGTAGTTAAATCTGCTCACCGTGTTTGTCTGTTTAGTCCGTTTTTGTTTGTCTGTTTATTTTGGCTCAAGTGCCGTGTCCTGTTTTTGTGTTCTGTTTATTTATTAAATGCTGAGCGAAACCATTCGCTCAGCTCCACCAAACTCCACCTCTCTGTCGTTTATTTCCTGGCTGTAGTGGGTGACGTCAGACCACACCCGTTCTCCACTCACCGAACACACAACCCCGAGTGAGTGAAAACATGCTGCTTTTATGCAGTTGTACCGAGACTCGATTGCTAGTCAATCATTCAATTGGAATCTCGGTACAACTGCACGTGAATTAATTAAAGTGCACTTTCCCGTGTTCACATACTAATACTTTAAATGCACGTGATGTGATGTGCCATCCTCGTGCCTAAATACAAATATACAATTTAAACACTCGTGTTACACAGACCCGTTTATATCCCGTGTACCAATGACTATACACCAACATTAAAACACAAAATACACACAGGGGCGGGCACTTTGCCACAGTCATGCATTACATAAAACATGCCACAAAACATGTATTGTATTTAATACAAGAGGAAGAAAAACAATTTTGGGGAAACCTTTTTTGCCAATACCTGTTTTGCAAATAGAGGAACTGTAGACAGCACTGTGCTACTGTACAATATACTGTTCTTTCGTACATGCATCTCTAGCTTTACATGGCAGAACCGGATCAGCTATATATTTAAGTAAAAACTCTCCAACTCAAAGCTACAGTAATTTATCATTCCTTCAGCTAAAAGGGTCAGAATACACAGAGTGAGAACACTGTTCTTGAGGGGGGAGGGGCAGATTCAAACTGGGCTGGGTTTGAGGTAAAGTATACTGACAGAGCAAAGGGACAAAGGTACCAAGGAACTGGCAATTCAAATTATCGTTTGTTTCAAGTACAGTAAACCACCTTATACTATGTTAAAGGTTGCTGGACCAAAATAGATTAAAATCACTGCAAATTTGTTCTTCATTTCAGTGATTAGAGAATACTAGCCAAAAATATAGCTGCCCGTTTTTTTTTTTTTTAAATATAATTGTAAGCAATTTAAGGAGCAAAAATTGTAAAAGGTGTTTTAAATACAAACCGAGGAAATTATATATATATATATATATATATATATATATATATATATATATATTATTAGAAATGAGAACTGATCAAGAAAAGACCACAAAAGTGTCCTGTATTAATTTGATAAATTTAAATCAACACTGAATGAATGTGTCTGTGTGTACATACATTGTAATATGACTGCAACAGCAAACAGACAAATACATCAAATTTTATCTGAGTAGAAGGTTTACATGGTTATTAGACTATTGATACAATTCAGTTATTTTTTTGCACAAAGCAAATCTCTCTCTTATTATATGGCCTAATTAACGCAGTCAACACTGCTACCAACAAAGGGTTGGGGGGGGGGATAGGAAAAAAAAAATCTGCTTCATAAATTATTTATTAAGATTTCCCTCAGCATTCAGTTTAAGCGCAGATTGGAGCTCAGCTATTGTCATGTTAATAATTAGAAGAAAAAAAAAAAACACTACACCCATTCCTTTTTAAACTGTTCTCTTTCCCAATTTGCAAACCCTGAATACAATACTTTTAAATCGGCAATGTTCTCCTCCTGGTAAGAGGATTCCATCTTGTACCATCAAACCCATTTTTAAATCAATTTCTGTAGCCAGCAATGCAGCACTCTGGCTCGTTCTTCTGCAGCTCTGAGACCAAAAAACTGCAGTCAACTGCAAACGAGGGACACCACTCTGACACTACAAAAGACACGGCATGCAACTATTCAATTAGATTAATTCAGCAGTCAACCAATATGTATGTCTTACATCAATATTTCCAAGATTTTTATGTTTTTACGAAGGCTTGTCATATTCTTCACAGATTCCACTGTGAAAGCATAAAACCCCATGAATCTGGTTTGTTCCAGCCTTTATACTACAGAAACCAAAACCAAGGCAGTGTACATTTTAGTACTATGCTGGTTGCCTGAAACACATTTTATTTCACATTCATTGTCTACAGCAGTTCATTTTTCCCCAAAGCACAGAACATGTCTCTTCTGCCTTCCCAGCTACTGGATAAAAAAGGAGAGATACATGGAACCCTCCCTCCTCTTTTTAGATCCAGCATACACAAAAAGAAAAGGCTTAGCCTGCAAGATATTCTAAACAAACCTCATTTCTTAACAGTCTGCAATTAAAATCATTCAAATCCTCATTTACAAAAAATAATCCCAAATCAAAACGCCAAGTGAAAAAAAAAAAAACCTACCCCATTTCTGTACCACTGTCAACCTCCATTCCATCTCCTTTCCCTGTGTTAAAGCACAAGCAAATACAGCCATTCTAGTCACATGTCCCCACAATGGGCCAATCAGCTGGCAGTCAATCTGCTACAGTACTGGGTGATTTGGCCTTCTTTCCACAGATTACCCAGCTGCTTCCCATAGTCAATTAAATCCTCGTCTGGAAGTGGTATAGGCCACTTGCTCCGGCAGATGACTGGCATGAGGCCTATAGGTCCGAGCAGCCCGAAGGTCATGCCAGGGTCAGCAGGGCTCGGAAGTGACAGCAGAAAAAAGCAAAAACTAAACAAAAACTACTAAAACTCATGGCTGCTGTAATAAGCACTCAAAACACCTACCAATCACAAAAGCCCCTTAATCTGCTTTTATATTGGTCAAACTGTTTCTTAAACCGTTGGATTTCGCATAACAAAAGCTTGTCTTTTATTTATACATATTTAAAAAAGCCTCAGGAACCTGATAACATAAAAAAAATACAACCCAGGGATATTTGTGATATCGCTGCAGGTGGCAGATTTGTGATATTGCTGCAGGTGGCAGAAAAAAAGGAAAAAAGTATATCTATCAAATTGGACCCATATTCTGCATGCCTCCTAATTTAGCCCATGGCCAGATGTGTCAGCTCAGAAGGAACCAGAATAAGAAAATTAATAAATGCATAGATAAAATAATTACAAGCCACAATATAGTGAAGCACCAACACTTTCCTCTTGTAAAATGTTGGGGGAGGCTGCCTGCTGCATTTGTTACATTTTTACAAACTGTTACAAAACAGGCTGAAGGTTTTTCATTTTAAATTAAATGATATTACAAATGAAGTTCCAATCACTGGGTTAATATGCCCATAGAGTCAATAAGTAAGTTTTTAACTCAAGGAGAATGCCAAGTTAAACCATAGTTGGTGGCCTTATATGAATACAAAATAGTTTCTCATGGGTTCATCTAAAAGCACCACCAAATACTTGGATGCTTGGACGTCTCAGTAAAGAAAAAAAACGCTGTACTTTTTACATGCAAATAAGGCTGCCTTCAAATAAAATAAAAAAGCTGCTTTAGAGAGCAAGTAGAAACGTTTCCCGGTTTCACTATGTCCCATTCTGTCCTTCCTTTTGATTTCTTTCACATTTCTGAATTTATGTGGGAAAATGTTTCATGGATCCGATCCAGGTCTCAAGTTCTTGGCAACATAAAACAAGCATTTATTTTCCAACATACTTTCAGCTGGCAATTCTTTTTTAAAGGCTCCCTAATTTAGTGTGATATAAACTTTTTTTTGTTTTTTAAATAAGAAAACGCCTACTACTATACAATACCAATGTTAGGACTCAAAATGTTGCCTTTCAAAAGGACGCACAGTACCTCCAAAAAAAGACAACAAATCTATCAAATGAACCTGCCCTGAAAGTGCCCCTTCTGATTTTCTGGAGATAAAGCACTACAAATCCTCAAACAAAAAAGTTATACATCCCAAGGAAGCAACAACTAATTTAGACAGATACGACCGCGATTTATAATTTAATCTCTAATTCTTGCCTGGTAATTTTTAAAGAAGCACCAAGACAAATTAGGTTACCCCTGGGTTGCTACAAAGTTATCACCATCTAATTAACTAACAATACAATTTGGCTATCAATCTTCATATCTGATAATAAATGCTTTCATATGTCAAGTTATATGAAAGGGTTCTTATTGATCAAGGACACAGAGGAATGTCTTCCAAATCCCGGAAATAGTAAAACTCTTGCGTTAAGGCAGCACCAGTAAAAAAACACTACCTCAACTAAAGCTTTTTTTATTTATTTATTTTTGTTATCAGTCCTGGTGTGTTCCTATTTACATCAATGTAAAGTCACCTCTATTCAGCAGCAAGAACAAGTAAATAAACTGGCTAAAAAAAGAAAACATTTTTAAAATCAACATGGCATTAGTTAAAAAATAAATCTATATTCCTTCCTTCATTGGTCTGAGTAATCCTGTAACATTTGATAAGTACTCATGTTGTATGTGTTGTGCCGCCTCCCCTAAAACTTTTCACTAACAAACTACATCTCACAATACAGTTACAAGCATGGTACACAAGAAAAAAAAAAAAACTAATAAACATTAGCCAATCTCGGGCTAGCTCTGTTGTCGTTGTAGCCAATCACAGTAAGAATAGGAACAAGTCGAAGCTACTTAGTCAGGTTGAAGCGTAAACACCCCGCCCAGCTCCAAAATCCACCTGGAAACCTCATCGGAGGCAACTGGTAAAAAAAGGTGCCTATAATATTAAACAAACTGTTTAATGCCTGTATATATGTAACTTATTAATGTATTTCCTTATTTTATTTATCTGTATTATGTTCTCGTTTAAGGTATTGTTTACGAATTTCATGTCAAAATATAAGTAATGTTGTGGGCTCCCGAGTGGCGCATCCAGTAAAGGCGCTCCATGTGGAGTGCAGGACGTGCCCTACAGTCTGGACGTCGCGAGTTCGAGTCCAGGCTATTCCTTTGCCGACCGAGGACAGGAGCTTCATGAGCAAACCCCACAAACCCCCCAAAATCAGATTCTGAACGAGGTGCTGTTGCCAGAACATCAAACGCTCCAACTACACACACTGACCAAGATGTAAGTAGTGAAGAAGATGATGTAGACATGAGTGAATCAAATCTACAAGTCCCTTCCTCACAGGAAAGAGAGAGACAATCTCAAGCTTCTAATTTCAAAGAAACAAGGCAGAGAGAACTACCTGGACCTTTGGATATTTCCCAGGCAATATGTATAATTTATTTGCACTGAAAACAATATAACATTGGTCAAAATATTTTGAGTTTACAGAAAACAAAAAAAAATAATGAAAAAATAATCATCATACTTAGCTTCTTAATTCATCTCCCATTTCCTTTCACTTATACATTTAAAAAAAAAAAAACAACACTCCACCCACCAAGCCCTTGTCTGCCACCCCTTCGCCACCCCACTTTCAGAATCCTGGACCCACCACTGGTGGTGTGGTATTAATATTTCACTACAGAACAAAGCTTTAAAAGGCCACATTCTGAACTAACTTCATCAATGGCTCAATTAATTTGCATATCAACGTTTGTCTAAAAAAACAAAAACAAAAAAAACAAAGAATAGAAATTGGTACCATACACTTACATCAGTTCATTACAAATTGCATCCCAAAATTTTCATATACAGATCATTTTTAAATAAATTAAATTGATGCTTTTGCTTTATTCTGTATGGGAGGTAAATAACACTTTCACAAAAATATTTATGCAACATAAGCCCGATTCACAATTCGCGCAAGACTAAAAATCACCCAGGGTTTTCAATTAGTTTGAAGGTATGTGGCACTTACAAGGTAGTAGGGGGCACCGATCTCATCGTGGCGCGCAGAGCTGATGAGGGAAGAGTGTGGGAGAGGGCTGGGTGTGGGTGTGTCCCCGACAAAGTACTCCATTAGTGTAATGAAGGAGTTGTATTCAGCAAGCCAAGATCAACAAGAAAAAAAGAATACTTTTGGAGCATCAAGGCCACTGCAATACAAGACTGGCTGAAAATGTGTGTGGAATTGGTGACCGCACCTTTAATTGTGTATACTTATAATATGCGGTTTCCCATATTACAACTATACACAATTAAATGTGTATGCATGTATTAGGGGTGTTAGGGGTGTTTAGAGTTTAAACATCAGTAAAGTGTCAAGCATTTATGATTTTGCTTAATCGTTTAAACTTTGTCAAAAATGTGCAGGTCAAATATGAAGAACAAGAGGGTGTCGGCAAATAATGGCTACTCAGAGTTTTTGTTTGTCACGTGGCATCATTGTCACTGGATATTCACCTCCCAATGTCCAGCATGCTTTTGGTCACGTGACTAATGTCCTCTTCAGGAGCTCGAAATAAGCAAGTCTGGGCATATTGTGATTAAAGGGAGACCAAAAAGTAAAATGTAGACTGTGCTCTGCAGAGCTTAGTTACAGCGGCAGTACGGGAACAATGTTAAATCATGTGAATATAAAGCATCCTGTACATATGATGTCTGCTTCTACTACTGGTGCTGGATCTAGTGCGGAGGAGGTGGGCCCAGACAAACAACAATGTAACTCGGGCTGAAAACATAACATGGTTGATTATTGAGATAATTGCAACTGACATGCAATCAATTTCAATTGTGGAGGATACCAGATTCAACAAGTTAATGTTTTTTGTTGAGCCAGATTACAGAATGCCATGTTTTTTTTTTTTTTTTTTTTTAGTCTGTTCTATTCTGGTACCGAGACTCAAGAGATGTTTAATACGTTGTTTTTTTTTTTAATTTTTACTTTTATTTTATTTGATTGCTTCCACTTTGTTTATTTTTTGGTGTTCTTTTTTTTTTCCTACTGCTGCCAGACAAGCACAAAACCTACTGCTATTAATAAAGGACTTCTTTTTTCAGAACATTGATCCTGCAAGGGCTCTAGATAACATGGTCCGTCCCCAACAGCGGCTCACACACACACACACACACTCCTGAAACTAGTGGTATGGTCCCTCCCAGGAACAATACAGATAACGTGAAGGCACAGGACCAGACGAAACCAGACAAACATAGTAAATATGTAGCATTATATGGACTGTGGTTTAAACAATAAAAAGGTTTTTACTGGACAACACTGGCAACACAACCTGCCTGAAAGAATAATAGAAAATGGCTGTGTATCTACCTACCTACCAACTGCAATGACAGCATTTCAAAAATCTTAACTGCAGATAAGAAAACTACTTAACAAATTGGTAAAACCAAAAGTGCTTTAAAATGTTACAATATCTCTCATAAAGGAATAAAAAAGGATTACCTTTTACATCCTACTGCATGTCAAAAACACATTTTGACCCTGATGGTGGTGGGTGCTGCCTGCAGCTGATCCATGAACACGTCTACTGCAACATTAGTGCTAGGATAAAGGGGTAATTGGTACACTATTATCTCCTCAGCTTGTCTTCTAATTAAAGTGAGACCACAATAAATTAGTTAGCAAGCATTTGTAAAAAAAAAAACAAAAAAAACAAAGGGACATAAATGGAGAAATGTAAAAATGCATTTAACAAATGTACACATATACTCTCAGGTTCAGTCTTTCGTTAAAAAAAAATGCAGGTAAGTCCATTTTGTAACAGGGTGTAGATCGGAACTGAAACCTCCCTTCATCTCCCCTGCAATGCCAACCCCACTTAATGACGTTTTACGTTTGTGTTCTCTCTCTGCACGGGCTGCAAAGTTAATCATCTGAATTTACTGAAACACATTGCATCTTTTGAAATAAGTGTAAAGTCATTTTCCAAAAATGTGTTGATATATAATGGGTTATGACCGTGACTGAACATGTCATTAGCAAAGGGGGCCGGTTGTACTAACAAGGTCAAACAACAGGCCACGTTTTACTAAACATTTTAAAGCTAATAAACAAACAATTACCATAATGAACAATATTGTAATATGTTGCTTAAAACATAACACAATATATTCATAAAAAAAGTTGAGTTCTTATCTGTAAACAGTAACACGTTTAAAGCTTGGGACTCGCTGTCTGTAGCTTGGTGTTGTTTACATTATCGTCAGCATATTTTAAGTGATTGGAAGCTGAAATTACTTTTTTAAAAACACATCATATTCATATTTAACTGCTTTACCCATCCGCAATGTGTTTAGCTGCAATCAGATTAGTCTCTACTCTCTGCCTGAGTGAATGACTGACAGTTTTGTTTTCAATCAGCCTTTTGAAGGCTGGCGCCTGCTTGCCAGCTGCGCTGCTTTGTTCAGTCAATTAGCATCGGGACTAGTGAAAATAAATACCAGAGACTGGAGTTTTACAACGCAACAAAATATGGAGTTGATGTTTTGGATCAGATGATATGGAAGTATTCCGTGAAAGCTGGCTCCCGACGGTGGTCTGTTCAGATGTTTTAAAATGTATTGGACCTAGCAGCCATCAACTCCTGCGTATTTTACAAAGAACGCACGGAGAAGAATTTACCAAGGAGAGAATATATTTTACAGTTAGCACAGGAACTTCGCAAGAAGCATTTGGAACAGAGGGAGACTGCCAAGCCTGTACCCACAGCTGAAGCTGGCAACCCCGCTGAGAGCCGCAAGAGATGCCAATGCCAGGTTGGCAAGTGCAATAAAAATAAAACTTCGGACAGCTGTTCCCTGTGCAGAAAGGCGATGTGGAGAAGCGCATTATCTGTGTTGACTGTGAACAGCCTTAGACTCAAGGTAAATGAATACCCTTTTGTCGAAAAAAAGAAAAATAAATTAGCCTTTTTTTTATAACTTCTTGTGCTGTGCGCTTCTGTAAAATGTTTTTTTTTCTTAAGTTTATGTATCTACGTTGTCCAGTTGCTTTTGCTCATCTGATAATAAAGCGATTGCTGTTGAAAAGTTAAAATGTATTGCTATCATTTCAGTTTTATAAATAGGTATGTTGTAAACCGATGTCTGTTTATTTACATTTTCTTGTTTTAATTTGTAAAATAAATGTTCATATATATATATATATATATATATATATATATATATATATATATATATATATATGTGCTTTGGTTGTTCAGATGTTTGTGACGTACTCAATAAAAAAAAAAAAAAAATTATATCCGACTGTTTATCCTTTCGTTATACTATTTACAGTGTTTTGAATACAGCCGTCAGAAAAACAGCTGCGGGGCTTCTAGGTATGAGTATATCTCCGGTCCTTCTGTTAAAATACAGCAACTTGCTAAGAAAAGTTTTCCTCAAAAAGACATTTTCCAAAAAAATGTTTTATCTCACTTGCGACCATTTTAGTAAAGGTTTACTAACCTGTAAAGGTTGCTACTGTGGCCTCCTTTGGCCCCAGGCTGTACTGCACACATGAGAATAGCTACAATCTATCTCTTTGACATTCATGTTAACAAATTAATGTGTTTTGTCATAACACACTTAAGTTCTCTTGGTACTGTACATCAAAATGCTTTATTACGATATATATATACATTTTGCTTGTTTGTACTACATGCATCCCTGTCCATTTACAGTGCAGTAGTTAACAAATGGACATGCACCATTCGATACTGCAAAAAAACACTGCTGAATCACTGTCACCTGCAGTCACATGACTGAATATTAGGAAGTTATTCAGGAGCTGACTTTGGTTTCCAGAGGAGGCTAGTGGGTCTGAATTCTATCAGCATACTATCCTACAGAACATTGGTCATCTGTATGTTACTGTAAATGAAGGCTTCTGCCATCACTTTGCCCACCACAGAAATACTTGTCAAGCAAAAAATCAATTTCTTCATCACCCTGGAGAATCATTTGAGCAAAGCTACCGTAATATTAAGGTAAAACTATACTGAAGGCATCAGGAAAACCTTAGTTTCATATTGGAATAGTTTTTCTTCATTTATTATTGAGTGAAGGTATGGATAAGACCTTTAATAAAACTGACACGTGTTATTGTTATAGAATACAGTTTAATCATCCAGTATTACAGTAGTAGCAGCAGTAATTTAGCTTTGACTTGAATTCAAGAGAAGTTCTGCACACATATATGTATTGGGAGCAGTTTTGTTGGACGGGTGATTTAGGGAACTTGAAGCAGAGGTTGATTTAGAAAACAACAAGCACCAATTGTGGAAATCAGTTTGGGTATCAAAGTGTTTCCAAAGCATATGAATAACATATGTTTCCGTCCGCATAATGCCTGTCAAAAACAAAAGCCTTTCCGTTACTAAGGCAACTGGCAGCTGAATGGCTAGCTGCATACTGTTATTGTGTGTGTGAGAGAAAACGGGCCGACAGGAGGCTAAAATTACTGAGATGGGAGAAAGAGGCACAGAATGCGGAGTAGGGTAAGGAACTTGAATGAAGAAAAAAACAGATGCCAGAGAAAAAGTAGGAGGAATCAAAATAGGAGAATAAAGGAAAGGATTAGGGAAGAATTAATGAAAAAATACAGCTTGACACTGTACACAAGCACAGTAAGTCGGTATTAACCTACATGCCCTGACAACATGTGTTGGTTTTTCATTTCACAGCCATCGGCAAAAAGAGAAAAGTAAATCATCATGACCTATATCCACCACATGTAAATGTAACATTATTTTAACTGTACATACGTACGACCGTACAAGACATACACTTTTGTTAAACTATTTGGTGTATGTGTCACACTACTAGTCACTGACTGAGTGTAACACATGCACTACATGCCCATCACTGGAATTGCACAACAGATTCTGTATCTATTTCCTGATTTACAGGTCAGTAAACTAAATTTTAATTCTGTTTAAGCACAGTACTTTTATACTGTTGTGTGTCTGTGTTTAAACTGCCATTGTTTAAGCTGTTTGTGCCCAAAATTATATTTAAAAAATGCCAAGTACTTTTGCAGGTAATTAACTGCATTTATTTTAAAGATTAAAATCATTGGGCTGCATTTTAACAATGAATTAATAGTTGCTACATGCTGAAATACAGAAATAAAAGGCATGCATGATATCCCGCAAGAACACCCACTTCTTAAATTCCACACATGACCCATGAGTTATCCACAAGATTCAAAAGAGGGGCTCAAATTGCCGCTGACTAATTCGGGTTCTGATGTGAATCTAACACTGCAGCATAATATCACTGATGTAATAAACAAAACACTTAGAGCTCAATTTATCTCTCAGTGTTTTTCTCCTTATATATAGTGTGCTTGTAGTATAATACAGTGTACTTAAAGTCAAATCAATCTGTAAGCTTTAACATTTTTATTAAGTAGGAATACTTGAAATTAAATCATTCTTTAAGTACTTTGATAAATATTCGCTACTCGAAAAAATAAAATCTTTAATGCATTACTTCATTTGTAAAGAAATTGCCAGTATGAGCTGACTACATCCAGGAAACACTTAAGGTATAGTGGTGGTTAGACTACAGACACTGTATTCTAAATTCCCACCCCTACTCATTACACTATGACAAGCCCAATAAATAATTAGCCTTTATATTCATAGAGCCTTATGTACAAAATGACTGCCCATACAGTATACTAGACAAATTAATCCATTTGAATGCTTCCTAGAAAGACGAAAGGACATGGCCTTTACAGACTCACATCCATAACACACACCCAGTTCTCCATAAATGGTGATACTTCTTTGCCTAGGAAAATTACATTATCAAATGAGATTAGTATCATCTGACCACCACGGAAAAACTTCAGACCATGCAGGAAGCCTTTGAAAAATGATAAAAGAAAGTTAACTGTTTTTATACCTCCAAGCCTTACTTGTTGTCACTTGTAACACTAGATAACATATTTTTAAACAAGACTACTGTACCTCCAAAACAATCAGTCAGAGCCGAAACAACAACACTTATACACAGCAGTGTGTAGAAATAGTTATGAAACCTGAATGTATTGAAATTAACGCTTGATGCATCAGAGCATGTGAACACACTATATAACAAAAAGAATAAATAATAAAGCCACACATCTGTGTGTTTTAATTGGAATGCTTCTATTATCAGTTTAGAAATCTGGGATAATACAAAAGCTTTCTGTCCTATGCTTCAATATAAAATGAAAAGCTGTTGTTTTAAAGTAGTAAGTGTTTAGCTTTCAGAATCCTGTATCCACTTTCCCCAGCTGGTTGAGGTGCAGATCCCACCATGGATCAGCGGGGACAGGAGAACAACGCGGGAGGGATAATGCATCCCCTCTGTGACGGTACTACTGATGGGGTACTACTGCGTTAAAATAGAGGCACACACCTCTGTCTACCTTACTACTTGTGATCAGTACAATAACAACCAGCTCAGTGACCTTTTAGTCAACGAATCAGTAAAAGAATGCCCACCCGAACTGGAGACGTGCCCATTTTCAAACACAGCATCTCAAACGATCCTAAGCAAACTTCTTAGAAATGTACAGAATCTCCCTTCCTCTCTTTAGGATTGATTCTTAACGTTGGCACCCTTTACCTCTTCACTAACTCACACCATGATTCGCTTGCATGACTGAAGCCTTATTTCACATATCTGCACCATGCATTGTTTTTGTAACCTGTGTGGTAGAGACATATTGTGCAGGATCAGGAACATGTGCATGTATAGTATTCACCTCAGGCATCTATCTTAATTATGTTCCAACGTGTTATAAATCCGATTTATAAATATATGGTTATTTTCTAAAACTGCCTATTATCTACACCTAGCCAATACACAATTTGTTTCTATAAAACATCTGTTTATTTTTGTACAGCACTATCTTAATGTCCAGAGTTACAGTGATTGTCGAGGTTAAAGTAGCAAGTAGCCATCTATACTAGCATTTAGTAAATTGGACAAACACCTGATAGCAAATACAATATGGTATTCTGAATGCTTCATAGATCACTGGATAATACCTTAGTGATATTTTGATATTAACATATACCTACTCGAAAAAAAAAGTGTAATCATTGCAACATTGATGTGTGTGTTTGAGAGAAAAGTAGACTGTAAATCCATCTTTCTCTTCAAAAGCACATTCAATAAATATCCATAAGCCAGGACAAAAACTGTTAAGCTCTTCATATGATGCATCCAGGTCCTTTTGTCAAATGGGAAACAGCAGTGACGCCTAGTTCGCCACATATTATTACGAACAAAAATAAGTTGCAATTAATAATACAGCACATGTACATTGTAAATCACCGTTTGAATATGTTGGCCCTATCTGCCACATAACCACACAAAAGTTTGATCCGGCTTGTACAGTACTCTGGTAATGCAAGTTCAGTGTTTCTAAAGTCGCATTCCTTGACGTAGATACTGAATCTGGGCATCCCTGACACTGCGTGCTTAGTCCTGTAACATAGATTTACTGCCCCTATCTATTAATAATCTCTTTCCAGTTTGTGTCAAAGTGTGTGGAAAACAACCCCAATTATCACCTACTATAGCTGATTAATTATGTACAAAACTTTCAGGTTTTCACTTCTTGATGAGCGGTCCGCATTGTATCGTAATAACGTTAAACATCGCAAAAAGTTTCTCTTTTAAAGCGGTTAACACTTTCTACAATAAAGCATGTTGTTTTAACCACTAAATCAGTCATACTGACTGTAACGTTCCTAAGGGTTATTGCCAACTTCCGTACACTTCACAACAGTTGAAAGTTGTAGTTTAGCCAATCATAGGTAAGCAAACAAAATAGTATTAGGAGCCATTGCTGTTTTAAGTAAACCAAAACTTCCAAATAGCCTGAAAAGTTACATTTGGTTCAATAACAAAACTAACGGAAGTGACTTGCGAGTCTGTTACTTAATTTCACTCTGGGGCATTGCAACAAACAAAACAAAAACATTTCTACTCACACTTACCTGAAACAACATTCAGCCCTTCCCCGTAGTCTAACTTTCCTTCTCGCTCCTGAAAAGTACGTTTAAACAAAAGTTATGTGCCTTAATTGGTGGCGCACATCTTGTTCCCAATGTTCTCTTTTCCTGAAGAAGCGTTTTTTTTTTCAATTTTTCTCTTTGTGTCTCCCTCCGTTTCTTTCTTTTCAGTCACTGCAATCCTTTCCTATGCTACGCCATATTGTCTCGTCCTGCAGCCCCCAGGCGCGCAGGCGCAAAACAAGCTGTTGCTGTTACAGCTGCGGAGAGGGCAGTTCCACTTCCAAATTCCAATCTGCTCTGTATGGAGTCCTTGCAGCGGCTGTCCCGGAGCTGCACCAGTAACTGTGAAAGCACAGATACACTATGTCCGACAGCAAATTCAGACGCAATGTGTCCACAAAGATGTTTCTGGTGTATGTTTTACCTAACAAGCATCTAAGGTGTTTAAAGATAATAAAAGGTCAGTGTCCCTTCATATTCGCTTTCATTATATATATATATATATAGACACACACACACACACACTGATGCACAGCAACACTCAGGTCTATTGGATTTAATCAAATATTTTAAACATAGATAGCAAACAAAATCACAGAAAATGTGAACAAAAATACACATCAAAGAATCATGATAAGTTTTCAGTATGAAACATGACACACTGTCAAAATGAAAACATTACAAAGTTAGTATCGGGTATGACCTCCCTGAGCATTAACACAATCCTGGCAGCGTTGACGCATAGACCTGATCAGCCTCTGGATAGACTGCTGTGGGATGTTCTGCCACTCTTCCTGTGCAGCTGCAGCCAGCTGGCGAAGGTTGGCTGGTCGCGGTTGTCTCCTGTGGATGGCACTGGCGATTTGGTCCCACAGATGTTCTATTGGACTCAGGTCAGGAGAAAAAGCTGGCATCGGCAAGACCTCGACATTGTTTTCTTCAAGTCGTGCAATTGTAATCTTAGCACTGTGTGGTCTTGCATTGTCCTGCTGGAAAATTGACACTTCCGGATTGGCTTACAGGAACGGAAAAAACTGTTGCCTCAAGGACTTTGTCAATGTATCGCTGAGCAGTAGCCCTCAAAGGCGTTCTCGTGTTAAAGGAGATTCCTCCCCACATCATCACACTTCCACCGCCCCACTGGTTGACTTGAACAACGCAACAGTCAGCATAACGTTCACCATGGCGTGGTGGGCCGGTGTGGTGACCCTCTGCCTTCCAGGACATGCCCTGTCCCTCACAGAGCCGCTTTCCTGGTTTCTCTGGACTACTGTTGATTGTTGAAGCAGAACATCTCATTCTCAGGGCAACTTCTCTCACAGACAGGCCATCTTCAATCATGCCTATATCTTCAGATTCTTAATCAACTCATTTTGGCAATTTTAACTCATCTCAAATACCAAACACAGCACCTGGCGTTTTTATGAAATCAGATGACTTGAGCTCAGTATTTTGTTATCCCAAGGAACAATACTACTCAAACAATCAACAAGCCTGATCACTATTTAAAATGTAAATAACATTATGTATGTGCCAAATGAGCTGTTGATGTAAAACTTACTGTTGCGTTTTCATTGTGCATCAGTATATACATTGGTCATTCAACCAATAGGGTGCCTTTTGCATCCCAAGACCATATTTTGGATAAAACAAACAACTGATTTTACTTAAACTAATTTTTGTGTCATAAAATATTATGTAATTCATAGTCACATGCTCTAGAAAACAATTCACTATAAAGCGTTTAAAGTGAAAATAATACTGTCCCTAAATCCACGGTCAACCCTGTTATTGAGGAGATCTTCCACTAAAAAGTAATGGATTATCCCACAAATAACAAGATCTTCAGCATATGGGAAAGAAGATATGGGAAAACACCTGCAGGCATGTCAAAGAAATTTTTCACATATTTTTTAAAGCTAACCTGTCTTGGAGTACGTAGGATACTTTATTAGTGTCAACCATGTTACATGAAGTAAACCTGAAAACTTACATTTTTCCAAAATTAAGCCCTTTACCAGGAGCACAACATGTGCTCCCATTCTGTTTACCACAGGGGACATAAACGCCAAATTCTGTTATCTATGTCAATCCTGTTACTGGTCATTATATATATATATATATATATAATGCATGAGTTAGTGTGTGATATGATGCCCACTTCAGTGTGGGATGCTTGGATAAACCATCCCACTCCTCAGGTGGGCACTAAATTCTCATATCACACACTACCCCATGCATTAGTCTCTCTATATTACATGAGTAGTAGCTATAGTTACACCATTTAAATAAAAAACACACACATTTCCTCATTTTTGACACCACCTTTAACTTTCTGTAACTCAAAACACTTCAAAATTACACACAATTGCTGAAGTCACTTGGGCCAAACAGGCATTTTAAATGGTACTGCTGAATGGCAATAATGGCAGTGGCAATTGCATAATTCTAAAATAAAATTACACAAGGTTAATCATTCTGTGGGAAACACACAGGAGAAGGGATCGAGAAGGACAGTTGGCCAATTTACTATTAAATCCATTTTTACCTGGAAGTCACAAATACTTTATCCTCAAAAGTGGCATGATCTGTGGTGTTCATCTTCTATATTTAGCAGGAAAGGCGGTGTCCCAAATGAGAAGCTATGTCCTGTTTACAAGTCCAGCATATACCCGGTATGTGAGGTGGAAATGAGGCAGAAGGGGGAAGTTGTCTCGAAGGTCACGCTCCCAGAAGGTCAGTGAGCTGGAAATGTAAAGCAGGAACTTGTAGCATCCGCAGTTTTGTTTTCAGCTGCCACATATTGCTTCATAAAATATGAAGTCCCACATACACACTTTAAAATATACAGTATATATTTTTGTTTTTTTTTATATATTTTGAAAATGTATTTAGTATTTCCTGTAAATGTTAACAGTATATCTATTTCTGCCATTCCTGATCACGTGAACGGGTGACTACATATCCTTACTATTATTTTGTTCTTTTTATAATGTTTATAATGTCGATAGAAAAATCTGAAATAAAGCTATTGCTGTCATTTGTTCATAGCCTTGTAAATGTCTCTGATTCTTACATTAAATAATTCTGCCAGTTTTTTTTTCCAAAACACTTTTTTTTTTTACTCAAGCAAGTCAAGGGAGATTTTATCTGCATGACTGACTGATATTTTTAATCCTGTTTTCTGTTATTAACAGTTCAATCCAGCAATCTCCTTTCAATCCAATCTTTCAATCTCATTTTGCCTCCTCCCGTGTGATGTGTGGGCTTATCTTTTCCTTTGCTTTATAATTTCTTGGTGTTTTATTTAATCTGTTAGATCGTCATATTCCATATATGCTTGTACCTCTATTACCATATTTTTAATTCACTTCTGTTGCCAGGCAGCTCTTCTTGCTAGTGTGATCCTTCAGGCTGAGATCAATATGCATTCGGAGCACAACATCATGTCTCACATTACTAATCTACATTGTTCTGTCAAACAGCTCTTTTTACTGCATCTGACGTCATCTGATCATTATTATGCAAATAATGAACGAATCTCTGAAATAAAGGGACAAAGTAGGGGTGGGGGTGCTGCCTCCATTCCTGTGTGAGGACAACGACTGGGACTTTTGGTGTTTTAGGGGGGGAAGTGGCTGATTGCGGCCATGTGTTGTATGGCACCCAGAGGACTTTTTGACTCACCGTTGCCACCTGTTGGTGGATCGGGTGCCGTGCCCGGAAGTCAGCCTCTCATGGAGAGAGGCTAGCATGCTAATTTGGAACAGAGGACATTTGGAAAAGGAAATGTTTTGGGGAAAATATTCATTGTGTTGTTATTTCAGTGTTTTGGTTATTGTTTGTGATTGTATTTATTGTTGTGTTGTATAGTCCTGAAATTGTTGAACCCTTCCTGTGCTTGCCTTTGTTTGAGTGTGTGTCACCCTGGGAGTCGGTGTAGTGCTCTGGGGTGGGTAGGGGCTGTCTGTGAGTGTGTGGATGGTGTTAGCCACTGTTAGCTGCCTACTAAACCGCATTGTATTTGAAAGAGCTTTGGTGTGTGTCCATTACTCCTGTGCTCGCTACAATATCTAAATGCACAGAATTTGTCTTGAGATAATGCATCCTTAGTTTTGCTTATATTTTAGGGTTCCTTTGACTTTAAAGTTGTTGTCCAAAAAGTGGGAGAACAAAAGCTTGAAATTCTTTCAGCTGTCTCTTCAGGATGTCAAAAACCACACAAAGGACGGGAAGCTGAGCGTGCTTTAAATAGTATCCACCCCCAGCTTCCTAGGTGTATTATTGTGAAAATACACTAGAGGGAGTAGTGTTCTTTAAATTGACACTCTAAACATGAATTTTGCAAATTATTGTCAGCAATAAGAACATTGCTGTTAGTTAGTCCAGTTACTAACAGGGTGTAGGGTGCTCTAATTACATTTTATCATGTTTATTGTGAGACCTTTGTGGCCTGAAATGATAATATGTTTGTTTTTGTTAGGTTTTTTTCTTGGCACAATTTGACACAATTGGCAATCTTTGCTTGAGAGGGATCCAGGTCTGAATGACAGGAGGGAAACATGATACAAATAATGGAATTTTAGCAACTGGAATTATCGTGGCGAAGAATTCTTAGACCACCCACTTAGGTTTAATAGGTACAATTTAAACCTGCGTTGTCCCACAATCCGGATCAGTTTTATACTAAAATGTGATTGTTGGTCAACTGTTTAATCATATGAACAAGAGAAAAAAAGTGGATTTCTTTATTTTACTGCAATAGTGTAAAACAAAAAATAATAATAATAATAATAATAATAATAATAATAATAATAATAATAATAATAATAATAATAATAATAATAATAATAATAATTACAGGACACATGCACAATACAGATTGTTTTCATCATGAGCTTATAAAGTAACAATCTTGTTAAATATAACAACTTCCTGTATGGACACTACGCCTTAACTAATGAACTGTTTTGAGATCTGGTGGAAGTTGAAAAGTGTCAATTAAATGATTTAGAACGTGGCTACAAAAAGTGGAATGGCCTAGAAATTAACTGTGTGTAATGACTGGCAGGAAACTATACAGGCTGTAAATATGAATACAATGCTACATATTGACTTTCTTTAAAGCAGTGGTGCACAGATATGTGTTAAAAGCATACACTTACCTACTTAATTAATTAAACCAATTACACCTCTATTCAACTATTAATTATTCATTATCTGGTAATTATTTAATTGATCATCTTCAAAACCTGATGCAGAATGGCCCTCAAGCGGTAAATAGTACAATACTAATTTATTTGTTTATTTATTAGAGGCAAGAAAGATGTTAAATGTAAATATGCATTTGTTTTTGGTTATTATTTCTACATAGTACCGATAATATACCAGATTAAAAATGATCTTTATAAAGACTAAATAATTTTTGTCAATTTGTTTCATGGCTGAGATGTCAATAATCTGTTACAATGTGGCCCATTTTTTTAAACAAGTTAATTTCTTTTGAAAATCACTCCTTTGGTGTCTTGAGTCAATAAACTGTGCTATTGATCTGGGTCGACAGCACTTGGCAAATCTGAACATGAAACAAGTATTCTGTAACCTAAAACATATCACAAGGATCTAAGCAACTTGTTAAGCTTAGAAGCCAGTCTATATTTGGTCATATTCACAGAGTTATTATCCTGATACTTCACACAACAACAATACATTACTGGAAAGTTCATTTTCAAAATTTGAAACCGTCACATTGAACAATGCGGTCCATTTTAATAATCGAAACAACTGCGTTTCTGAAAACACGACCTTGTTAGTAAACACGCTCTAGCACATGTCTCTCTTCTCTGTTTTTTTTTTAAATTTTATTTGATTTTATTTAGTGACGGTAAAGTCAATAATCACCCCGGGAGCAAACACCAACAGGGTTAATCTAGAGTGAAAAGGTGGCCAATACAGCGTTTCCTCAGTATTTCATGATTTTATAATTCATACATTTCAAAATGTCCCAATTCATCTACCCCTGCCTGCTTTGGATAACACTCTATGATGTTCGACTAATGTGTGATTAATTGCGCCATCATGTGATAAATATTATGCTATTACATTTGTGTATAAAGTTTCTAATCTTAATCTTTTTTTTTGATCATCCCACACTAAGGTAGCTAAAGATGTTATTTTGTAAAATCAATGTTTTTTGTTTTGTTTTGTTTTGTTTTAACTGTACAGAAAAAGTTTAATTTACAAAAAGTAGTGCTTGCAGGGCCAGTGGATGGCAGGTTTGCATGGCTGAATAGACAAAATAAAAAAGAGGGTAACACTATGTATTTCTTAATATTTCTTATTAAGAGTTTCATAAGGTAATAATGTAAATCAGACTACAGTACAGCTGTTACAATAACTACAGCAGGATTGGTTCTGGTGGCTTCTTTCACCAAATTCATTGATAAATAAGTTACATAAATAAATATAGTTACACATAAAATAGCATCCCAGTTGAGTTTTTAGAAAATGTTATGCAAAAATAAATATTACTGAGACACTGGGAAAAAATATCAAATGTGGTTGATGCCTTTTTTCTTTGTCAGCTTTATATTATTGAGCATTCCTGGACATGTCTGGAGACTTTAGATATGAGCTACACCTTGGTGTAGCATGACTTGCAGCTACAGACTTACATTAGCTTTTATTTGCAGCTCTTATCTACCAGACAAACACTGTTGCTCAAGAGTCAATGTCAGCCAGTCTTTATTCTTGTTCTAAAGGGTGAATATGTTGAAGACATGGCATTGTTAACACCTCAGTATGTTTTACTAGACTATCCCAAGGCTCTGTATGGAATTGTATCAGTATATCCAAACAATGCAGAGCTGTATAAAGGGCTAGGAAAGATTATTCCATTCACAATTGCACAACAACATTGCAGAACGCCTATAGAAAAGAGAACTCCACTCAAATAGCCATGAAATTTTTATTTATTTTTTTCTGAGACACTTAAACTAATTAATTTGTTATCCTAGGTTCTATAAATGTAACAATTGCTGATATGGTTAGAACATATATTTGTAATGAATAAATGAATACAAATAATGCAATATATAAAAGTATATGTTTATAAAATATATGTGTATATATGTATTATATGGTATTATAAATATATAATCTATTTTCAAAAGTATTACATCTTTTAAAAGCACAGTTTTAATGCAGGAAGACCTTCTATATGACAATACTATTATTTATGATGTTTCTTCCACAGGGTTTGCAGTTTATCATGGACGATGGGATCTAAACAGACACAGCAGCTCTGGATGAAAATCTGAAAATGGCAAAGCTATAACTCCTTCCATGTAGCTGATGAGGCCCTGGCCTCCTATTTTTTGTACCATGAGTCATTTATAAATGCTGGAGTGCAGATTGGTCTCCTGCTGATACCACACTGTGTTAAAGGAGTGGGTCATAATATTATTCTGTGTATGAAATTAACATAATTGAAATATACAGAGGGGGGTCCTAAGCCATTCTCCCCCACTGACAAGGAATGCTTTTAGAAAGAGTCGTAAACAAAATACTGGACAAGTGGTTTATCTCCACCATCGCTGAATGGATCTTTTGGCGCTGCAAGCCAGACAGTTTTGGGTGCTTTGACACCTAGGACAGAAAACAGTCCATCTCATAAATCCAGCTGACCAATTGAGAACAAGGGGTCGTCTAGGAACGAGAACAACCAATGGGAAACACTCCATGTGGACTCAGGCACCGCCTAAAATGAACAAACTATCCAATCACAGGAGTAATGAGAAAGTTACAAAAGCATGAGCATGACACTCAAACAGGGCTCCCGACATGAAATCCAAGGCTCTTGATACACAAACAAGTCTCTGAACTGTGATCTGAAGACACAGCCTGCAGAGATACCGTTTTCGGACACTGTAATATGAGATAACTACTCTAGTGTTTGCCTTGGTGTGGGAGTCCGCTGCGTAAGACGTCTAAAATCCTAAAAGTACATCTCTAACTTAGGCCCGATTGATCACTGGAGAAAAAGTTGGATGAACATTTGAAGTCGACGGAGATTGAAATATATTCAGTCTTGTATTAGTTACCTGTGCCGGAGTTTGCGGTGGAATATCCCAGACAATAACCGGACGAAGAGTGCACATATTGGTGGAGGAATTGCTGTTTCAGTGGAATACCTAAATAGTTAACGACTCTTGTTTTTGCAAAGATGTTTCTTTCATACCCTGAAGTGGAGATGAAACGCGCAGAAGGCAGAACCTGGAACCTGGACCTCTCCTTGCCAGACATTTTATGCAGTGAAAATGAGAGCTTGCCATGCAAGGTAGCTGACACTTACAGATTGCATATTCTTTATTTTCTATTCCCCTTAGCTTTTTTTAATCAATCTTCATTCCTCAAACACTTCACTTTTGACATCTATTTAATTAATTTTTACACACAAAGACCTCTGCTGAACCCTCTCTTTATGCTGCTAACGGAGGTGGTCAGATAATGTCCTGCAGGTGTGGGCAGGCCTGGTCCTTGAGGGCTGGTGTCCCTCCTGGCTTTTGTTCCAAATGTACCCTAAATTACTTCAGTGGGCTAATTATTGGTCCAATTAAGTAATTTAGGGCACAGTTGGAACAAAAACCAGGAGGGACCTTATTTTATTTTATTTTTCAATAGATTTTTTTTAAAAGTGACATGATTATTTTAAAGTTAACAGTAAACTGGAGTCTCCTGGTCAAAACGGAAACGGGAGACTTGAATTCGTTTCTCATATTTGGCATTTTAGGTCGTTCAAAACTATTGTATTAATACTCATGTGCATTATTCAACACATGGGAATGAATTAAAATTACCCTGCTTGTCTCACGCTCCTCTTGTGTACTTAGTTTAAATAAAACAGCACGGTTTGTAGGTTTGTAGGTTTCGTTTTTACAATGTTACGCCTATGCCATTGTGTCGTTGTAGGGATGGCGTTAATGTGCGCGCGCAACTGCATGAGCTTGGCTCCATGAGCTTAGATGCATGAGGTGGGGCGCGTACCGCCTGCAGCTATACCTGTCTCAAAGCCATTGGACATCCTGGACAGGCGTTAAAAAAAAAAAGGTGATTTTGTTTTTTCTTTTTCTTCTCCCCGACAGATGGCAGAAGCGTATCGTCCCCATTTGCCTCGCCTAAGGTGGAAAGTCCATTGAAGGCGGAGTCACTGGGGGCGGGGTGGGGTGGGGGTGAGCCGTCACCAGGGAGACGGACACAGCTACAGAGCAGCAGATTGGCAGAAATACGGGAGCACTGTTACATGTTCATACTTCCAAAAGGACAAGGAAACTGTATCACCTGGACCGAAACAAACACTTACACTGGGAGAAAGAATCGTGGACCAAAATAAACACACAAGCCTCAAACACTACATAAAGAAGAATGTCAAGAAAAGTGTTCGAATACCGACCCTCGGGGATAAATTAGAGCGAGAACACATGTGCTTATTATATGACTTGAGGACATCACACTGTTTCTGAGAAACTCATCACAGATGTAAGAAGTAATAGCCCCAGACCACACCAGGAGACCGAAAGTCACGGTCTTCATGTGAGCTTAACCCCTATAAAAAAAGAAGGAAAACCCAAGGAGAACAATAATGCATTTTCGTTTGTAATGACGTTCTATTTATTACATTTGAAGCTAAAGTCAAACCAAACTTGGTTTGTTTTCCAATACCCTACTACAAAAATAAAGGGTGAAAACACACATTCACCGCACAGCCAAAACAAAGACCTTTGGGATTTCAGAACGACAAGGTAAGACAAAGCAATAGTTGTTAATAATACTGCATTGTTGTAAGCAGCATGCACTTTGTTCACGTAGGTTTAATATAGCTGCATGTTTATAAAACAAATGAAAAAAATAAATAAAAGCAAAATTAGTATCTCGGTTCTGTGTTTTTTATGCACCACAGAATTTACGTGCACCTACATTATGTGGTTTCCTGATATGCACCTCTAAATATCATAGATTTGAAACTAGTATTAACTTAATTTCGTAATATTACTTTATGTGTTCAACATACTGTATTACATTTACATGGTAATATAAAATGGTGTGTTAAAAGTTTGTTTATCGTGTATTTTACAGATTTGGTCGAAGAATTTAGAGAGTGAGATACACACGAAGAGGGGGGATATGGAATTATTTCTTATTTAATTGCTGGATTTTTTATTAGTATTTTATTTTTTTAAACACATTATATTCATGAATGCACATCTGTCACGCAACCTTCCGTGATTCACTGGATTGGAAATATTTATATTTCTGTAAGGTGCTGCTTCTCCTCGTTTGGATCTTTAAGACCCCGGAAATAAGCCGGGATGGGTTGTTTCTGTGCTGCTCAAGAGGAGTTTTACTGTGAAGTTCTACTTTTGGATGAAACCAAGTTGACATTAACCACCCAACAGCAGGGGATAAAGGTAAGAATATACTGACATCCTAGTTCAGGCACCTGTCAGTTCAGTCGAAGGGTCTTTTCCTGACGGGCTCTATCGGGATTTCCTATTTTACATTGCTGAATAAAAGCTCATCCTTTTTGATTTAGGTTGCTATTTACTGTTACACCCTCACGAAAACCCGGGAACATTAATGTGTCATGAACCATATTACGAAATAGCGTTTATTGGGTAACGTTATCATTTATTAAAGATCTGAACAAGTGCCCTAATTTAATGTTGCAAAACAACATATAACAGCACAGAAAGTTACTTTAACGGTAAAATCAGAAACGTATATATGCGTGTTTCATATTCACTTTTACATCAATTTTATTATTTGCTAATATATTTATTTACAATATTTTGTTACATTTCTATAACATGTTTTTGATTGCATTATTGGATAATGCTTGTACAGTCTATGGTTGTTGTTTCATAAAGAAAGTCCCAGTATACATTCTTGAGAGGTCCTGTGGTGCTCTCAGCTCTGATAATTGTTTGTTATTTAGTTTTTCACATTAATTAGGGATTCTGGTCCTCAAGCTGCTACCATTCAGCACCACTGGCTACAGATATATTATATAGTTTAATATGTAATGTGCCTATTAATCTTAAACATTGCTGTCAGATTATCTTTTGATCGTTGTAATGTTTTAGCAATGCAATTTCACAAGCACTGCTGCTATAAAAGTGCAATCTGGCCATTTTATATCAACACTGGCTGTAAATCTAGCAGAAGGAGACAGATATGGTTTGATCATCAGATGTGAGGTCAGGCAATTTGCATTAATTATCCTTTGTACAGCAATTGCTTTTTTAAATACACAGATATCAGTGCTCACACGCACACACACACACACACACACACACACACACACACACACACACACACATATATATATATATATATATATATATATATATATATATATATATATATATATATAAATAATCTTTTAATTGCTGAAAATATCAGCACTATGTATGATTCCTCTGTATAACATAAGAACATAACATAATATATTTATGAACAAGAGAAGACCATTTGGCTCATCAGTGCTTGCCCGGTTCTGAGTTGAAAACTTTGTTACCTTCAGTTTTAAAGCATCCCGTGATTCAGCATCAACGACATGTCCATGTGTAGGTAACACATTCCAGACCCACACCACTAATGAAGTGTCTCCTACCCTCTGGTGAAAAAGGGCAATCACCAATCCCCTAAAAGGTGACATGACTTGGTGGCAAGCAGGTATCAATGAAGGCAGAACCGCTGTTCCTAATTCCCTACAGCAAAAAACTTGACGAGCACCAAGGTCTACAAAAAGCTAAATTATTGCATCATAAGCCCCTTAGAGTAAAATCTAAATACAAGCAGTGTAATTGTTTTGAGTCTAGTTAGTGAACAACTGTACATGAACCATGGTTCTTTGTAAGCACACAGCATTTTGTTTCAGTAAATAGCATTGTGAACTTGTGAAAAAATGTTTTTACTTTAAAGCTAAAAAAAAAGTAAAAAAAAACATATACATGTCTAATACATAGTGGCTGTATGCTAATAGGCTAAAAAACATTTTTAAATACCTGTGTGATTGATATTTTAATGACTATAAAACTAATGATGTCAACAATACAGCACAATGCAATACAGTGTAAAAACAAGTATAGCGATTTCCATGAACCCTGAAGAGCTTAACAAAAACAGCAAAGACTTGTAATTTATTCAAGAAGTGTGTTCTTTGATGATAGTTTATTACTGGTGAAAGATTATAGGTCTTTTCATGCTTCTAGTCAGAATATTAAAATATAACATAAACAGTCCTATGGAACCAAATTTGGCAAAACTACAGAGAGAGTAATTCGATCATGTCATTTAGCAGCTCTTTTTAAACTGTGCTTAACCGAAAAAGCAGTGATTGATTGTATATATTTGATTGATTATAGTGTCACTAACTGCTTAATTAAACATTCCAGTGTGAACACATTTCTGGTTCAATGTACCAGTCGGGCCTCTGTTTAAACACTACTGGAGGGCTTATAGATAAGAAAACTATTGTATGTAGTCCTATGTATCAGTGATCAATTGCAGCACAGTATTGTATTAAAAATATCTGTTAAACACAAGTCAGTAAATAGCAGATTTCTGATTACACTTTTTATAAAAGAATATGTTAAAAATATTATTTTCTGTATTAGGTGTAGCCAGTACTGGGCTGTGAGCATTATTGCTATGTGTGGATTTTTTGTTGTTGTTGTAGACAAGAAATATAGAATTGGTACAGCATTGTGTATGTAGACAGTTAAAACAAAAATTCACCTTTTCACCTCTATATAAATTGATCTTCTTTTAAAATGACTATCATATAACTGAAATTGGTCTGTATTGTATAAAGAGTGCTTTGCAGATGAGCCCAGCTATTCAAGACTCTGCAGGGAATTGTGAATACAGTGACACTATCTTCCCTGATGTGTGCCAAATTAATTTAGTGAAAACACTACGACACAGAAACAAAAAGGAATTACTGGTAACTGTTTTAATAAGATTAGCTCTTAGTCAACCTGAGTTTCATGCATCACACATACATGGTTTGAATACAGATCTGCAAATATAAGAAATGCATCTACTTTTTATTTTCACATGCTGAGCTGATCGACTTGGTGCAGATGTTGACTGATATTCTATGGTGGGGATAATGTGGATATCTATGTAAAGCAGAAGTTATTTGGGTAAAGAAAAAAAAAAACGAGAACATCTAGTTTTTCCTGTCAGTGTTCTTTAATTGCTAACCTTAGCTGTATGGAAGCCGATATGACTTTTTAATATATATATATATATATATATATATATATATATATATATATATATATATATATATATATATATATATTATACAGAACTCTGTTGCTGGCAAAACCTATTCAGGACCACACTAAAATACCATACACAAGTGACCATTTTTTTTACAAACTTTACTGGTTTTCACTGGAAATATATATCCTTCCTTGTGGAAGGTTGAACTAGCTGAATAATTGGTGAGACAGTTCCTGGAGCTATTGAACTGTGCGCTACTCTTCAAATACTCTTTAGATTATTACACTATAGTATGTCAACTGCACCAGTCAGACATTTTTTTTTACTTAAATCAACACACATTCAAGCAGCCGCTTAGAAGTGATCATGGTAACAGGAAAATTCAAAATGCCCCTACAAATTCCCCTAGGGTGATGATAACAGCCTCCAAGTCTCATTAATACAACCTTTAGTGTAGTCCTAGAGACACAGTAGAGTACACAATTATGAATCTGCCTACAGCATTCCCAAGAGAATCTGGATGCTGAAAGGACGCTCAACAGCACAGGAACAAAATAAGCAGACAAGGAAAGATGTAACCCACTGCTAGCAGTAACCAACGCAAAACAGTTACCAACAGAAAGGGTTTCTAGGGAAGTGTCCAAACAGCAGTCTGTCTTGAGGGATGTGTGATGTATTGGTTATGATAGTGTGCTCTGGATCTTTCAGCCAATCATAGCGCACGTTAAGCCTTCTGTATTACACAACACATCACAGAGAAACCCTATTTATTGACCTCACCTGCTTTCAAAAATCATACCTGAGGCACCTCTCGGAAGTCCATTCAACTGAAAAGTTCATTCAAAACTGTGACATCACAAACGGCCGTGTAACTCAGCCACTTCATGGCATACCCTTCACCAACATTTTCCTTTTTTTTGTTAACAAATTGACAGTGTAGTTGTGGGAGGGGTGTGGGTGGTTCACTGAGGTAGGCAGACGCAGGAAGTATTATTTGACACACCGCGCAGGCGCACTGATTTAATTTTTCCAATAGTGTTGCACTTCCGTGTAGTACTGTTGCAATACCAGCAATGTTATATAACTTGGATCATGGGCAGTATAACAACTACTCATGAGTTTACCTATCTACAGTACTATTGCTGTCCAGTGGCCATCATGAAGGTTTTACCACAGTTGCTTTTAAAAGTGATTCAGAATGAATACCCTCTTTATAAAGATCTGAGTATTTAAGTTTGATGAGAATTCAATTAAAAATAGCTTACTGAAGATGACCATCTTTTGGTTTTTTTGTGTGTGGTTACGATTGCATGATTTAGTTCATCTCAACCACATTTCAGTTTCTGCTTTAAAAAAACCCAAAAAACAAGTCGGGATTCCATGGTGTTCTCAATAGCAATGGTAGATGGTAATTCTTGTAATACAATGGTTGAAACAATGAAATCTTAACCACAATATTCTGTTGTGCTTTGTAGAAAGCAAAGAGTTAACTTGGAATCCAGCCTCCGACAGGCATTTACTTTCAATATGAGCTTCTTTTGGATTTTCAACATAGGGGACAATTAGATCAGCACATATTTGCTGGATACACTGATTATATATGCTAGCTGCTGCCTGATGATGATCAAATATCACCAGAACCCTACTGACACTTGCAAGTGATTTGTCAGCTATTTTGTTTCTGAAGACAGAGAATGAATGTATGAATGGATTACATTAAATTTTGTCGGTATCAGGATTGTAGAGAGAAATAAAAAAAACACATTGAATTGATGTGCTGTTTCAACGACAGAGAATTATGTGCAGTTCTGCATTAACTGTCTGCTTTTCTGTTGTGGTTTCCTTGACGTTCAGGTGACTTTGTATGTTAACAAATCAAACTATGTAAACAGTAACTTCTTGTTGTCTCGCACAAGAATAATTACCTGTTTGTCATCACAATGTTATTCAGTGATGTCAAGGTCTGGTCAGTCTTGTAATGTGTATTTAAAAGAAAGCATGTTTAACAGAGTACACATTGTTCCTTATGGAAAATTTGGCTAATTTGTTAAAAAAAAATTGAGAAATTGAGGGTTCCTCTTAACCTGGTACTGACCTGAGCATGGCAAGCCCATAGTTATTGATTGAACCAAATGAGACCTCACTCTGTTACATTGTTTAACCTTTTCAGTGTCCCTTGTCTTTTTACAGTCTTCCTGTACAAATAGTGAGAGCTCTCAACATAAATATACAGACCTGTTAAAATGAAAGTTGTAACAATATGTACCCTGTTTAATAATGTTTCCTTCTTTATGGAGGTTTGCAGTCCCTGATTTTTTTCTGCTGTCTCTTTCAGAAAACAATGATCACAGTAAGTGTACAGTAACAATATCATTGATTATATATTTGACTGTGCTGTTGCTGATTAACAACCCTCAACCATCCTCTATTTATGAAATCCCATCCAAAATCTATATCTAGATCTACAGTTTTTTTCGTCTCTTCGGTAATATCAATATTTTAATGTCATGTGACTTTAATAGTTCAATGTAAATTGCAATTTTTACAGTGGCACTGTCCGTGTCTGAGGGGTAGCATTCTATTTAGTGTGACAAGGTTAAGAATATTCTTTACATTGAAAGTAACTGTGACTATTATAGTTAACCAGTCTTCAATAATGTATTTAAAATTACTGGTGATTGAACATGCAAGGGGTATATGACGGTGCCAGCTAGCCACACCTGGATGCAGAGGCTCATAACAGCACACAACGGCAATGCACTGAGCCACTGGGAGGGCGTTCTTAATCTTTGTTGAATAACTAAATGCCAGGCATTAGCTATTATATGTGTCTTGGGCTTCAGGTCCTGCGCCAGGTAACATAAAAGCTTCTCTCTCCTCTGTTCACCAGAAGTCGTTGTGACCCTTTCCTGTAAACAGTAGTGACCTCTTCCCTCTGTCTACTGTCTGCTGCTGCATTGCTGAGACAAGCATGTTTCCCTGTGACATTAACCTCCTGCAGTTCTGTTCTCTCTGCACAAAAGGCTGTTGGAAAGATCAGGTGGCCCATTCCCTTTTAATTGTTAATGATAACAGGAACAGATGGACCAGTCTGTACCTTGTAGAATTGTGCAGGCATCAGTTCTGTTTAGGTCAGATAAAAATACAATAAATGAAAGCCTGAATATTTTATTTAATTCACAGTTTGTTTGTTTTTCTCCGCTACCATGTGTTGGCACAACAACCAACAGGGCAGGTAAGCTTAGACTTTTACAGAGCTATGTTGTGAATGAAACACATTAACAATGGCCAATAGCTATTATATTGATCAGAAGAGACTTCTGAAATATCTCTCCTGTTTAAATGCACTAACTGCTAGACCTGAAAAGGTAATGCTTAAAGAATAATTAGCTTCAAATTCCATTTTCATATATGCAGTCGGCACTCACATATCCAACCCTATAAAATTTTGACTTCAGTGACAGTTAAACATGTGTGACGCATATCTGATTATTTCATTTTGGCTCGTTCCAACTCTTGTCTGTTTTTCAGAGAACACAAAAAAAATGCAATATCAAAAATACATATTTGCAAGGACTGTGTTTTAAAATAAGTAAGCTTCCATTTTGATGTACTGTATTGGTTTTGTTGGTACAGTAGTATATTTTCAAAAGAAGAAGTATTTAAATTCAGAGCAATATGATTCTGCAAATATCATTTCCCAAAAGAGATGACACGTGGACTGTAGTACGGTACATACTTTAAAATCCGGTACAAATTGTAGCACTATGTAAAATTACCCGTTAACGACCCGTCAGCAAAATCTAAATGTGTACAACGCAAAAGGTAATGCAATTTAGCAAAAGATTAAAAAAACACCAATAACAGTTTCCAGAATTAAAACAGTATCCAAAGTCAGTATTCAAAATTGCAGAATATCGTGCTGGATAAGGCCGTAATGTCACAGTTCACTTGCAAATGAAAATGCACAAAAAGCTAAAGATCGCAGATTTAAAGAAAAGCACAGTATCTAACACTGTTTAATGATTAATTGTTACAGTAGCTTGTCTCTTCGCTTTGTTTTGGCTGCATTTTCGTCAGGTGAAACTGGAGGAAGCGCTGTGTAGCTGCACAATAACAACAGACTGTTTTTGTATGCAGAGAGAAAAAAAAGGGGCTGTGATGGATATTCAAATAAATTGTAACACTGAAGAAAAGGGCTTTGTATCAGAAAACTGGTGAAAGACAATCTGAAAAAAGTATCCAAAATTTAATTCACCTAAAGATTTAAGTAACTGCAATTACATTCAGAATGATTGTAAATGTCGTAAAGAGGTAAGTAAACAAATATGAAAATGCTTAGTCGAATAACTGCATTCGGATGTCACAGCACAGCGAACTTCACAATATTGATCGATTGTAGGTTAAAGGCAGCCTCACACACTTTTGTGGAACCAAATATTGTGCATTGTACTGTTGCATACATTAACTGTACACTAAAGTGATTTCTAAAGGTCAAGAATTCTTATTGCACTAAACAGTCAGTCCTATTCAAAAACATTTCAAGCTGATTCATATTTTCATGCATCACAAAAATCATATGTGTAGATTTGCCCAAAGATCCACCCCTAATCTAAACAGTGATGTCTATTAATACTGGTATTGTTTAAATCATTAAAATAGAAACCTCCCTGCCTTGTTACATTTTTTACAGACAAAATTACATTCAGAGACTCAATATTTTGGTTATTTATAAACATAACACATCATAATTTAGAATATCAAACAAGCAAAGAACTGAAATGGACAAGCACTACAGTACATCACCAACTGTACTTATAATTATAATTACTTTTTTAGGTGTGATTCACAAAGTGCTTTGGTTACATTTTTTTGTTACTATGTGATTATGCAAACAAACTTCTAGAAAGAAGCTCCCTTTCAAACACACAACTTCAATAAAATGCATCCCTAGGGACACTTGATGCTGCTGCGCCTCACACCCTGAATTTTCAGTGCCCCTTACCTTGTTCAAGTTTCTATGGCGTTCCACCTCCTATAATATATTGATCTGCTTTTCTTATTTTCACAGTGCTTGGCAAATAGCCATTAGTGAAACCAATGATGCACTGTAAACCAAATGTTTGATAAATTAATATACATTGTGTGCAACATATTTCAAACACATGTTGTTATTTATGTACACTGCCATGTTTATGTTGGTGGTAACGCCTTCATAAAGGCAACATAACACTGTATAACTACATATGTACATAATTCATAGCAGTTTTGTCAAATTACTTTTCATAACAGTTTTTACTATAATGCTACAACATTTAATAGATCTCAGTAATTGCATTGATTGTTGATGGCTGCACTTGAAATGCAGAATTTCAATAACAGTACATTGTTTGGTAGCATATGTTATGAAGACATCTTTTGAGTACGGATATTCATGATATGTTGATTTTCAAAGAGATTACGAAGGATAATGCACAGTTATACAGATGTTATGGAGCCTTTTATGAATGTTTTATGAATCCCACAACAGTCAAAATTATATTAGAAAGGGTAAGAACATAGAGGTAGCTTTACAAAACTAAACCCCTATCATCACAGAGATTAAGATCATTCTGCGGTTCATGCAAAAGGGGTTCACTTTAATGAGCTAGTAATTAAAAGCCAACATCACTAAACAAACTGCATTTTGGTGGGTAGATTTCTGGCCAGGCAACATAAATTATTCATATGACCCCAATTGAAAATATACAGTACTGTGCAAAAGTTTTAGGCAGGTGTGAAAAAATGCTGTAAAGTAAGAATGCTTTCAAAAATAGACATGTTAATGGATTATATTTATCAATTAACTAAATGCAAAGTGAGTGAACAGAAGAAAATTCTAAATCAAATCCATATTTGGTGTGACCACCCTTTGCCTTCAAAACAGCATCAATTCTTCTAGGTACACTTGCACAAAGTCAGGGATTTTGTAGGCATATAGTCAGGTGTATGATTAAACAATTATACCAAACAGGTGCTAATGATCATCAATTCAATATGTTGGTTGAAACACAATCATTAACTGAAACAGAAACAGCTGTGTAGGAGGAATAAAACTGGGTGAGGAACAGCCAAACTCAGCTAACAAGGTGAGGTTGCTGAAGACAGTTTACTGTCAAAAGTCATACACCATGGCAAGACTGAGCACAGCAACAAGACACAAGGTAGTTATACTGCATCAGCAAGGTCTCTCCCAGGCAGAAATTTCAAGGCAGACAGGGGTTTCCAGATGTGCTGTCCAAGCTCTTTTGAAGAAGCACAAAGAAACGGGCAACGTTGAGGACCGTGAGACGCAGTGGTCGGCCAAGGAAACTTACTGCAGCAGATGAAAGACACATCATGCTTACTTCCCTTCGCAATCGGAAGATGTCCAGCAGTGCCATCAGCTCAGAACTGGCAGAAAACAGTGGGACCCTGGTACACCCATCTACTGTCCGGAGAAGTCTGGTCAGAAGTGGCCTTCATGGAAGACTTGCGGCCAAAAAGCCATACCTCTGACGTGGAAACAAGGCCAAGTGACTCAACTATGCACGAAAACACAGGAACTGGGGTGCAGAAAAATGGCAGCAGGTGCTCTGGACTGATGAGTCAAAATTTGAAATATTTGGCTGTAGCAGAAGGCAGTTTGTTCGCCGAAGGGCTGGAGAGCGTATACGAATGAGTGTCTGCAGGCAACAGTGAAGCATGGTGGAGGTTCCTTGCAAGTTTGGGGCTGCATTTCTGCAAATGGAGTTGGGGATTTGGTCAGAATTAATGGTCTCCTCAATGCTGAGAAGTACAGGCAGATACTTATCCATCATGCAATACCATCAGGGAGGCATCTGATTGGCCCCAAATTTATTCTGCAGCATGACAACGACCCCAAACATACAGCAAAAGTCATTAAGAACTATCTTCAGCGTAAAGAAGAACAAGGAGTCCTGGAAGTGATGGTATGGCCCCACAGAGCCCTGATCTCAACATCATCGAGTCTGTCTGGGATTACATGAAGAGAGAGAAGCAACTGAGGCTGTCTAAATCCACAGAAGAACTGTGGTTAGTTCTCCAAGATGTTTGGGCCAACCTACCTGCCGAGTTCCTTCAAAAACTGTGTGCAAGTGTACCTAGAAGAATTGATGCTTGATGCTGTTTTGAAGGCAAAGGGTGGTCACACCAAATATGGATTTGATTTAGATTTTTCTTCTGTTCACTCACTTTGCATTTAGTTAATTGATAAATATAATCCATTAACATGTCTATTTTTGAAAGCATTCTTACTTTACAGCATTTTTTCACACCTGCCTAAAACTTTTGCACAGTACTATACATATTGATAAAGGATTTAGTAACAAAATCATAAGCTTGAACATTTTAGATTGTTAACACTCCTATTTCTTTACATTAAGCATAATGTTTACATTTATTTTCTATCCCTAGAGTAACTACATTTATTATTAACTCCTACAATGTATGCAAAACGCAATGGAGAGTAGGACATAGGTGGAAAGTACCATAGCTAAATATTTGGCTAGTAGGAAAAATTCCTAGTCTGATCCCTAAATGACACCTGTGCATTTTACAAAATAAATGCAAGGAGTGGGCTGGAACTGGTTTGGCTCATTGATATAATTAGGAAGACCTCTGGCTTAGTAAATATTTACAGCATTCTCTCCAATGGCCTTTGTGAAATCTGGTTCAATGAATTCTTTTCAATGTTGTATCTAGAATTTGCCACAAAAAAAATAGCAACATTGTTGACACTATTACTGAGAGATACACTATTTTAAACTTCTGTGAACTAGAAACAGGGGCAGTGGTTCCTTTGAAGGTTCTCTAAAACTGTGGGATTTTCAGATTATAAAACCCTCATGTTGACAAAATAACACAAACATGCAGCTGACAAACAATAGTGGGACATTTCTCACCACTAAAGTGTTTGTATATTTTTCCTGCAGTCCCCATAATTGCTTACAATTCTTTACTCGAATTTCAGAAATAATTTATGATAATAAAAACAGTTTCAGCAAAGGCTACATCTGTTTTCCTGTCACCATTCTTATCTTATTTTTTTCACATTTTCATGGTATAATGAAAATCTATTTGTCTGTCTCACTCAAAAGGTCACCTTTAACTCGCAAAAGAAAAGTTTATAAGCAGGTCAAACCTTTGTTAGATGTAAGTATCACTGGCCAGCACACAAGGGCAAATACTGTGCCATTCAATTGAGCATTCAAGTAAGAGTTAACAATCAATACTAAATACTGGTTTTAAAAATTAAGAGTGATTAGAAATCATCCATTAATGTAAATTAAATGGGGACATTCTGAAGCATTAAGTGTTTGTGGGTGAAATGATACCATTAAGGAATGTTCATTGCAAATTTACATGCGATTTAATGCATGTTCAATACTTTGATGTGGGATTTTTTACTTGGCAGGAGAAATAATCATTAAAGACTTCTGTTTCATTATTTTTACTATGATTAATTCTATATTTTCCGGGTGTGATGGCATTCAAGATTATATTTGTTTCTGTTATGTACAGTATGTGAACTAAATGCTAACAGAAGGAATCCTACCCTGCTTTAACAAAAAAAAGCAAAAAATGTTAACACACAATCCTTTCATTTAAAACACATGAAACTTTGAGACATTCACTTTTTCCAAGTTGTTTGGTCATTAATGTGGAAGAACATTTGGCAATAAACAAGGTAACCCCAAGTTTGATCTTTAAATTGTTTTGAGACTTGTTTGCTTGATTTGTTTAGCTTTGTTTGCTTTGTCAAATTAGACAAACCTATAAGTTGTTAATTGTTTTCCTTCATGGAGACTGCAAGTGTATAGGTCCTGTGTTTAAAGAGAAGGGGTTGCTTTAGGCACATGGCCAACTGGAGTGAAAACCAGAGGTTCAACCTGAGAGCAGCTCTGTCGCATTGTGAGATGCAGCAGCTCTTTTTTTCTTAACTCTTGAAGATCTTAACCCTTTTTAAATGTGTCCATATCACAACAGAACATTGCTGTTTATTAAAGTGTATTAAAGGGTTCAGCAACATTCATCAGATACTATGGACCGATAATTCTTTATTCAGTAATATTAGGAATATTGAGTATTGTGAATACTTATTCCAATGTTTGCTTTTCCAAGCATTACCTATTTTATGTCTCTTGCACATTAATCACTCTTTCAATATATAGGAAATGAGCACATCTTTCAGGATTTCCCCTTGCAACACCATAAAACCTTCACATTCTAGAACACTTTGTAAATATATTCAGGAGGAGATCTTCCTCAGCAGGAAAAGGGCCATCATTTGTAAGGCATTCAAATGAGCAGTCAGCATTGAGCATTTACAAAAAGAGCATTGAGTTTAATACCATTTCAAATGTTTTATACCTCTCAGAAAATGTGTCTTCATTTTTGCACTTGCTTAAAAATAGGGCCCTGAATGTATTATAACTACAATTATAATAGCATTAATATAAAAAATATGTATCTGACATGACAAATAGTTACCTGCCTGATAGACAACTAGAAAGTAGGGTATTTAATAGTTACATATGTATGTAATCTCTTAAATTGTACCTGTACAGACATACAGTAAAACAGTTTAAAAAAAAAAAAAACGGTTCCTTCTGAAGCAAATCTCTATACACTGTGGAGTAACCAAAACCCTTCCTAGCCAAGCTTTGTTTTATTTACAGTACTGAACCATGTAATGTGCAAGCAGAGGTGAGCTATTGGGTCAGTGACCCAAAGTTGCCCTGAGCAGACTGACAGCAAGGTATTTCTTCCCAAAGTGTAAATAGGCTGTAAGAATGGAATGTTTGAGAAAGGTTAAGGGTCATGGGTACTACTGTATTTGGTTATGTACCCAGGACTTACAGTAATGCTGTTGGCTAACACTGGCAGAATACTGGCTTTAGTGTTGATGTGCTGTAGCATTATTAATTGATTTAGTCACTGGCTTTGTTCCTGCACCACATCAGAGATTCCAGAACTGTTCAATTCTTATTTGCTCACAGTCACAATCAATTATTTTTCACATTTTTTGATAAGATGCTTTATTAATGCAATGGCTTCCATGTAATTATATTATTATGCTTTACGTTTTTTGTAAATGTGTTTATGTGTATGTTAACTGTTTGTGATGTGTACACCCTCCCCCACGCGTCGTTTTATCATATTACCCTTAATTTCAATGGTTTTATATGTGTTAATATTCATGTTACTCCTGTGGGCTTTTTCGTGACTAGATTATGGGGTCTCAATGCCCTATTAAAGACACTCCCCGGGTTACGCAAGACCCGACTTACGCAAATTCGACCTTACGCAAAAAAATTCCATAAGGCATTGTGACAGGGTGGCTGGGCGGTGACGTCACGGCAGAAGCAGGACGGTAAACGGTCAGTGTCAGTTAAAAAACAACTAACTGAAACTGCAGTTAAAGGGATTAGTGGAGCTGAAGGAATGCAAGTGGTCTGCTAGGAAGTTTCTCAAGTGTTGCATACATTGAAACCCTTTTTCTATAAGGATCAGTAAATTTGGCAAAACCTATTTTTGTACTTGTCTGTGAGTTCTGGTATAATAATGGCTTCCTTGTAAATTGTATAATTCCCAAGTATTCTCCAGTGGAATTTTGTAATGTTTAAGCTGAAAATCTCCCAAAATGTAAAGATTAAAAATAATTTTCTGTCACTGCAGTGTTTTTTTTCCAGTCATTTTGACATTTACATTTTGACATGACGTTGATGGGGCTTCACTGGTTATCAGGTATGACCACACACCATGCCAGTATGTAAGCTACAACGGGTATGTTTCTGCATCTGTCCAATATTTTATAACTTCATACTACATTTTCCATGTGATAAGTCATCATTAGATTTATTATGGCCTCTTCTTAATCCATGAGTAAACTATGCTTAGAATAACTACGTTCCTGCTAGCCAAAAACGTACTGTATGCAAATAAAATAGAATTGGCATTTGATTTAAACACTGGTTATGTTAGAAAAAGCTTAACTAGAAGTTGGGAATTATAAATAATTTACTGTAGGTAAATAAATGCATTTAAAACACTAACCCAAGTAATACTGTGTTGTCTGCTTCTCATAATCACCACCCGTGCTTTGTTTTCTTCCAAACCAATCATCGGTTTTAATATGCCATTAACTTCTTGCTATAATCAAATCCATTATGCATGCACACATTTTGCATTGTCCCTCTGCAGCCTTTTTCTTGGACCTCAGGAGGCTGTGTGCTCCAGTGGTTAAATAAAAGGGCTTGTAACCAGGAGGTCCCCGGTTCAAATCCCACCTCAGCCACTGACTCATTGTGTGGCCCTGAGCAAATCACTTAACCTCCTTGTGCTCTGTCTATTGGGTGAGACGTAGTTGTAAGTGACTCTGCAGCTGATGCATAGTTCACACACCCAAGTCTCTGTAAGTCGCCTTGGATAAAGGCGTCTGCTAAATAAACAAGAACTTGCCTATGACCTGATCAGAAAGCAGATGTGTGTAAAACAATGAGGATATCTTGTGTTAATTTCCCTTTCATTATTATTCTTCCTGGAGGGAAAACTGCCCTTTCCTCTAGAGAAAGTAATTCCGTTCACACATAAACAAGATCCAAAGGCTGTGGTTGGCAATACAGTACAGTATATACAGAGCTACCCTAAAGGGGGATGGTTTAATGGACATTTTAATGGTCAGAGTAGTGAAAGTGTCCATTATCTTTACTGTTTCTGAAGCACTTTTACCTGCTATTTTATGTTTTATAGTGATTTCATAAGTCTTACATTTCTCTCGTATGAGTAAGGCAAACTGCATACGTTTCTACATGATTTAATTGATTCACTGTCAATGCATGGCAGTTGTTAAAACAGTCTTCAGTGCATTATCAAATCCTGTCACAACACTGCACCAGATTTAACTGAGCCAGAGAAGCAAGGCTCTAATGAGTGAGTGGAAAAGGTATAAGTAAATAATATGCAACATGACATACAGCTATGGCCAAAAGTTTTGCATCAGCCTATAGAATTAACACATTTTGCTACATGAAGTCAAATGAAACTTGCTGAATAATGTTACGTTAACTAACATTATTGAATTACATACCGTTTTGTAGTTTTCCATATACTTAACGAAAAAACTGACATAAAGTAGACAAATGTGACATTTCGAAATCTAACATGAAATACTGTACTGCTGTTATGGCTTTGCAATATCATTTTGTAGTTTCTTTGATTACATGATGTTAAATAAAAATTCTAAATTATGTTCAGATAGTTTTTTTTGTTTTTTTTGGTTTTTTTTTTACTTGTGTCTCAATCCTAAAATTCTAGGTGATACAAAACTTTTGGCCAGAGCTGTACACTCAGGAAGAGATTTTTTTTAAATTACAGTAGGCCTACATCTCCAGTCATTTATCATCATTCTTGTAGCAATCCCTTGATGGACAACTGATCCTTTTCAGACACTCTTTAGATCCTAGACTGTGTATGAATGCACATCCTATATTATAGATTCCTAGAACTATTGTGTTCTGCAGCTTTTAGGAATTATTATTAAACAAGCACACCATTTTTCTATTATATTAACTTTTGTGTTGTCACTTGAGTGTTATAAATCATGTCCCCATCAGAACCTGTCATTATTAACTATACTTCTAAAGCAGCTAACACATGGCCTGCTGTCTTTGATGCAACACTCTTAAAATTATAAATATATCGCCCCCCCCCCAATACAAACTGCTGTCTGGTATCTTTGATGTAGGTAAGTCTGATTTCCACTAGACTATTGCAGTTTGAGCAGATCAAGTCAATAAGTATTAGAAAGCAGCAGGAACTTTTCATTTATAGCCTGTTCCCCAAGATATCTGCATATTACAAATGGAAGTGTAAAGAACAAGAAAAGAAAAAAGCAAACTCTTCATCTGAAGAAAAAGGGGACCACTGATAACATACATTATGCAAATGAAAAGTAAGAAAAAAGTAACAAAATGGTTACTACCCCTATGAAGGGCTGTATAGCTGTATATTCTTTTTTTCCCCAAGACTCATTTGTAAGCTGGGAGTTTCGTGGTGTCTTGGGTTCCTCTTGTCATGTCTTTTGTCAAGTAACTGTATTGCGAATTGTAATGGGATTCTATTCTCCATGCTGTGGATGTGGTGCGGGGTATGTGTATTGAATATTAACTCAGTGATAAAAGCAAACATTACTAGGGATTCTGGAGTATTGAATAGAAGCTGTGGATGAAATTATGTTTTTAATGTTAAATTTATGTTTGGGGTCAAGACAAAAGTGTTTAAAAGAGAAATAATTATGATGTAGTTAATATAAAAATTATTAGAATGCGTTCAGAGAGGAACTTCTCTCTGATCTACAGATTTTTACATTTTTTTATTTGGCGGCAAGTATGATTAAACAGGCAAAATATATATATTACATATGAAAAACGTTACAGTCTGTATTGCAGTCTCTCTTGCACTTGGATGTAGATCGGGTTACACAATATAATATATTTTGACATTTAAGATCCTTAGGAAACGGCATGTTTTGACACACAACTAAGTTTTTGTAACAGAGCTTTTCTTTTTCACTTTAGTTAATGTGGTATCACTAATTTAATGCATCCCCTATCCAAAGGTGAACATTTTTGTAAGCTACAAGGCACTGCCAATTTATGGGGACCAAAATAATGGTTTCATTTTTAGTTATTCATTTTGAACCTTCAATATACAGATTAATATTATAATTTACAACAACACTTATTAGAAAAAAATTGAGTCTTTAAGGTTATTTGAAAAACTATTTAAAGTTTGATTCCATTCTAATATAGTACCACTGAATTGGCTGCATTCACACTGGGTCCGTTTCAAACAGACTTGGTCTGGTTCGTTTGAAACAATGTATCAATGTGCTTGCTGTTCACACATATCAGCGAGCAAAGGGACAGAGTTTGTTTGGATGCGAGCTATAAAGTTTGTTTTTTTGGTCCTTTTCAATTTTTTTTTTTTTTGGACTGAGTTAGTTCGTGTTCACAGTTTGCAAGTGCACTCGGCTTGTTTATATGGTCTGTGAACCAGATGTTTACAATATCCTGCAAGGTATCTTGAATGATGGCAGCTGTTGAAGTATTGCTCCAGTTTTTAATTGCATGTTTTAGATTCTTACATATTGCTGTGGAAGAAAGCAGGGGAGTGGGGGGAGCACTTCTCTAATTTAATTGATACATGTGTTGAATGACGTGGAGTAGGAGAATAGTGCAATATTCAGTTACGTAACACTGCACTGTTCTCCTACTCTAGGCAATTAGAGAAAACACAATATATTTCACTATTTTTGTGAGTTTTTCAAGTTGTTCGGCTTGAATTTTGGTGTCTGACGAAATTTATATCAGAGCTTTAGTTTCTCGCACTCTCCATGTAATCAGGTTACCAGATTTGCAGAGTGAAAAACTAGGAGGTTTTTTTTTTTCCTTCACTTCACTGATGCCATACCAACTCGGAAGCCATTAAAATAACAGTATATAATAACACAATAATAGTTTAAAAATTAAACATCTGGAGTATTTATTGTAGATGATAACAACTAATTATTTTCTTTATATTGTCATCTCAAAATTATTGTTTAGTATTACCATTTAAACATGATAAACATAATCAGAAATAACGCAACCTAATAATCTTTGTTTGACTAAGTAAAGATATGTTTCCATATTCTTGTCTTCCAAGCTTTTCCATGGCCATCACCCACTCTGTCCGGATGTTTAGGATCTTTTAGATTGTTGTCAAATCATTCTTGGTCAGAAGGTATTGTGATAGGGCAGAGGCCCTGCACATTAGAATGTGTGTTTTGTGTCTGGCAGCCATCTTGTCTCAGGAGTTGGGGAAACGGCCTGTAACTGGGATGGCCACCTTTGCACAACCACGTGGTTTTAATTGGGTTAAATGGAAACATTGGCGCCCGCAGCCGTATGCACGTTACGCACTGTGCGTACTATTGGTTTGCAGAATTTCAGCTTCATAATGTGGACTTGCATGTAATCTCGGTTATTTAGTGGTAGTAATGAGCAAACAGAAGCAGATACATTTGGTTGAAGCCTTCAAAAAGAGCAAAAATCTGTCTTCTGATGATCCACAAAAAATGTCAGGGGGGGAAACCAGTAAAAGCACCGAACCATGTTTCTGGCATGGAGTTTTAAGGGCCGAAAATACATTGGCGGCATTGAGTGTTACTAATGCATTATCAGAATTCTGCTCCTCTTCCAGGATTGAGCATGGTAAGTGCACAATTAAAGTTTAATTTTATCAGTGTCTCGAATGAAGGTCATACTGTAAGTGTTTCACGGTCTTTCAAATATATATACCTTTTTGATTAGGCCCTTAATTTCTGTCTGTACCCTAACATTGAAGCATACACTTCCATTACCTTCTGGGTGGATTAACCAAGTCTGATCCTGATATGTATTTTAATAAACTATACAACTAACATCACCAGACATCGAAGGGCTTAATAAAGGGGGTCACTATAAAACTTAGAATCTAACCTGCCTTTTAGAAATTGGTAGTTAATTTTCAAGATCCCCTTTTTAAATAAGTCAAACACCAACCATGAAAATCCCTGAACATTTAGCAGCCAGTGGTGGTACTTTAGGTCTTTAAACTGTTAGTATCAGGTTCTGCAGTTCTACTTTTTTTTATTCTATTTTTTTCAACAAAGGCTCTGGTTAATAGGGGATAGAATGAGAGTCTACAAGCAAGCTGCAAGCTACTTAGAGAAGCAGCTCTGAAGCTGGGGAGCTATAGAACAAAGAATGAAAAGCGCTGCCATCCCAGGAAAGCAGTTCCAGTCTCTGCTGTCTTTTCAAAATGAAGCACTGGTGACATTGAGAATGGGGGGTGGGGGGGGAGTCTGATTCCAGGGAATCCAAGACATACTGAAGTATAAAGATACAATGGTGCTTACCCTTGTAACGCTGATTTGTGGAACTTTATTATAGATTTTAAAAAAAATCTAGGGGGAAAAAAAAAGAAAAATGTTCTGGTCCAACAGACCTTTTGACAACCAAAAATTGTTAGTCAGTGTGACAGGGTACCGTCTGAGCCCAGACTGACTACTGGCTAAAAATAGACCCAGAGAGAGAAAACTTCAGTTTTGAAGCGCTGTTGCACACTTTATTAAAACAAAACAAAAGAAAAGGAACAAATAAAACAGCCAAAATAAAGGTTCAAACCAAAGAACATCACACTTGTCGGCTGGACATTAGCCTGCAATACCAAGTTGCAACAGTACAAAAATTACAGCACAAACTCCTCCAAACAATGACTTTCTGGTTCCTTTCACACATGTGGCCACTCCCCAATTTGCATTAATTATCTAATTGAGGAATGGCCACACCTGTGATTGCTGACAGGGACAGATTTAACCCCATCCCTGACAGCCTTACATTCCCACACACACCTCATTTATAGCAGTATGGCTTCTGCCCTGCCACAGTCAGACTTAGGATTTCCACTCTGTTGTAACAATACGCATTCTCCTTGAACACATTCTGTATCAGGATCATTACTTACTACCATATTATGTAAATCAGCAAAAGACTGACACAGGAGGTGCAAAAGTGAACCAGAGTGGTTTGGCAGAGTGAGTGAATTAGCATTTGGGAATTTATTCTGATACCATCTAGCTAATGCATGAGCAACATTTAACAAAATACTTTAGCTTAAGGCTTTAGACAGGTCTGAAAGGGTCTCCTAGGCAGGTGAAAAGGTTTAAAATGTAAGCAAATGTTTGTTTTGATTTTAAAAACTAGCAAGCTGTTCTGTAAATCAGACCGCCCCATGTGGAACACATTGTCAACAACGTGTTCCACAATGCCATGTGTATTTTGGCATTCTATATTGACCACATAACCAGTTTAAGGCAGTGTACTTAAAATGTTTGATTTTCCTGCTGAGAGTGTAAGATTAAGCTTGTTTACAATGTTGTTATCTACTGTGACCAAGATGGCCTTATTTCGGGTTCATGCCCCAATAAACGTGACCCAGAAACTGAAACTTGATTTTTCCGTGCTTTATTTGCACACTTATTTTAAACAACAAAATAATAAATAAAAAAAAAAAAAAAAAAAACATCTAGCTCTTCCAAGCACTTACTATACATTTATGCAGGTTCCCTGACTAATGTGCAGGACAGCTAAGCTATTTACCTGGCATAAGATGCAAAAAACACAGTATCTGCTTTTTTTCTTTGTTCAGCTGTTTCTCCTTCAGCCTGGCTGCACAGAGCTGTTTCTCCCTTAGCCTGTTTGAATGAACTAACTCTGGGGTTTATATGCCCCAGAGAAACAGGTATAGATAGCTGGCTCTAATTTAATAATAATGAGGCCAACTGCCAAAACAATAAAACAATTACCAATTAATAATTAAACGATGAACACAATTAAACACTTTAGGCTGGCAGGGAGGCTTTAACCCTGTCCCTGCCACATATTTACACTTGCAGGGCCCCTGCCCTGCCACACTACATACGTGCTTTAATGTCTTATCCACCTTGAATGATCCCTGTAGGCAGACACTACAGTTCCATTATTATTTAGCAATGCAGGACTTGTTCTTATACTGAACGGATTTTACTCTAGACATGTCCAGCTTTGTTTTCTGCAATGGCTCACCTTTAAAGCATTTAAGAATGTATAGTCGAGTTAGAAAATAAAAGCTACTGCATTATGATGGTTTTCAATAAAATATAAATTCCTATTTTCAAATAGATTCTCAGTTTCTTAGTTACCTATTTCCTATTCAATATTACATAGTGAATAACAATTTTTTACCGGATCTCATTTGGCATCTTGCAGTCATTCAAATCCAATGACAAAATGACTGAGTGAATGACTGTTAGATTATGAGATTTTTGTTCAAATTAAAGTATTTCAAAGCATACAAAGTGTAGTGTTTTTGCTAGGTTAGTAAAAAAGAATTGTGCTTTAGACAAGAGGATTGTGGTATACAAGAAGTGCGCTTCATACAAGGGATTTAACAAAAGATTGCTCGGACTGGCTTAATATACCTGATGTAATATAATTGTCTTTGTATTTGAGTCAGGTAGTTGTCAGACTTGCCATTCCACATCCCTGTATTATTAATTGATGACTTCTTGTGGTCAGAAAGCCTTCAGCTATATCTGTATTAAAACCTGGAAAGAGACTGTTTGATGTTCAAACTGTGGAGAATGTAAAGGTATTTTAAATTAGAGGGTTATCCCTCCTACAGCCGAAGTATGATTTAGCCTTCAGGATGAAAGTTGAAAATTGCACTTCATTAGAAGCGTTTAAAAAAAGATTTGTTTTTTATTGTAAGCTTTAGGCATCTTTTTAAAATTACCTATATGGTAACAATATCCTGGGAGACAGTCAGCATGGTTTTAGGAAAGGGAGATCGTGTCTAACTAACCTACTTGACTTTTTTGAGGATGCAACATTGAAAATGAATAATTGCAAAGCATACAACATGGTTTATTTAGATTTCCAGAAAGCTTTTGACAAAGTCCCGCATAAAAGATTAATTCTCAAACTGAACGCAGTAGGGATTCAAGGAAATGCATGCACATGGATTAGGGAGTGGTTAACAGGTAGAAAACAGAAAGTACTGATTAGAGGAGAAACCTCAAAATGGAGCGAGGTAACCAGTGGTGTACCACAGGGATCAGTATTAGGTCCTCTGCTATCCCTAATCTACATTAATGATTTAGATTCTGCTATAGTAAACAAACTCGTTAAATTTGCAGACGACACAAAAATAGGAGGAGTGGCAAACACTGTTGCAGCAGCAAAGGTCATTCAAAATGATCTAGACAGCATTCAGAACTGGGCAGACACATGGCAAATGAAATTTAACAGAGAAAAGTGTAAAGTATTGCATGCAGGAAATAAAAATGTGCATTATAAATATCATATGGGAGATACTGAAATTGAAGAAGGGAACTATGAAAAAGACTGAGGAGTTTATGTTGACTCAGAAATGTCTTCATCTAGACAATGTGGGGAAGTTATAAAAAAGGCCAACAAGATGCTTGGATATATTGTGAGAAGTGTTGAATTTAAATCAAGGGAAGTAATGTTAAAACTTTACAATGCATTAGTAAGACCTCACCTAGAATATTGTGTTCAGTTCTGGTCACCTCGTTAAAAAAAGGATATTGCTGCTCTAGAAAGAGTGCAAAGAAGAGCAACCAGAATTATCCCGGGTTTAAAAGGCATGTCGTATGCAGACAGGCTAAAAGCACTGAATCTATTCAGTCTTGAACAAAGAAGATTACGCGGCAATCTGATTCAAACATTCAAAATCCTAAAAGGTATAGACAATGTCGACCCAGGGGACTTTTCTGACCTGAAAAAAGAAACAAGGACCAGGGGACACAAATGGAGATTAGATAAAGGGGCATTCAGAACAGAAAATAGGAGGCACTTTTTTACACAGAGAATTGTGAGGGTCTGGAACCAACTTCCCAGTAATGTTGTTGAAGCTGACACCCTGGGATACTTCAAGAAGCTGCTTGATGAGATTCTGGGATCAATAAGCTACTAACAACCAAACGAGCAAGATGGGCTGAATGGCCTCCTCTCGTTTGTAAACTTTCTTATGTTCTTATGTTCTTCAGCACCATCAGCACCATCAAGGAAACCAGGTGCACATATAATGCTTATTATAGATTGATAAGGATTTTTCAACCATCAGAATGTTTCGCTCACTGTATGCCGCGATCACAAAGGAAGTCCATTCATCAACCATATTACATTGGGGTCAGTACGGTTGACATCACCTCCTTTTGAAAAGTCATATCTGAGATACCTCTCTGAAGTCAATTCAACTGTAAAGTAAATTCAAAATAGTGACATCACAATCAGCCACTTACCTCAGCCATATAGGTCTTTTAATAATAATAAAAAAGGTTAAATGAAAGGTATTATTTATAAAATATCCAGTATTAAACTTTTGGTAGTTGATTCTTGCAAAATGAGTGTGTGGTTAGTCTGTAGTTGATGGTGCACAATATGACCTAAATTGACTACTTTTCGATGTAGTTGGCTTGGCTCATAAATGAATATACTATAGGCTAGATCAGTATTGAGTGGGCAGTGTTGTTGCCTCCAGATGGAACCCACGCTGCAGTATGAATACAATCAATATCCCTGATCGCAGATGGAAAGCCTAGGTATAAAACTATTTTTCTTCTGGTGTACAGTTGAAGGAAACTTGATGTAATTACAACCATCAGCCAGTGCCAGTGATGAAGCTTCTATGTCAGCATCCAGGGGCGGTGGGAGTCAGTTTAATTGCAACTCATGTTGGTGCAAGAAATCAGCTTTAACTAAGCTTTGCAGAGTGAATTAAAAAAAAAAAAATGAATGTCATAAATCAATGAATGTGAGCCAGGTAGCTTTTTTTATGGGACTGTTTTTGTCTTTATTTTTGTTTTAGAAGCAGGACAAACAGGCTTTAGTTCCACTACATATACATCTGTACTGCAGTATTACAAATTAGGTTAGCTGCCGTACTAGGCACAAGGCTCTGGTCTTACTGGCAAAGATTGGCCTGTGGGCACAGCTTTGAATACGACTTCTACAATATATAAGAACTGTTTTTTTTTAGTTTGTACTGTTGGTATATTGTTTTTGGAAAGCAAGCATCCTATTTCTGGCAGACACACAATGCATACCGATATGCCTGCACCCACAGAAACTCATAAATGTAATCAAACATGCAGCCAGTGTGATAATAAATCACCCTGCAATAATGAGGTATCACCATAAATGCATGTCAGTAACAAGAGAAAAAAATGAAATCCTTATTAATAGCAGCCCTCAGACTTACCCTTCCACAGCTATATGAATAGGGCTCAGTCAGGCTTACCTGGAAGTTTGTACTTTTGTTTCTGAAAGAACTCCCTTTGTATAATGTGTATAATGCTAGCCAGAGCATTGTCATGACTCAGCTTAGGATGTGATGCTGAGACCATTTGTTTATCTGTTTTGTTTTGAAATAATTTTTTTTACAGACAGATTTATTCTAATAATTAGTCTGGTGTGCAGGGTACCCCGCCCCTGGGCGTATTTTATGTTTTATTTTGTCTGTTATATGTTATTGTAGTAGTGCATGGAGTGTGGGTTATGTTGAACAGGTGACGTAAAATGTATATTTGTATTTAGGCACAGGGATTGCACAATCACATGCAGTTTAAAGGGGGTATTTGTGGGGCTCCCGAGTGGCAAATCCAGTAAAGGCACTCCTCGTGAAGTGCAGGATGCTCCCTATAGCCTGGAGATCACAGGTTCAAATCCAGGCTATGTCATTCCCAGGGGCCGGTGCACAATTGGCCCTGCACCGCACGGGTGGGGAGGGTTCAGGTCGGCAGGTTCACTGTGCACCAGTGACTCCTGTGACCTATACGGCGCCTGTGGGTCTGCTGTAGAAGCCACTCAGATATGTGTTGTCCTCCGGCACTATGGGTCTGGTGGCTTCGCTGTAGACCTGCATCGCGAAAAAAGACGGCTTGGTAGGACACATTTCAAAGGACACGTGTGTCTGCCGCCATTTCCCGAGTTGGCACGGGAGTTGCAGCAGTGAACCGGGATAAAAATAATAATTGGGCGTTCCAAATTGGGGAGAAAACCGGGGTAAAAATCATTGGTGGCGACTACATTTATATTAAAAAAAGTGAGTGTTTGTATGGGGGCACGGGGACTGCACAATTAGTTCACGTGCAGACTGCTAAGATTCAGTTGAATGACTGATTAGCAATCGAGTCTCAGTACAGCTGCAAAAGAGTGAGAGTTTCACGCACACAGGGTTGGGTGTACAGCAAGGAGGTATGGAAGAGAGAGGAGAGAAAAACACACAAAAGATAACAACTGCTACTCGTGCTGAAATATCTCGCTGTGTTTTGTTTGTCTGTCCAATTTGGTCATCGTGCCTTTTGTTTTGAGCATTTTGTTTTGTGTTTTAAACGTTTTATTTAATAAATCTGCGATGCCAGCGCATTTACTCTCAGTACTGTGTCTCTGCAATTCCTCGTCTGACGTCACCCTCAAGCTATCCTGTTCACACCTGGTATAAGTGCAGCCACCTGGGTACTATAATGCAGCAGGACAGGAACTGGACTCATATTTGTTTAACATTGTCGACCTCTCTGTCAGATATGGCAGCACTATTTTTTATGAATATCACAAAGCGTTTTCAGCCAAAGCAGCATCCCCATCTAGCATTGGATAACACCTTTATTGACTGGTCCCAACCTGATCCTGATCTGTTCAACAGGTTTTTCAGCGGCCTCCGAGCAAACGTTTGTGGCATATGTGCTTGCACCACTCACTCTACATCCCTCTGCCCCAAAGCTGCCTCCTTATCAGTTTCATCAAACTCCTCTCCTCTTCTGAACACTCTTCCCCACTTCAGGAACCACCTTTCCGCCATTAACACTATCCACTATTCACTCCCTCCTGCTTCTTCAGTTCTCAAAGATATCCATGGAAGACCCATTAAATTCTCCGGTGGCAAACAGTTGTGAAATAACTTTAATTCTTTACCTGGGGGTCTGGAACCGCCGCTGTCTGGGGGTCCGGAGCCGCCACTGCTGGGGGGTCTGGAGCTGTCGCCTCCCAGGGGTCTGCTGCAGCCGCTTCCTCCTGGGGACGTGCTTCTACCCAACTCTGCTTCTCCTGGGGTCGCCAGCTGTGCTCTGCCTGGGGTCGCCAGCTGTGCTCTGGCTGTGGTCGCCAGCTCTGCTCTGCCTGGGGTCGCCAGCTCTACTTCGCCTGGGATCGGCTGAACTGTTTCGCCTGGAGTTGCCAGCTCTGCTTCGCCTGCCTGCCGACGCCTGGGGTCACCGGCTCTGCTTCGCTAGGGGAGGTCTACACGCCTCTGCCGGGGGATGCCGCCTGCATGTTACTGCTTGAGCTTGCCAGTTTGACACTGCCAGGATTGCCACCAGTGAACCCTTGAAGTCCCTTTTCTTGGCCCAGGACTTTGAGCGAGACTTTTGGGATTTTAAGGGGGGAGGTGGCCGTTGAGGCCATGTGTGCTGCTCACAAGGGGGCACGTATGTCGCAAAGTGCCCACCCCTTGTGTATATTTATTTATGTATGATATTTGTTTTCATTTGGATATTTTTTTTAATATTGGGTTGTGTATTTATATGTGGGCGGACGAAGCCGCCTGTCATTATTATTATTATTATTATTATTATTATTATTATTATTATTATTATTATTATATGAGCGGCGAAAAAGCTGGCTACAGAATAAAAGACCCACTCCGGGCTCATTAAGTTGGAGAGATGAAAGACTTGAGTCTGAATAAACCGATATAAATCAATTGCTATAGTAATATATTCTTGATAATACCGTTTTGTACCGTGTTTGTCTATTTTGTTTTGGCCCATGTGCCCTTTTCTTTTGTATTTTATAACAGCGTTTTTTTTGGTATTTAGTAAAAGTACTGCTATGGCAGTTTAGTCCTTTACCTTTTGTTTTTGCACTTCTTCCTGGTCCGTGACGTCATCTCACACGCCACTCAAGCCCATCTTTGTGACAGCATATCACATACACCAGCAGGCCTCATAATAAGGCCCACATGACACAATCACCCCCTGGGAACCCAAGTTGCGGCGCCCTGCTGTCTCCAGGTAAACTGTAGGCCTGTACTTGCAGCTATTTTATGTCTAGTTTAAAAAAAAAAAAGGTTTGCTAGCAGCAACCTCTAAACCTGCAGACAAATGTGATTCATTTCTGACTGCTAAAGTAATTAATGATTTGAGTCAGGTTCAATTACTTTTGTAATAAGAAAGTGGGAAAAGCTGTAAATTTAAATGTTTGTGAATAGGGTTGATTATTGTATTGCCCTTGGGCCCCCGTTGACTTTGTAGTCAGGCCCTACTCAGATTTCCCATGAGGAAGATTGCTGTACGTCATTTAAGTTTTATTTTATGTTACAAATGAGAATCAGACTCTCTGATTATTGCCCAGGACCCAAAAGGCCAGCAAAAAGGTCATTAATTGCCTCAGGTAAAGGCCAGATGATACATTTGATCCTGCTGCGGCTGAATTGAGAAATAAATACTTAATGTGTTGAACACATGATGCTCCAAATTCAGAATGTACAGTTAAAATGGCATTCTGTACCTATCTGTAATTGTTTAGTACATGTAAGAGCTAATTTTATAGGAGGTGCACTGTATTGTGAGATTAAGGCAAAAAAACTTTTTTTAAGGGAAAGGGGTGGAAAGTTTTTATCCGATACAGTACGGTAACTGGGTACTGTATTTAATGCTTGGTTAAACTCTGTAGGATTCATTTTAGAATCTGAATTAGTGCCATGAATTCAGGAACAATGCAATTGTTCTTACTTGAACTCAGTGTTGATTATGTTTAATAGTTGTATTGTTTTAATGATTCTGAATCCAGTTACCAGCTGGATATGATATGATAGTATGATAGTTCTTGCATGACTAGAACCAGTTTCCCACCGTTATTTATTTTGCACTTTGATTTCACACTTCTTTATTGGAGTATATTGGAACATGATGTAACAAGTTCATGACTCAGGCATCAGAAGGCTTTGAAAGAACAGTATAGGACAATGCCTTTGAACCTGGTAAAATAGGCTGATCCTACCTCTGGTTTCCCAGTTGTTTCAATATATCATAGATATAACATTCTTTGAAAGACAGTTAGCTTACTTCTAAGGAGGAACATAGGCATATACACTGAATTTACACTCCTGGTAAACATTTCTTCATGAGAAATGATACAGGTTTGACCCACTTGCCAGATTTCTGAATAATACAGGAGTCTGTTGTACTTGTTGTGGGGGCTTTCTTTTTTCTGTACTCACAGGTGTGAGGGAGATGGATTAGTATTGTAGCAAAGGTGTAAAAACAAAAGCCAGTTTGGCGATTGGGCACACCTTTATTGTTGGCTTCCTTTCAGTCATTTAATAGCTGTGGCTGTAGCTTGAGTACCTCTTAATGCTGGGTTGCATCCGCCTTGCCTGATATCACAAAGCTGCAATTTTAACATTACCCCTGTAATTTATGCCAAGCCTGAGGGAATTTTTTATTTATTTATTTATTTAGCAGACATCTTTATCCAAGGCGACTTACAGAGACTAGGGTGTGTGAACTATGCATCAGCTGCAGAGTCACTTACAATTACGTCTCACCCGAAAGACGGCGCACAAGGAGGTTAAGTGACTTGCTCAGGGTCACACAATGAGTCAGTGGCTGAGGTGGGATTTGAACCGGGGACCTCCTAGTTTCAAGTCCTTTTCTTTAACCACTGGACCACACAGCCTCCAGGTGCTGTCACATTGAATTGTATATTAGTTAATCTGGTGTAACTCACCCAAAATAAGGCATATTTAAAATAAGATCCCTAAATTAGTTGAGACACTATGAACATGTTTTTATTTTACTTTGTTTCTACAGTATATTGTCCTTTTATCTACACTTTCAATCTTTTACACCATAGAAAAAAATCTCCCATTTTAATATGTAATATGTGAGAGACATTCATTGCAATAAATAACCTGAACTATACTTTATTACATGGTGTAGACTATATCACTGTGTTTTAATATTTATGATTCCCATTATATTTTCAGTATACTTCATGTATGATATTGGAAATAAAATGATAATGCAATACATGATGGACAATTTGAATAAACAGATTTCACATTATGTTGTAAAATATTGTACCGGTAGTTCATTCAATCAAATAACTGCCATGGTGAAGATGAGTGTATTTCATAATATATTTTAAGTGATTTTTTGATACATTTCAAATATGTTGGACTATATTTTTCAGTGCATAGGGCAATATTACATTGCTTTCTGAGTAGAGTATATTCCAATATTTGTTTTTAAAAAGACCCATATTGATGGCTTTAATTTTCTTGGAAGAAATAGTCATAAAAGAGATGTAATAAACAAATCTGCAAGGACTAATTTTGAAACCATTTTGATTCTTTAAGCTGCTTATTTCTGGAGATAGTGGCTCTTCTAAATAAAAGGTTTAAGTGGTCACACAATTGAACTCAATTTAACCCTTGAATGATTTACTGTACATTACATGGAGCCTCTTTGTTTTTTTGTATTCTGCACTGAAGATGCATTTGGGGGGATTTTTGTAGGTGGAATCAGTCAGGGTTTGTTTTTAGAAAACTATACATTGTCGGTCATGAATACTGTGTCAGTTAAATATGATAAATATGTTAGAAAGATATCTACAGCAGTAGGACTGTAAAGACTGATTTTGGTGTGTCACAATTACGTTAACTGGGGTATACTATTCAATTGCATTGAAACACATCTTAAATTACACTATATCTTCATTGTACAGCATGTCAAGAAAAAATTCTAGTCAATTCAATATTCCCATCTACAGATCATTTTTATAATTAAGAGAAATATGTCATATAATAATAATAATAATAATAATAATAATAATAATAATAATAATAATAATAATAATAATAGATGATTTGTTGTCCTTTATGAATTAAAGATAGTAAGGATGCTGTGGATGATGTCATAAATTGTACCAAGGTCAAGCTATTTATAGTCCTTCAAACCCCAGAGAGAATTGGCTAATAAAGATGAGAATACAGGACAGCTCAGGTAGGGACCACTTTTTTGAAAGAACACAGTGCTCTTCTTTGATCGTTAACAGAAACTGAAGATTGTATTATTTACATTAGATTATAAGGAAATTATACAAGGTAACTTGGGAAACAGGAATAAGAATAAGAAAGATGTAAGAGTGTACAACTGCACTGCGTGTTACATTTAAAGACAATTCTTACAAATAATTTAAAAGCAAGCATGGTGGGGGTCCTCAAATGCAGTGCACTTGCAGGTCACAATTTGTTAAAATCCCTGTTCTATCTGGATTTGTGCAGGTGGATGGGAATCACTTTCCATGGGGATGGAAGTGGGCAGGGGTTCATTTGGAATGAAAAAAGTACCAGATACTATAATTAAGGAAGAGGGACAGTATTTTACAGTGTAATTTACTGACCTTGATTTGAAGTAGCTTCCATATATGCTTCAAGTTCTCATCTGTTTGTTGGTTTCGTGCAATAGTGTTGTTGTACTATAGGTAGCTGCATGCCGACCTTTGCCTAGCCATGTTTTAACATAATCTTCAGGCTTGCACAATACTAGTGGCAGGCCACCTAATGTGTTGAACAGGAGTGAAAAGAACTTTTTTTTTTTCAATGTTTGGGTAATTTTCTTACTCATAGATGTCATGCCCTAAAATATATTGTCAATTCATGGAACAGGAGCTTGTTTTTTGTTGTACATGTTATGTACATATAGTTATTTTTTGCAACACAAATATATATATATATATATATATATATATATATATATATATATATATATATATATATATATATATATATATATACACGTTATGGACCGATGCCGAGATCTGGCAGTTGCTGAAATGCCCGGGCAGTTCGCAAAGTGCCCAGCTGCGGTAGGTAGATGTCAAATTACCTCTGTTGCCTTTAAGTGCAAAAGTGCACCACCATCCAGCCACCCATTGCCATGTTTATTTAAATAACTTAAATACTTTCTGACAACGCTAGTTTAGAGCAATGGTACTCAACAAAATATCAATGCACAAGGTTATTTTCATCGTGGGTTAGATATAGAGGTTAGAATAATTGAGGGGGTGAAAAAACGAGTCCAGAATAAAATGCAACAATATTTTATTGTATTCTTATCGCAGTAATGCAATATAGATTTCTGAGAGATCATTCAACATCAGCAAGAGACTAATAATCACAGTTTAAACGTGTAAAAGCCACCCAGTTAAATATAGTTATCTGATACTCAGGAAGAACGCAGTGCCAAACAACTCATTCATCATAGCAATATTAATCGTATTTTGGGAATACAACTGGAATAGAGAGGAAGTGCTGCTCGAATGAATGAAAGATGTTGCCAGTGAAGTTTGACCAGGATGCGGCTTTGTGGAAATTAAAGTTTAAAAGCATGATGTGGTAGATATGAACTCCTTTTTACATAACTGAGCTTCCGTATCTTTGCCTGTTTTATGATCTCTCATTCAAACAAAGCAACTCTGCAATAAGAATACAATCAAACATTGCTGCATTTTATTCTGAACCTCATCTATTCACATGAGCCACGGTATTTCCCTTCAGGCATTATTCGCGCATTGGTTATTAAAAACCGGAAATTAATGGTGAAAATTGGGGCGTTGACTCTGCCGAATCCGGTGTGTGTGTGTCTATATATATATATATATAGATAGATAGATAGATAGATAGATAGATAGATAGATAGATAGATAGATAGATATATATATACAGTACTGTGCAAAAGTTTTAGGCAGGTGTGAAAAAATGCTGTAAAGTAAGAATGCTTTCAAAAATAGACATGTTAATAGATTATATTTATCAATTAACTAAATGCAAAGTGAGTGAACAGAAGAAAAATCTAAATCAAATCCATATTTGGTGTGACAACCCTTTGCCTTCAAAACAGCATCAATTCTTCTAGGTACACTTGCACAAAGTCAGGGATTTTGTAGGCATATAGTCAGGTGTATGATTAAACAATTATACCAAACAGGTGCTAATGATCATCAATTCAATATGTAGGTTGAAACACAATCATTAACTGAAACAGAAACAGCTGTGTAGGAGGAATACAACTGGGTGAGGAACAGCCAAACTCAGCTAACAAGGTGAGGTTGCTGAAGACAGTTTACTATCAAAAGTCATACACCATGGCAAGACTGAGCACAGCAACAAGACACAAGGTAGTTATACTGCATCAGCAAGGTCTCTCCCAGGCAGAAATTTCAAGGCAGACAGGGGTTTCCAGATGTGCTGTCCAAGCTCTTTTGAAGAAACACAAAGAAACGGGCAACGTTGAGGACCGTAGACGCAGTGGTCGGCCAAGGAAACTTACTGCAGCAGATGAAAGACACATCATGCTTACTTCCCTTCGCAATCTGAAGATGTCCAGCAGTGCCATCAGCTCAGAACTGGCAGAAAACAGTGGGACCCTGGTACACCCATCTACTGTCCGGAGAAGTCTGGTCAGAAGTGGCCTTCATGGAAGACTTGCGGCCAAAAAGCCATACCTCCGGCGTGGAAACAAGGCCAAGCGACTCAACTATGCACGAAAACACAGGAACTGGGGTGCAGAAAAATGGCAGCAGGTGCTCTGGACTGATGAGTCAAAATTTGAAATATTTGCCTGTAGCAGAAGGCAGTTTGTTCGCCGAAGGGCTGGAGAGCGTACGAATGAGTGTCTGCAGGCAACAGTGAAGCATGGTGGAGGTTCCTTTCAAGTTTGGGGCTGCATTTCTGCAAATGGAGTTGGGGATTTGGTCAGAATTAATGGTCTCCTCAATGCTGAGAAGTACAGGCAGATACTTATCCATCATGCAATACCATCAGGAAGGCATCTGATTGGCCCCAAATTTATTCTGCAGCATGACAACGACCCCAAACATACAGCGAAAGTCATTAAGAACTATCTTCAGCGTAAAGAAGAACAAGGAGTCCTGGAAGTGATGGTATGGCCCCCACAGAGCCCTGATCTCAACATCATCGAGTCTGTCTGGGATTACATGAAGAGAGAGAAGCAACTGAGGCTGCCTAAATCCACAGAAGAACTGTGGTTAGTTCTCCAAGATGTTTGGGCCAACCTACCTGCCGAGTTCCTTCAAAAACTGTGGGTAAGTGTACCTAGAAGAATTGATGCTTGATGCTGTTTTGAAGGCAAAGGGTGGTCACACCAAATATGGATTTGATTTAGATTTTTCTTCTGTTCACTCACTTTGCATTTAGTTAATTGATAAATATAATCTATTAACATGTCTATTTTTGAAAGCATTCTTACTTTACAGCATTTTTTACACCTGCCTAAAACTTTTGCACAGTACTATATATATATATATATATATATATATATATATATATATATATATATATATATATATATATAATTTCAAACTGCATAATTCTTGCCTGTCACACAACAAAAGATACCGGATTTGGCATCTGGTGCGATCCAGCACAAATTAACCCCTGGGTGTAGGTGACAGCCAATGAAGGGAGTTAAAACGAAGATAATGACCGTCCTGTATTGCCTGCTGATCAGGGGACTGCTGTCACAGCAATTAGCTATCCTAGAGGTGAAGAAGGATCTCCTGTTGGGAGTGGGAACAGCAGGGGATGCTGAAACATCAAACAGAATAGGCTTGCCTGATAAAGGCATCACAGTTGGCTTGGTACAAAAGTGACCCTCTTGCATCAGTGTACAGCTATGGACAAAACTTTTGCATGACCTAGAATTTTAGGATTGAGGCATAATTTAAAAAAGAAAAACTATATGAACATAATTTTAGATATTTTATTTAACATCATGAATCAAAGAAACTACAAAATTATATCGCAAAAGTCTACCGGAAGCTATAGTAGTAGTACATATATATATGTTAGATTTTGAAAATGTCACATTTTTCAATTTTTGTCTGGTTTTTGTTAACCATATGGAAAACTTCAAAGCAGTATGTAATTCAATATGTTAACATAACATTATTCAGCAGTTAATTTGATAGGTTTAACATCGATAGAAATTAGCCTCTTAGTAATACAAACCAGGCAACATTACTGTCACTGTTTTTTAGGCTTGATTAGCAGGTTACATAGCTTTTTTATTAGTGCCTGTAGCCAGCAAGGTTCCTTCACCCACCCGGCAGATGTTCTTTGGATCTCACCTCAAAGCAACAATAAAGTCAACAATAAATATTTTGAGGAATGGGTTACAGGGGCGGGGGGCACCTTTGTTGTGGAGCACATTCAACCCCTAAGTGGTGCCCAAGGAGTTGTGGCTGTATCATATACTGTACAGTATGTGTTCAATTCCCAGGCACTCCCAACACAGGTGAGATCTCTGCTTATTGATAACAGCACCAGCTGTAGTAGGTTATGGGAAAGATTATGACATCAAAAGCCTAATAAAAATAACATTAATAAAATAGTTATGAAATAAAATAATAATGGAAGCACTTTTGATTGCTTGGTAGCAAGTTCAATTTATTACATTTTTCCATTACAATATGTTCTTTGAAAAGGGTTACACGTCATTCATTTTGTTTTTTCAGCCAAGTTTCTGTACGTTTGTGGTAACAGCTCCCACGTTGTGCAAGTCTTTACAAAACTGTTTGGAATGCAATTATAGAAACAAGATGGAAGGAACACTTTCTAATGAGGAGTGGCATAAACAGTAAATCCTTTTTAGGATTGCATAATCATAAGATTCAATAGGGAAGCAAAATATAGAAACATTACCACTAAACATACTTTACATTTTTTGACACCCCCAATCCCCCGCACACATGCTGCTGTATAATGACACCTTCAAACCTCAAATCAAGTACTTACAGTGAAGGTGAGAGAACTAGAAAAGACAAACCTGATTAGTTGCATATAAAACAAATGCATTGTTATACCTCTCTGTACTTCATTTTAAGTGACATTTTATCCATTTTGTACACGCCTCATTAAACCTCTTCAAAAATGTAATGTAAATAGGGGTCCCGGAGTTGCTTACCTGGTAAAAGTACAGCTGCATGGTGTGCAGGGGGAGTCAAACAGTTAGTGCAGTGCAGGTTCGCATCCTGCATTGGCTCTGGCACTCCCACGGCTTTGGGAGGCAAAACCAGCAGGGACTGTTTCTCCTCATTGTGCTGCAGCGATCCTTGCTGGCCAGGTGCCTAGTGAGCTCTGCAGAACGAAAGGTTCAGTGGGCATCCTCCTGAGCTCACTAGGCACCTAGCCAGTAAGGTTTTGGGGGAATTGCTGCAGTGAGAAAACATAATTGGCCATTCTAAATTAGGGAGAAAATCAGGTGTCAAATAATTGGGCACTCTAAATAAAATTTAAAAAAAAAAAAAATGTAAAGTGAATATCAGCCTTGTTAGAAAACAAGCCCTTAGCAAACTTAATGCAAGTCAATACATTGAATGGTTTACCAATGCATTTCTTGTAACAATATTCCTACACCAAAAAAAAAACACATTTAAAATCGTTATTTAACATGTGAATAGGATATCTTCTTCACTGAAGCAATAAAGATGTCTCATGTGTATCCAAGACTTTGGTTTTATGTATTTTCCAAAAGACTGAGCCTGCAGCAGAAAGGAACCCACACAGTGTTACCAGATGAACATCTTATATGGCCTTGAGGACAGTATGCCACCAATGCAAGCTGCTTCTGCAGAAGGCAATAGAATTACTCAGAGCAGTCAGAGTCAAATGTTAACTATTCCATTGCTGTTGTAGACCCACCTCCGCACAATTCTATATATACAGGCCTACACAATTCTAAAGTATGTCATTCTACTTTCAAACAGCATTCCATTTAATCTTTTTTTGCCACTGAATCACTGAAAATAAAGAAGTGTTATCGGTTACAGGTTCAAGTATATTCCCAGTAGAATCATTTTGATATGATTATCTGTAGCACAGTTTGCCAACATGTTTAGTCTTTAACTAAAGAAAAGACTTTGTTGATGTAGCTTTCATATATGCTTATTAAATTTGAGAGAATGATTTCTGACAGCCAACAAACTTGACTGAGTCGCAATGCAAACCTGATGGGATACATAACTGGTGGTGCTAACTTTCTAAACTTACAGGGGTTCTCATTATTAGGGATCCTTGTTGGGGATATTTGGGGAATTCCACCTTCAATTTTTCATATTTCAGAAACCGTTTCAGACGGTGACGTCATATTTTCATATTTTCTGTACTGTTTTGTGAATAGGGCCCCTTTGCTTCATGCTTGGTACTCAACTGTATTTTATGATTTTATCATGTAGAAGGAATTGCTGACAAAGCAATAAATGTGCTACAGTACCTTTACCTAGACCATTTTGAGATCATGTGGTATTTGTAGGTTTCTTCTGTTTGGTACACTGCTGCATTCTATGATTCTCTCAGTCAAGTTCCATTGCCAGCATTGTGTAGTAAAAATAATCAGTTTTTACTGCTTATGTTGTTATAACCTCCAGCCTCGTAAACCACACGCTTTTGTTCTCCATTCCAGTCCTAAACAAAATTTATGTCCTAAACAATGGGTCCTGATGAGCCAATTAATGTGGATTACAAATGATTCTAATATTTCTGTACAGTTTGTCTGTGCATTGAAACAGACTAGTAATGTCTTTCTAGACCTCACAGACTCCTTTCCAGTGCCTGCAGGACCTCAAGGTTGATCTCACACATTTGTATTTCAGTGTGGCATTATTTTTAATCACATACACACATAAAGCTGTTAAGTGTGGCAAGGCTGGGAGGCCTGTGTTTTACGGCCTAACCTTAATAACACCAATTGTAGCTGCAGTACTTCTTTTTTTTCCATCCAGTGACAAAGTATAATTCTCCATGTGACATTCAATGTCACATCACTGATGATATTGCCTGTGGTTAAATGTCACACATTCTAATCACTGTGCAGAGAGATGGTGTGTTTGTTTGTGCTGCAACAGTACTTTTCTCTAAGGATTTCAAATTGTATGCTTCTCACTCTCTTTTAATGGGCAATGCACTTGCAATGCCAAAACATGTCAATAAGTCTGGGAGGCAAGAATTAATAAGAACCAGTCTTCCTCTATTGTGCTACTTTTGAAAGCCTTTCCAGAAGGGGGAAGATACTTAGGTATTTTTTAAAGAATAATGGGAATCACAACCAGGTTTCACTCAACTGATATTTTTCCCTTTAAGTTTGGTGTCCTATGGGTCCTATTCACAGAGCTTTTATTCAAGGGTTATTAAAAAAATAAAAAAATTAAAAAATAACAACTGTCTTTAACAACAGTCTATGTAAGTTTCATGAATATCGAACTTCATATTCATAAAAAGATCATTAAAGCTTTATGGATAGTTATTAACAATAATAATAACACATATAAAAAAACAACAAATGATGTGCCTTGGTAAAATACTATACCTAGTATTGATATTATATTGTTCATTCTTTAAGAGAACACTAAACACCCAAAGACAAATGTAATCCGATTCACTTATTTGTGATAGATCAGTGGGTGTTTCACTTTCCTGAGATAACTAGCTGTTAAGGGTCTGAGTTTAGATCAATTTAAATACACACTCTCTCTCTCTCTCTCTCTCTCTCTCTCTCTCTCTCTCTCTCTTCAGACAACTGGAGACTGCCTAGAACAAACTTTTTTTTCCTGTTTAAATACCTGCCTGTTAATTCCAGGCAAGTGACACTAATTAAATTAAATAAATCAATTAGAATAAATAATTACACACGTTGCTGTGCAAACCACAGAAAAAGAGAGACGCTTTTTAGTAAACAACATTATTTATTGTTTGTAAAAAATATTGTAGCATGGCCAGCTCAAATCTGACAGTGTACAATGAAACTTCAATAGGTAGGGAACATGGACAAAACAATTTGAACAAATTGAATAATAAATAAAGGCCACATATACAAAAGGGACCAAAAGCAACCAAAAAAAACTGATTAATTGAAAATGTGCAAAAGAAAACAAAAAGAAAAAAACACATTCAGATTATTTATCCCAGGGACCCTGATCATGTGGCACAAGATGGGACTGTTCACTGTGGCTTGAACAGGTCTTGTCTTGTGCATCTGTTCCACAAACACGAAAAACAAATATATATTTATCGGAAAATAGGTCCTTGTGCCTTCGATGTCATCATTTCTCTTACTTTGTAAAGATTTTGTGTGAAAATGTTTGTTTACTGCACCGAGGTAGGTCTGTCTTACAGCGCAGCAGTAACACTGCAAAACACTCACATTCATGGCTGTCTCCTAACATGGTCATCTACTGGAAATACACAAAGGACCTTGTTTTAAAGCTCTGACTCTCCTATTTGCAACGGTATATCACAAGTAGGGCTGTCTCTCACAGTGCCTGAGTAAAAAGAGTTAAAGGGCCAGGTCACTGGTGGGATATTTAACATTGGGCGGACCCTATACAGTTCAAGAAGTAGCTTGTGTGGTCACTACCTCATGCCACAAGGATAAGATTCAGAACTCGACAGAGCAACTTACATAAATGTTGATATCAGGTGAAAACACAGGAGTGAAAAAAATATTACTTTATCAGTAATCGTTACAGCTGGGTTAAACCAACAGATAAGGAACCATGATTAAAAGTTTCCATTTCAACTGAATGTGGAGTCAAACCCACACTAATTATAGAAATGCAATCATTATCCCATTTTGGGTTTTACTGAAATAGTAGGTGGTGTTTGTCTTAATCAAGTCTCACTAAAACCTGCAATAATCAGAACACTGGAATCTATGCACAGGAACCCCAGGGAAGACAAAAGAACAGAGAACTAGATGAGAGAAAATGGTTGATAAAAGGGTGCTCAACAGAAAGATGATGCATATTCACAGAGTCTGACGACAGTAAACAGTTATGTACCAGCCAAAGACAGCAGTGAATGAATGCCATTTCAATCTGATGGCAGTTGAGGACATTATACTGGATTTCTACCACAACATTTTCAAAACTAATTTAGTTTCTCAATTTAAAAGCTAAACACATATTCTTCATACATCAGTCAAACATCTTAGTGTCTATATATATATATATATATATATATATATATATATATATATATATATATATATATATATATATATATATATATATAGTGGTTTGCAGGAGTATTCATCCCCCTGCAAAGTTTTCACATTTTGTTGGCACCTGAGCGTACTCCATGACACTTTCAAATTAGACTTTATTAGTGAAATGGTTTTAGCCTGTGTGTACTCAGAGTGGTTTAACTTGTAGATCATTTCCCTCAACTCACATAGTGAGCTGCAACTCACATAGTGCTCCAACAAAGCAACCATGAAGACCAAGGAGCTTTCGAAACAAGTGAGGGATAAAGTGGTAGAGAGGCACAGAGCAGTAGAAGGGTACAAGAACATTTAAAAGTCGCTGATTATCCCTCTCAGCACAGTGAAGTCCATCATTAAGAAGTGGAAGATGCATCATACCACCCAGACACTACGCAGATCAGGTCGCCCTCCCAAACTGAGCAGCCGGGCAAGCAGGAAACTGGTTCGGGATGTCACTCTGAAGCCAACAATGACATTGAGAGATCTGTGAAGTTCTGTGTCTTAGATGGGAGTCAGTGTTCACACATCAACAATAAGCCTGTCCCTACACAAAGCTGGCCTGTATGGACGGGTGGCAAGAAAGAAGCCATTACTCAAAAAGCCTCATCTTAAAGCATGTATGGAGTTTGCGAAAAAGCATGTAGATGATACTGCAGACATGTGGAAAAAGGTTTTGTGGTCAGACGAGACAAAAATTGAACTTTTTGGTCTAAATTCCAAGCTTTACGTCTGGCGCAAGCCCAACACTGCACATCACCCTGTCAACACCATCCCAACTGTCAAGCATGGTGGTGGCAGCATCATGTTATGGGGATGCTTCTCTTCAGCAGGGACTGGGAAGCTTGTCAGGATAGAGGGGAGAATGGATGGTGCAAAGTACAGGCGAATGCTTGAGGAAAACCTGTTTGAGTCAGCCAAGACTCTGAAACTGGGGAGGAAATTCACATTTCAGCAGGACAATGACCCGAAGCACAAAGCCAAAGCCACACTGGAGTGGTTGAACAAGAAGAGAATTAATGTTCTTGAGTGGCCCATATCTACATACATACTTTATGTGACACCTGTTTTTCAAGAACACCTAAGTATTTAATAACAGTCTTATCAACACTTTTCAGTTTTTTTTTACCACGTTAAGAATATCAAATGTTCATGGTTGACTGAAACTGCTTCAAAGTTGCAGAAAATGACTTGGATCAGCGCGTTCTAAATGGGGCATTTGGAAATCAAAGCAATCTGCGTATGATGATCAGCATACAGTACCCAAACAACTTTCCGATCCCATGAAGCCCGTCATTTTTCCATGAATTCTTGTTATTCCTACTGACAGCTGCATGACCTGCAGCCAGTGACCTGTGGTAGTGCTCAGTGAGGTTGTATTTTTTATGGCTTTCTTACAAGGTTTGCACAAAAGGAAATACCAGCTCATTGTGTTATTGTTTTTTCAAGCACAACTAGAAGTGAGTGCCATTTGGCTCTTACTCTAAGAATAAAAAATAAAACTTGAATAACATTGTAGCTTTTCAAGTGCTCTATTTCCATAGTGCCACACAATACACTTGGAATGAAAAGAGCCTTTTAACTATACGCATACCAAACAAGTATGACCTTTTTTTTCAAATCCCAGATAATTTCTGTGAGGTGTGGGATGTCCACTTTAGTTTAAGGGTCTGCTGCTCACTGTGTATGATGCTTTTTTTTTGTTTATTGATGGGTAGCTTTCTGAAACAGATTAAATAGTAGGATAAGGATAAGCATGAGTGCCTTTAGATTAGGTCATGGGTTAAATTCCTAGAGAAGGTTGACTTAGACCCCATTCACACTACTGTGCTGGCCCTGGGCTGCCTCAGGGCCACCGCATATTTAGGTCTGCAACCCTGTTCACATTTGCAGTTTAAGGCACCTTTGTGCATAAAATGTGGCCAATTGCTTTTTTTTTTTAAATGGAGCAATAGCCTGCACTCAGAATGGAAGTGCTACCGAGATATACAATAATGCCGGTGCTTGATTTGTAGCAGATGTTTCTTATATTTATATATATATATATATATATAAAACATATATATATATATATATATATATATATATATGTATGTATAAAACATATATATATATATTTTTTTTCAATGCAGCACAGTAGCAATTGTATGATATATACTGTATATATATATATATATATATATATATATATATATATATATATATATATATATATATATATATATATATATATATATACAGTACTGTGCAAAAGTTTTAGGCAGGTGTGAAAAAATGCTGTAAAGTAAGAATGCTTTCAAAATAGACATGTTAATAGATTATATTTATCAATTAACAAAATGCAAAAAGTGAGTGAACAGAAGAAAAATCTAAATCAAATCCATATTTGGTGTGACCACCCTTTGCCTTCAAAACAGCATCAAGCATCAATTCTTCTAGGTACACTTGCACACAGTTTTTGAAGGAACTCGGCAGGTAGGTTGGCCCAAACATCTTGGAGAACTAACCACAGTTCTTCTGTGGATTTAGGCAGCCTCAGTTGCTCTCTCTCTCTTCATGTAATCCCAGACAGACTCGATGATGTTGAGATCAGGGCTCTGTGGGGGCCATACCATCACTTCCAGGACTCCTTGTTCTTCTTTACGCTGAAGATAGTTCTTAATGACTTTCGCTGTATGTTTGGGGTCGTTGTCATGATGCAGAATAAATTTGGGGCCAATCAGATGCCTCCCTGATGGTATTGCATGATGGATAAGTATCTGCTTGTACTTCTCAGCATTGAGGAGACCATTAATTCTGACCAAATCCCCAACTCCATTTGCAGAAATGCAGCCCCAAACTTGCAAGGAACCTCCACCATGCTTCACTGTTGCCTGCAGACACTCATTCGTATGCAGCTCTCCAGCCCTTCGGCAACAAACTGCATTCTGCTACAGCCAAATATTTCAAATTTTGACTCATCAGTCCAGAGCACCTGCTGCCATTTTTCTGCACCCCAGTTCCTGTGTTTTCGTGCATAGTTGAGTCGCTTGGGCTTGTTTCCACGTCAGAGGTATGGCTTTTTGGCCGCAAGTCTTCCATGAAGGCCACTTCTGACCAGACTTCTCCGGACAGTAGATGGGTGTACCAGGGTCCCACTGTTTTCTGCAGTTCTGAGCTGATGGCACTGCTGGACATCTTCCAATTGCGAAGGGAAGTAAGCATGATGTGTCTTTCATCTGCTGCAGTAAGTTTCCTTGGCCAACCACTGCGTCTACGGTCCTCAACGTTGCCCGTTTCTTTGTGCTTCTTCAAAAGAGCTTGGACAGCACATCTGGAAACCCTGTCTGCCTTGAAATTTCTGCCTGGGAGAGACCTTGCTGATGCAGTATAACTACCTTGTGTCTTATTGCTGTGCTCAGTCTTGCCATGGTGTATGACTTTTGACAGTAAACTGTCTTCAGCAACCTCACCTTGTTAGCTGAGTTTGGCTGTTCCTCATCCAGTTTTATTCCTCCTACACAGCTGTTTCTGTTTCAGTTAATGATTGTGTTTCAACCTACATATTGAATTGATGATCATTAGCACCTGTTTGGTATAATTGTTTAATCATACACCTGACTATATGCCTACAAAATCCCTGACTTTGTGCAAGTGTACCTAGAAGAATTGATGCTGTTTTGAAGGCAAAGGGTGGTCATACCAAATATTGATTTGATGTAGATTTTCTTCTGTTCACTCACTTTGCATTTAGTTAATTGATAAATATAATCTATTAACATGTCTATTTTTGAAAGCATTCTTACTTTACAGCATTTTTTACACCTGCCTAAAAGTTTTGCACAGTACTGTATATATATATATATATATATATATATATATATATATATATATATATATATATATATATATATATATATATAACCTGATATATTTTCACTTAATGCTATGGTGTGTAACAGGGTGACGGTCCAAGCTTACCCCCACCCACAATCACATTATTCTCTCAAGAACACTGAGGTATTTAGAGCGTAGGAAACAGCAACTTGCTGGTGTTCACTGGTATAAATATTTATTTTCGTAATGGATACTTCACTCCGATTGCAAATGACTAACAGGCTGTGTGGTCCAGTGGTTAAAGACAAGGGCTTATAACAAGGTAGTCCCTGGTTCAAATCCCACCTCAGCCACTGACTCATTGTGTGACCCTGAGCAAGTCACTTAACCTCCTTGTGCTCCGTCTTTCGGGTGAGACGCACTTGTAAGTGACTCTGCAGCAGATGCATAGTTCACACACCCTAGTCTCTGTAAGTTGCCTTGGATAAAGGTGTCTGCTAAATAAACAAATAATAATAATAATACATACAATAACTGACATTCACAAGACAAGGTCCCGACTGACCACCTAATACTACTGCTCCCTCCTAAGGAAAGACATGGCATTAGATAATAATTCATTATTCAATAACCGGTTACACCTGGAATCATTTTATACAAAAACAAACTATTATTTAACATTCATTCCATTTACAATAAACATTCATATATTTTACGTTACACATCATGTTTCTTCTCATTTATACGTATTTGTTTAATTTGCATGAATACCGTCTTTGTTTACAAACACGATTGTTAAAGTATTCTATCGTTTACTCATTATTATTATCATTGTCATTATTATTCTCTAGTCCCTGACGGAAGATTAGCATTACCCCTTTTCTTGGAAGATTACCGAACATACGGCTATAACAAAACTCTCATTGTAACAAAACCTTCATTAAAGGAAGCGCCCTAATCTAAATACAGCAATACACCGTCAACAACATGCATGATACATAATAAACGACTGCTCTATCGCCAGTAGAATAACATTAACAATAATAATCACAATAACAGGCATTGAAATATTACAGCGAAAATACAAATTGTTACACTTTCAAATTCTAAGTTACAGCTTACCAGTGCCATTAATCAATAAAACAAACAAAGTTAGTGTTTTTTTTGTTTTGTTTTATTATTATTATTATTATTATTATTATTATTATTATTATTATTATTTATTTCTTAGCAGATGCCCTTAGCCAGGGCGACTTACAATCGTAAGCAAATACATTTCAAGTGTTACAGTACAAGTAATAATAATGCAGTACAAGTAATAATACAATAAGAGCAAGATAAATACAATAACTTCACAGCTCTGACTGTGGTGAGACGCTGGCATTGATCACAGAAAAGAATCCCAAGTTTGCTATTGTTTACATTTCCTTTTATTCAGTGTATGTTTAGCGCTTCCCATGTGTTCTACAGTGGTCTGCCTACGAGTGTTATCTACAGCCTTGCTGCATGAAGTACAAAACAGCACATTACCATCGAAGTGAAATTTGTCCTTGCCAAACTCGTTGATCTGATCTTTAGGGGTGATTGTTATTGCTTTCGGCTTCTTTGAACAGCTCTGGATATTGACTGAAGTAAACTGAAGCCTCATTCAACACTGAACTTGAATACCGAAAGCAGTTTTATTAGACAGGTATGTTTACGTAAATTTAAAGCAAAGTTGCCTGTGTTAATGTTTATATATGGTACATGTATTGATTTGGTTATTATGAAACAAATAAAAAAAAGCCTTGCTTGTTTTTTGCCCCTCCCCAAATGTAAAACAACAAAATCTCCAACATCATAGAAAATCTGTGTTTTTCTTTCTTATCATAGAAAATCTGAGTTTTTCCTTGTTATTCTGCAGCAAACAGATTCCTATGATCCCTGCTACTGAGCTACATAATCAAATTGTTAATGTGATACAAAAAGGCGGCCCTAAGTCTGCTTTGTGTTCATATATATGTAAAGGCCGGCCCTAGTACTGGATTGCAGGCCCTGAGCCACATCGAAACGCTGGCCTAAATCTAGGCCGGCCCTGGACTGCCTTTTCTTTTTTGGAGCATTCACATATGAGAAAAGGCGGCCCTGGGCCTCCTTAAATTGCAAGTGTGAATGGGGTCTTAGAAAAGAAAACTCACAAAATAATACGAGGCGCATTGACTGCCTGTTTATAGGGTCCTGACTTCATAGATTCATCTGCAACAAAGAGGTGCAGCCAGCAGTAAAATAATTATGGGTACTGAATATGTGAAGTTTCCCCACTTTACCCTGACAATGTGTCTCAGACCTGCGCTGTCGGGACCACCCACAAACAATACAATCAATTCAGTCCCTGAGCCCATCTAATCCTTGAATTCTTTGAATGGCAGCCAACAAATACCATTTAGTACAGTTTTATGATGTTTTCGTGCAGTCCACATGGAACTGTGGTAAGATCACTAGAACCTGCTTCACGCAGATCCCCAGTAATGTGGACTGATATTTTTCAGTCACTTTAAACCTGGACTGCAGACAACCTGGAGTTGTAGAGTTAAAAGGCTTCAGTTGCCCTCAGAATCCATTGAGACAGACAGCCCCATTTACACATATACCATTTTGAGACTTGGAGGGCCTGTGAGTTTGTCATCTGGACAAAGGTTACATTTAATTATGCTTTTTTTGTCAGTTGGATATTTGAGGATGAATGGAAATGAGATAAGGTAGCATTTCCCAAGTTTATTGGGGACAGCAGTGCACATCACAAGACACATTTCCATTCTTAGGTATTTCAACCATTTAACCCTTTCATGGATGAAATATTGAAAATAGTTGAAAAAAAGTAGTTTTGGACACATAATAAATGTCCAGCAAGAGGTTTACCATTGGCATACTGTACATTGTGCTGACAAAGCAACATGTTTATGGATATATTCTGTACATTTTAGAATGGAGAGATACAACGTGAATCCAGAGAGGACACAGCAAGTCTAATAGATCTGAATCCCTTTCTCAACAAAGCTGAGTGTGCTGTTTATTGCACCACACACAGCAAACAAAGCCGTGGTATGTTTCTAAAGGAACTCTTTAAATTCTTTCCCACAGAAGTCAACGAAGGGGTCGGTTGTCCTGGACTACGTATTCAGTCATGTAAACCTGGTGGAGACAGATTACTTTGGACTGCGTTTTTGTGACAGGAGTCATCAGACGGTAGGTGGATGAAAATGGATAGATGCACAATTGCTTTCTCATTCATATTTAAATGTAGGCATTTAAAATGTGTACATTGCTTTAGGTTTTCATTATATACTTGCACTTTAATGGGGTCTGAATAACACCTAGCTTTTGTTAAACAGCAGAAGCAATTGAATGACTTCCATAAGCCTGACTCAGAATTCTCTAAGCAAGATTGCACAACATTTAGATCTGCTGTGCAAGGTGTGACACTAAAGTGTTGGGAGAAGACTTATTACCTTCGCCTCCAGGAAAACTCAAAGGTCAGACAGAGTGCAGAGCTGTGAAAGCACAGGATTTCTTAACGATTGGCAGCTTCAACATTACTGGTGGATATTACCCCTGTGACTGCGCCGTGGAAATCCATTGTTCCAGGACATCACTGTAACATTACAACATAGATGTGCAAATAATACTTCTTGTTCTCTTGTCTTAATGTTAAAATGTGTTACACAAGCATTGCCATCCAATATCATACCCAAGACAACCCAAAACAAAAGATAAGATCCCAACCAATTAAAGCTAATGTGTGTACAGGTGATAAGCAGGTAAGCCAATTTTTCAGAGTTGCTCTGCTACTCAATTAGGCTTGCAAAGGTAAACCTCTGGGTCCTAATCAACCTGTGCACATAGTTTCTAATACATCTGGCTCTTAATGCCCAGCGGGGAACTTAATTAAGGTTACACTCATGGACTCTACAATACATTTAATTAAAATGGGTTTATCGCAAGCTTTCTGTTTCAAGTGTGTGTTTTTTTTTTAACAAGGCTTTTATAATAATAGTTAGGCACGCCATACACATGTGTGATTATTCCTCAAAGGTTACAGCCTTAGAAAAATGCAGTGATCCTCGTTAAAGGGTTGTCCTTCCAGTGCAAGTCTGTGGCCCACAGATGGGAGATTGTAAAACACACATTTAAGCAGCTTGGGCAAGATCGATCAAAATATTTACTCCATAGTTCAATTTCAAACCTGTTCTGAAGATACACTTCATCCTAGACTACAAATATTTAGGTATTTAAATAAACATTGCTTGAAATGTATTTGCACATATAACACAATTTATAAATGACTGTATAAAACAGATGTTATACAAAGGAAGCCGAAGCATCAGTGACATGTGAAATAAATAACATACACTCTTCTATACACTTTTCTGTATAGAAAAGCGTTTCATGCCTTTCTAAATGAGGTTTATTAGTCCCCTCAGAGATTTTCTTTTACTGTAATATATTATTAATTATACTTTTGTTTTCCAACTATGGTAATTACCAATGTTAATATTTGTATATTCGTTTACATTTTGAAAGAGTATCCATACATGGAAACTCCATGTTTATCCCAGCACTACTTCAGCCCCTTGTGTATTGTACAATGCTCAAGTCCATTTTATATGATTACTAAACAAATTTTACATTGTAGACCCAAGGCTAGGGAAGACCTTAATTCTTCACCTGCCTTAAATTCATCAAACAAACATTACAGAATCTGCAAATTATCAGAGTAAAATTATGCACCTGGTTCAGGTTGCAGAGGTTTTGGTGTGAGCAACAGCTGATGTATAATTAATTATCTGTTTGATCTGCAAACTCATTTGCCAAACAAAACCTTCAAATGACTGTTATATTGTGTGTTATATTGACTCAAGCACCACTTGACCTTCTCTACCCTTTGCATGTGATCCTGATCACAGTCTGCACGCAATTAAATTATGAACCATTTAACTGTTAAGTGACACAGGCTCAACAGTTTGAGCCACAATTTTTTTTGTTGTTGTTGTTGATTTTGATAATGATTTCATCTCAAAAGTATATGGCTCCACATTTATTTCTCATAACCCAGATTATATTAGGGGTACATGCTCAACAGCTATTATTATTTTTTACACACTGTAGACACAGTCAGATGTTTTGAAACAGCCTTTTATGGAAAAAAATATACTGACTTACAAAACGGGGAGTAAATGATAAACAGTACCATTAGTCTAGACTACCCACTCAGCAGAAGTGCATTGTTTTTAAAACTCTAAACATAGCTTAACTTTAATATGAACTGAAAATGGTTGGCTCCCTAAGGTGGGTTAGAGACCCTTTTGCTATTCATGTTGCTGTGCTGTGCATTTCTCAGTGTTGGTAATATCTTTAACATTGATTTTGCCATTAGCATCGGTAAGAAAGCATAAAGCCCTTTCATACACATGTCCATTTCCATTCTTGTCCTATTATGGGCAGTACAGTTTGTAATGGGCAATAATCCCTTCCAGTAATATCCCACTCTTAGCAAAGAGCTAAGCAGCAGGAGGTCATCCTAGACAAAGGGGGGCAATTTAATACACATTACTGAGAGATAAAGAACTGCAAGTGGGGACTGAGTTGGGTCACAGGGCACGCAGAGAATGAGAAATCTGCTGCAGAGCTAAAGGAACAGCTCTGCCAGCCCAAGTCAGCAGAGATATGTTTAACTCTCACTGTATTTATTTAAAATATAACTATATTTCATTCTGCGTTTTTTTTCCCCATTCTCATTTCAGTTTTTAGTCCCACCAGTCAGATTGAACAACAAAACAATGAAATTCGCTGTCAACAGGAACATTTTTGTATTATTAAAAAAGCAAAACAAGCAGCATAATAAATCAGAAAGAGCAGAGTTCATATTGTATTTTTTTTAAAAATAGTTCCTTGCTTTCTTGCCTTGCTAACCTCCAAGATACAGGTATTTGATCTAAATCTGTACATCCGTCTAATAAGTCTATATTATGTCAGACAGCCTGGGTTAGAGAGATTGAGGGCTGCTTCTTTTTTTTTTTTTTTTTAAATGTATCGTTGCCAATTAGTTTTTATTATTTTCTCCCCAATTTGAAATGCCCAATTATTTTTAGGCTCAGCTCACCGCTACCACCCCTGCGCTGACTTGGGAGGGGCGAAGATGAACACACGCTGTCCTCCGAAGTGTGAGCCGTCAGCCGCCCGCTTCTTTACACTCTGCAGACTCACCGTGCAGCCGCCTCAGAGCTACAGCGTCGGAGGACAACGCAGCTCTGGGCAACTTACAGGCAAGCCCGCAGGCACCCGGCCAAACTACAGGGGTCGCTGGTGCGCGGTGAGCCGAGGACACTCGGCCAATTGAGCGCCGTCCCCTGGGAGCTCCCTCCACGGTCGGCTGCGGAATAGCCTGGACTCGAACCGGCGACATCCAGGCTATAGAGCGCATCCTGCACTCTAGCGAGTGCTTTTACTGGATGCGCCACTCGGGAGCCCCCTGAGGGCTGCTTCTTGATGAACATTATTTGTCAGGCTATATTTGGCTTGGCTCTAGGTAGTGAAGTAAGTGATCTTTGACAGTCAAAAGATGCATCTGGTGGGTTCTGGAGGTTTTTAAGAAAACACACACAGACTGGTTTTAGACAGGGTGAGACACACTTTATTGTTTATTTTTAGCCTAAACAGGTGGTTGAGCAGCTTACTCTCTTTAATAATTATTAGCGGGCCTGAATGGGCGCAACAGTTATCAATATATGTGCACCTCCAAATTCACCTGCTCTCTATCCTACAGTATTTGTTAAACCCTGCCCCTCTAAATCTCTGGTGACATATGTGATCCCATCCCAATCACACACACCACACCTCTAAAAATCACCCATGCTCAGCCTTTAAGGGATAGGCAAACAACCCAATGATAGGACATAAAACAGGGGGCTCTCCCAATTATCAACTTGCTACAGCCACACTGACCATATCATTATACTGTAGGTGGTACCCTGTGGCACGCTACAATAACAACCTCTTGATTTAATGTAATATAACCAGAGAACTTTTATTTGTATAATCAGGCTGGTCATTTTGTGCAATCACCTGTACTACTGAAACTACTCCAGGAACACTTTTTAAGAATACGATTTTTTACCTACAGGTGATGAAAAGTTGGAGAAACGGGACAAGTGATGGATTAAATTATATATTCTAGATGATGTCAATCTGATTATCGCTGGGGCAGGGTTTCATTTCTGCATGGCAGTCTTTAGTTAATGTAATATAATGTGCAATATGACAGCTGCATGTGTGGTGATTCTCTGAATCTCTGCACATATGACACTTTGATTAGATAAGTGCATCTATTTATTTGACTTTATTAAAAGCTTGACACATGAACCCTTTTTGTCAGGCAATCTGTACCATAATATGGTGAGAATGCAATCATTTATACCATATCCCATCAATATGTTACACAGCCTGCAAATTGTTTAACTGAAGTGTATTCTCTGTTTGTCAAGTCAGACCCAGTTAAATGATATTAGCATAATATTAGTATTCACTGAATTACACCCGCTTGAGTAATTTAATTAGTACAAATATGATGTGGTTTAAAAATCAAATTCACTTTTTTATTATTTGTCATGCAGAATTTTCTCTTAATCTTGTTTTCTATATTTAGTAGGGGTTAAAAAAAAGTAATGGTTTTGATTAGCCTTTTCTTTCTTTAGCCAGTTTTGATGATGAGTTTTGTGCATTCCATTTGATCCAGTAAGGCCTTCTTTTATTATAAACAAGTACAGTGATCAATGTTTGGATCTGCTGCAGAACTTCATCTTTATGCAGTAGGTACTGTAGCACTGAATGCTAAAGCCTTCCATTTAAAAACAAGGCACTTGAGTTTTTTTCAAGTACTCGACTAGCCGCTGTGGCATAATAGAGGGCCTCATTTTCACTGAGATTTATCAAAGCCATTTTACACATGTATATTTGTGCTTCAAAAGACAGTTTACCATCTCAAATGCATGCTAATTCAGTCCCGGACTATATATTTTTAATAAGATAAATTTTAAATTCATAAGGCTCCTAAATCAGGCTACTATATCTGTACAATTGTACATTTAGTATATCTGAGTGACAGAGAAAGAATGAATCTTGGTTATAAATCTCCCTCCCGATCTGTGAGGATGCTATGTAAAGGGAACAGTGTGCCCCGGACTGAATGGTCTGACAATTCATTCCAGGGAAAGCTGGAAGTTGGCAATCTAGAAAGGGGGCGAAGCCACGGTACACCAAATCATCGCCCCAGACGAGAAGCGATGTGACAACCGCGGATTGGAGGAGAAACGGTCAATGTGTGTCATGTACATACGCAATGATTTTGTTTTTGTTTACAACTGTAAGTCGACCCGGGTAAGGACGTCTGCTAAGAAATAAATAATAATAAATGAGTACAGTGTTCCCCTTTATAACGCTGTAGTCGGGAGCCATAGTTAAGAGACTGTGCAGTTTGCGTTCAGCCTGTTCTGCAGTATAAAGGGGGAGTACTGTATATCATTTTTTATAAATAAAATATCTAAAACACAGAGAGGTTTCTAATTGAAATGACAAAAATAGATACATAAAAAAACCTGAATTGCTGCTTTTGACCTTTCCCCTCTTGTCACACTGAAACAGCGCTGTATCATATTGACCCTGTTTTTTCTACATGGCCAGTGTAGCTCCATGACAACTCCTGCTAATACAGTAACATGATTATTTCCCTGCAGGTAATCAGATGTTAAAGACATGCCTCCTGCACCAGGCCACCTTGACATGGTCGTGTCAGCCTTTGTCTTGTTTCAGTTTTGCAAGCTACAAAACATTCCTGCAAAAAAGCTTTTTTAAGCCAACCCTTTGTCAGTACAAGTCATTAAGTGAAATGTAGAAGGTCTTTCTTGTCAATTTTCATATTCTCCCTGCAGGTGAAATCTGGAATTTAAAAAAATGTGATACCTGTCTTCATCAGAAAAAAATAAGAAATTGTACTAAAAATTAGTTTTTATGTTTACTAAATAGAAAGAATTCTGCAAGCAGGCCCGCCAGAGGCAAACAAGCCTCACAGATTGTAATAATAAATGAAAGTATTCTCACGGTAGTCTTACATTTATAAATATTAATACCCACCATGTTAATCCTGCTTCCTCAGGACTGATGTAAAGGAGGTCCATGACAGAAAGTTTTACAAGATTTACTTCTTTGTTGCTATATAATTATAGAGCTTTAGAGAACTATTTGAAGAAAATAGTCCACTCCACCCTTCTCTGTTTGACGTTGAGTCACACCAGTAAACATAAAAAAGAAATAGCTGTATTAGAAAGGCGAGTATATAGCTGTATTAAAAACACCTGGCTCTAGTGTTTTATTTGTAAGACGTACATTGATGTAAAACGACGGAAACTGCAAATTCTAGCAATGCTTTGCCTAATAACCAGTACTTTTAGTTACAAATGTAATTTAAGTGTTAATACTTGTAACTGTGTTGTGTCTTGATATATTTGTAACTTAACAGTTTCAGTTTTGCATCTGCTTTCAGAAAACGTTGTGCAAATTTTAGGCAGGAGCAAAACACTAGACAAAATATATATATTATTAATATACAGTACTGTGCAAAAGTTTTAGGCAGGTGTGAAAAAATGCTGTAAAGTAAGAATGCTTTCAAAAATAGACATGTTAATAGTTTATATTTATCAATTAACTAAATGCAAAGTGAGTGAACAGAAGAAAAATCTAAATCAAATCCATATTTGGTGTGACCACCCTTTGCCTTCAAAACAGCATCAAGCATCAATTCTTCTAGGTACACTTGCACACAGTTTTTGAAGGAACTCGGCAGGTAGGTTGGCCCAAACATCTTGGAGAACTAACCACAGTTCTTCTGTGGATTTAGGCGGCCTCAGTTGCTTCTCTCTCTTCATGTAATCACAGACAGACTCGATGATGTTGAGATCAGGGCTCTGTGGGGGCCATACCATCACTTCCAGGACTCCTTGTTCTTCTTTACGCTGAAGATAGGTCTTAATGACTTTCGCTGTATGTTTGGTGTCGTTGTCATGCTGCAGAATAAATTTGGGGCCAATCAGATGCCTCCCTGATGGTATTGCATGATGGATAAGTATCTGCCTGTACTTCTCAGCATTGAGGAGACCATTAATTCTGACCAAATCCCCAACTCCATTTGCAGAAATGCAGCCCCAAACTTGCAAGGAACCTCCACCATGCTTCACTGTTGCCTGCAGACACTCATTCGTGTACGCTCTCCAGCCCTTCGCGAACAAACTGCCTTCTGCTACAGCCAAATATTTCAAATTTTGACTCATCAGTCCAGAGCACCTGCTGCCATTTTTTGCACCCCAGTTCCTGTGTTTTCGTGCATAGTTGAGTCGCTTGGCCTTGTTTCCACGCCGGAGGTATGGCTTTTGGCCGCAAGTCTTTCATGAAGGCCACTTCTGACCAGACTTCTCCGGACAGTAGATGGGTGTACCAGGGTCCCACTGTTTTCTGCCAGTTCTGAGCTGATGGCACTGCTGGACATCTTCCGATTGCGAAGGGAAGTAAGCGTGATGTCTTTTCATCTGCTGCAGTAAGTTTCCTTGGCCGACCACCGCGTCTCACGGTCCTCAACGCTGCCCGTTTCTTTGTGCTTCTTCAAAAGAGCTTGGACAGCACATCTGGAAACCCCTGTCTGCCTTGAAATTTCTGCCTGGGAGAGACCTTGCTGATGCAGTATAACTACCGTGTGTCTTGTTGCTGTGCTCAGTCTTGCCATGGTGTATGACTTTTGACAGTAAACTGTCTTCAGCAACCTCACCTTGTTAGCTGAGTTTGGCTGTTCCTCACCCAGTTTTATTCCTCCTACACAGCTGTTTCTGTTTCAGTTAATGATTGTGTTTCAACCTACATATTGAATTGATGATCATTAGCACCTGTTTGGTATAATTGTTTAATCATACACCTGACTATATGCCTACAAAATCCCTGACTTTGTGCAAGTGTACCTAGAAGAATTGATGCTGTTTTGAAGGCAAAGGGTGGTCACACCAAATATGGATTTGATTTAGATTTTTCTTCTGTTCACTCACTTTGCATTTAGTTAATTGATAAATATAATCTATTAACATGTCTATTTTGAAAGTATTCTTACTTTACAGCATTTTTTCACACCTGCCTAAAACTTTTGCACAGTACTGTATATATATATATATATATATATATATATATATATATATATATATATATATATATATATATATATATATATATATATTATTCTTTAATAGCTAACGGTAAGTATATTTTTACTTGGCACCACTGGGACCAATCAACTGTCAAAGAGAGCTGGCATTAAAGCCTATTCTGTATTACCAGTTCAGCATACATTTCTTAGAGGTTTTTTTTTTATTATTTCTTACTGATCCTTCGGGGAACCATTTTAGTTAATTATTTAATACAGTGGTGTCAAGATGAATACATTAGTTTTATTTAATGTGCCTGAAAGAATTTGAATTAAGAACACGAGAGATTTCTTGCCATGCTGTCCAATTTTATAAGCTTGGTGATCACTTGGTTCTTGTGCTGCTTACGGGTGATCATTTTGACAACAAGATGACATTTTGGTTCAAGATTCTATCCCATATATGTCTGGATGGTAGGATTTCTACTTTACAGCTAGTAGATATTCTGTTAAAAATAATTTCAACCTTGCCAACAGATACCTGTTTTCCAGCCAGGATTCTAATTTTATAAAGCAGTCGGATTCCCAGACCTCGCTGGTGCATGCTGCTGCTTAATCAGCAAGCTGGAGATTTCCTTGCTAGCTGCACTAACAACATAAAGTGTACTGTGCATTCTCTTCTACTGGGTTTATTAGAAACACACCTATTCAGCATGAGGGGGACTGTCCCTACACAGTGGTGTTCCTAATAAGCAGTGTGTAGTAGTGGTTAGGGCTCTGGACTCTTGACCAGAGGGGCGTGGGTTCAATCCCCAGTGGGGACAGTGCTGCTGTACCCTTGAGCAAGGTACTTTATCTAGATTGCTCCAGTAAAAACCCAACTGTATAAATGGGTAATTGTATGTAAAAAATAATGTGATATCTTGTAACAATTGTAAGTTGCCCTGGATAAGGGCGTCTGCTAAGAAATAAAAATAAATCTGCCACACAGGTTGTGACGTCACAGAGGTCGTCGCTGTGTGCGTTTCATAAAGCACTTTGTAAGTGCTGTCGCTTGCGATCACTCTTTTGCGATCTGCGATGAATGAAATCAATAACTCGGTAATCAATTTTAAGGCACAGTGACCGATTAGGTAGATACACAGTGGCAGGGCTGCAAAGGAAAGCTATTTTTTTTTTTAAAGAAAAAAATGATACAATTATTGAAATGGCTGGTCAACACACATCCATTCTATTCGGCAAGTTTTCTAGAAGTTTAAATCATGAAGGAAAAAAAGTTGCATGTGATCACTGATGCAGTAAACACTGTTGGGGAGCAGCAAAGAACAGTAGTCGAAATAAGAAAGAAATGGATAGATCTAGCGAGGTGAGCGAAATTAAAAGAAGGGAGATGAAAAAGCTTTAAAGTTGATTAAGGAAAACCAAAATACCTCACTCGACAGAGATTCGGAACTGTGTAGAAGTGACAGGCTGTACTTTGAAGTTCTATACATAGATACGTAAGGAAAGCCCTTCTTCAGCTGTGAAGAAAAAAAAGTAAACGCTGTGCAGTAAATGTTTACGGATCTGTGTTTACTTTTCTTGCTGAAAAGGGTTTCATGTAGCCAGCAAAGCACACTCGCTATCTTGACACTTGTATTAGTCTTTATTAGGAGGCATATCTGATAATCAAGCTGCATTTAGCCTCATTATTTAAACTGGTGGGGCAGGTAATAACATGCAGGAGGTTGCTGCAACAAATCTTTATTTCTGTGATAAACTGTAGCCGAGACAAACTGAGGAAAGTGCTTTTTATTTCCTTGATTTGGGGATCTGGCTATTTTCTTTTAGATAGTTTTCATCTAGAAGTGCAAAGGAGGCGCTTGTCACTATTTTTGTCACTTGAGTTTGGTCCACAGCGAGCTAGTAGTATGAGCGCCATGGTATGTCCTAAAACAGGATCTGCCATGGAAATTGCTACTTGCGGCTGCTGTCTGGCTGTCGCAAGTTTCTGGTGAAAATCGGCGATGTCGCAGCTCTGCAAAAGTTTTATGAAATCCAATTTTTTATTTGCGAGGTGCTTGTGATTGCGAATGGGCTTTTAATCCAGAGAAAATGTGCACCATTTTATCAAAAAATAAAAAAATAAAATTGCTACTGCTATAAAAATACGTTACCGGGTTGGTCCATGCTTGACAGAGCCATATCTTTTGAGTTTGTATACCTTCTGTGGACTTTTAATGATTTATCTGAATACAGAACGATAAAAAAAAAAGTTCTACAAATTGCTATCTGGAAGTAACCAAAGACACACAGTTGGCTTGAATCTGCACATGTTGTTTTGAGACATATTTTCAGAATATATACCATTCAAAGGAAACACAGCAAACATAAATCAGGCTCTACAAATCTTTTACTACTGGGGTTTCAGAGTTTAGTGCTAACAGCAACCGAGGCAGGAATCTTGAATTTTGGGTTGTTAGGTGAACCAGAATCCAAATACTAAACTCCTGGAACTTGTGGTAACCTGCTCAACACTCCTGCTTTCTAATTGCTGCTGCAAGTCCTTTATAAGCCCCATTCCACAGCCATTAGACTGATTCTCTTAGTTGTTATGCTTATGTTAACATGTCATAACATTTATCTCCAGCACCTCGTGTCTGATATTAGCATATTATTTGATGACGTCTTTTTCATTTTGATCTGCAGTATGCAAGCAGTCCCTCTGATTTAAAAGGCATTGTTTTCCTAAATATTATCAAATATAAATACTGTAGTTTTTAAAGGTTGCTGTTTTTTTATTGTTTTTTCTTTTTATACAGTATTGGCTGGACCCTGCAAAGACCCTTGCTGAGCACAAAGAGTTAATAAACAGTAAGTTTGTTCTGAACATTAGTCTGTAACTCTTTATTCTTGGTGGGTTATGCAGAACTTACAAATTGTGGTTTTAATAACTTAGGTATACAGCATATGCAGTGTATTAATATAATAATACACCCTTCATTTCAGACATGATATTAAAGTAGCTTCAAATGTAATTTTAATAGTTTTTCTTTTACATTTCCATTTTCATGATGTTTGCCATCATTCTGAGGGACAGAAAAATAATAATAACTGTACTTAAAAGTAATTTTCACGCAATTACCATTTTTGTAAAAAAAAAAAAGGCAATATCACATGTGCTGCAGCACTATTAGGTACATATATTTACCAGTATGTATAATTTGAATAACAAGAAGAATTGTACAGTACAAGTATTTACTCAGCAGAAGCGGTAATTGTTGTCACATGTGCGTCAAAAAGATGTTTTATGCTTTCTTAGCAGGACCACCCTATACTCTGTACTTTGGTGTAAAATTTTATGCAGATGACCCCTGTAAGCTTAAAGAAGAAATAACAAGGTGAAGTATTAATACAATATTATATTCAACCATTTTCATTTCATTTTAATAAAATCTTTTGGTGTTTTAAAAGTAATCCGTATAGTTGTCTTTTTAGGCATGTTAGTGTTTATATAGTAATGTTAAGGTATCAAATATTCAAGGTAAGTATGAAGCCAGCAGGATTCTAATGTTATATTGCTCTGTGGCGTATGATTTTTTTTTAGCAGCATTGTGTATTTAAAAAAAAAATTCAAACCATCTGCCATTATTGCATTTTTTTTCTCTCCTAGGTATCAGTTTCTCCTGCAAGTCAAACAAGATGTCCTTCAAGGCCGCCTGCCCTGCCCTTTCAATATCGCGGCACAACTGGGTGCTTATGCCATCCAGTGTAGGTGTATATTATATTATAACATTAAACCCTGTGAAAGATGAAGTTGCTCTGCTAGTTTGCTTGTGATTTATGATGCAGTCCATTATGAATTAAAATTAAATCGTATGTGAAAGATGTGTAGGAGTTTGCATACTGCATACCTTTAGTTGTAAAATACCTAGTGATTGTCTGATATGTTTACATGACAGGAGAACAAGAAAGGGTTCCACTATCTAAGCTGAGCACTCATATGACACTATCATGTATGGATGCCTGAGATACAAATTCAGAAGCACAGTTCAAACACAAATCATTTACTCAGCTCAGCTTGTGATATTAGACACCGATCTGCATTAATCCAGCCCGGTATTATGTGGCAGTGATTACAACAGCTTAGTTTGTGTCATTAGAAGAATGGGTTGAAACAAACTCCTGGACTGCCATCTAAATAAACACCCATATAAGTTATGGTGTGTGTAGTTTAGCCTGCTGTTTAACCACATGGGAAATGACAATAATGTTAATGTGTTTTTTCTTTATCCTTCTTACCAGCTGAACTTGGAGATTATGATCCCTATAAACACACAGCAGGCTATGTGTCAGAATATCGCTTTGTCCCAGATCAGAAAGAGGAGCTTGAGGAAGCAATTGAACGGATTCACAAAACTGTAACGTAAGGAATATTTGACATGTAAAGGTCTTAACTGGCTTTTAATCTCAACCACATTTGTAATCGAAGTAAAGTATTGGATATTTAAACATTTTAAGGACACCCCTTTGCAGATAAGATACCTTTTCTGAAGGTTTTCATTGGACTTGTTAATATGGCCTTTAAAACGACAGAAACTGAATTCCAGTCTTTTTTTTCAACTTTTACTGGGAGTAATGTGATTCCAGTACCAAAGGATACTAGACATGTTCATGATAATATAGCAGCCTTTGAACCCTTAAGCTAAAACCAGGATCCAAGTGTAATTCAAGCTGTTCATTTTATACTATTCAAAGACCCTGTCAAAGAAATACAATGGTGACCTGTGCTCACCCTTCTCACCTGTTTGGCATGCTAAAAAAAAAAGTATTTTGAAAAATAGATTGGTGGCAGGGTGACAAGACTGGTATGAATGGCCTCTGTTGTGCTGGTATTACCGCATACACTCCAGCCAAGTGATTAACCGAAATTCCGAGACAGTGAGGGATTCTGCATGGCCCTGTTTGTTTGTGGTTACTTCATTGTCTCAGATTATCAATAATCACTTTCATATTTGTGGATACAGAATGCTCATTATGTTATAACAGACCACTCTGGAGTAACCAGGTATGATGCATCAGCCGACAAACTGCAAAAAACAAAACAAAAACAAAAACAATAACATAGATTTATACTTTGTTGAAAATCTAAAAACCAAATGTAGGTTAACAGTTGTGCTGGTTAATTATTCTTAAAAAAAGCTGTACAGCCAAATCATTGACTGCTAACGTGTATTTTCAACTTTGCAAAAACCTTCACTTGTCTATTTTGTAGAACGGTCTATGCTGGCCACTTTGCAGTAAAATCTTCTAGCTGGGGGCTGTATACCTCTACAAAGCAGAAAGGTGGCCTACTTACAGAATAGGGTTTTTTTTTAAGGGAGTTGTTTAGTTATCCCATATTGCACCTGTGGTTCCCACATCTTTCAAGCAGTGTAGGATTACACTAAGTATGCATCTTATTTTTAAAATAGAAAAAAAAGAGTTATTTGTGTCTCATCTGAAGGACAGCAGTCCCAGTGTTGATATATCAAACTTAGTGATTCTTTGATCTCACTTTCTATAATTATATTCTCTTTATATATTTTCCTTTAAGTCTTAATTGACATTTGACTTTGACAAATGCATATGGCATTTGCATTAAATTGGGCTATTTGCCTTAAATGAAGTCCCCCCCCCAGCAGTATTTTTTTCACATAATCCACTCTCAAGTAGAAGAACACAGCTGTGATTTTGCAAGGTACTCTTACAGTTTTATCATGCTTGTACTCTTTGCGCATTACCGCGCTTGCCTATAATTTAGAATAGTTTAGTACACTTTGCAATGCTTTTACCATAATAAACTTTTAGGAGGGTATTGTGATTATTACTTGTTATTTTCCTTGCGCTCAGGTTTCTTGAACTCAGATCTCAGAATTCTGTAGTGCTTGGTAAGCAACCTGAGATTCAGCAGAGATGAACAGAGCCCTTGTGGAAGCTGCACTAGTTTTCTCAGGGGCCGCTTTAGCCTTGCCAATTTCTGATGATGTTAGAAGCAGGCGTGCCATTTCTCATGCTAAGGTGACATTTTCCACTTTGTACTTAGCCATCCAATCTAGAGCTGATGTCAAGAACTGATTAAAAGGTTAATTTTGTTTGACTCAAGCCCCCAAGTTCCTGGGTATTGACATAAATAACTTCTTTGCCGTTTTAATGTTTTATATTAGTTCTAAAAATGCTCGAAAACTGTTACTTTCTATGTACATTTTAGATATAAGGAATTACTTTCCACATAGCTGAAGACAAATGACTTCCGAAAGCTGTTTAGGGTTTATACACTTGGCACTGGAAGATTTTTCAGTGGAGTTTTCTGAAATGTAATATGCAGGGTGACAGCTTATAATAGACGGAATTGACGGATTGTGTTCACAGCAGATTATCCTTGTTACAAACCACAACAATGCATAAAATAAACCTAAATAAGTATATAAAATATCAAGAAAGCTAATAGCAGCCCCAAATTAATGAATTGGCTTTTTTTTCAAGCCGTTGAATATGCTGTGTGTAATAACCAAAGCAAATGCATACTTGTGGTTTGTGTAAACATTTGTTCAAGCTTGGTTAAGGATTTCTTTGTGTTAACAAATAATTGCTTAGATACTCATCGTTATTTTGCTTATATATTATGAAATGAAATGCCAAGAGCTTGGGATTAAGAACATTAGCTTGAAAATAATAAAGCGTAGCTATCCCAAACAAATGTGATACCCCTATAATTATATAAAAACCAGTAGTACAAGTGAAGTTGACTTCCTTTACTGGAATGGATGCTGGAACAATGAATGAGATGGTCACACAGGACACTTTATTATTGTTAGACTTTGCAGTTATTTTTTTATTTTTTTTTATATGGAAGCAATTTCCAGACAAATAAAGGGATCAGGTCTGCAGTGATATATTTGTATGCCTCCTATCAACATTTGCATTATTACTGAGTGTCTAATTCCATTATCAGAGCTTTTTCACTGACTCCGGCACTTTGGAATCTAATTCTAGGTTTTTGTTTAAAATCAGAAAAGGCAAATATGAGGCATCCACCCGTAATATTTTTTGTACTGACAAAGTCAAACCACCTTATAATGACCACTCATTGGACAATCTGAAAGTGGTCTTTGTCGACAGGTGTTCTTAATAGCTAGCTTAACATGGCAAATGTGTTTAACAGGGATTCTTTTGAGTGGTCACTAGATAATCCTTTATAAGTAATCTGGTTTGACTGTATACAAATAAATAAACAGCAGTTTCCTTTAATTTTTACTGCTTTGTGTTTTTATTGTTATAATATCTTTATCTGTTAAATAACTTTGATTTATGCATTCACCTCAGTAATAGGTTTATAGGTGCACTATACAATGTGCATGATGTTAATGATAGCATAGTAACAGTTGGTACTCCTCGTTCGCAGTGAGCACCCTTGAGGTCTGAGTATGTCTGTCGCTCAATCTGTCACACTCTACATAGTGAGCACGATAAGTGCTTTTCTCCAAACCTTTATCATAGACTCCCAGTCTCCGAAACATCTTTCAGATTGCATCTGGGTATGATCTGATAAACCGATAGACACCCACACATGAATGCAGTCCAAGATTATGGGGACGCGCTGTATGTCTGTGCACGGGTTTATTCCTTATAGAGTTAAAATTTAACAGTTTTGAAAAGCCACTGAACTGCAAATAGATTAAAACCTTTTTTTTTTCCAGAGGTCAAGTTCCTGCAGAGGCTGAGGCTCATTATTTAGGAGTCGCTAAAACACTGGATATGTATGGAGTGGACCTCCACCCTGTATTTGTAAGCCATTCCATTGCGGAAATATTATTTGAAGTTAACAGCAAAACCATACAGGAAAATGTCAATAAATGCAAAAAGGAATGTGTCTATACATGACTGAAGAATCCTAGCAATTAGACTAGTTACATGAGTCGCAGTTTGCGTCATTCAGAACTGATGGTTTTGTTTACCTATAGAGAATTCTGGACAGTAATTAAAACACTGATGTTGAGTTGAAAGTTTTAAGTAAATATATATCATCTAAAAGTAACTGCTAAATAAAGTCTTTCATTGATTAATGTTTACATTCCAGGGAGAAAACCAGTCAGAATATTTTTTAGGGTTAACGCCCATCGGAGTTGTTGTGTACAAGAATAAAAATCAAGTCGGAAAGTATTTCTGGTGAGTGTATTTATTTGCAGTACTATTCAAATACCTTTTGAGTTTATTTTTCATATGAATTGTATTTTTTTTTTTAATTTCAGGCCAAGAATTACAAAGGTTCATTTCAAGGAAACGCAGTTTGAACTCCGGGTGCTGGGAAAAGATGTAAGATTTTTTTTTTTTTTCTTCAAAACATGTTGGAATGAAAATTCCTGAATGAATAATGTTCTAAATAGTGTGAAATTATCTATGTTTGATAGTGTTGCTCTTAAATCCTAAATACTATAGACTACATGGAAATCCATTCAGCAACTATGAGGAAAATGAGCTGTGCTACAATTGAAATGTAGTATTTTTATTTTCAAAGAGTAAGGGAGCACTTAAAGAAAAACAGAGTGGAGATTTGTATTTTTATATGGCATGCGAACAATTCTTGTTGAAACCACTTGTGTTTCTGATAATTGCTGCGCTAAAAATAATATTTTAATAAAAGAAAACAAGAAACACGTCATAAAACAATGCACTCCTTCACTCTTCAGCTTCCTCTGAACCTCTTATCCAGGTTATTAACACCTTGATTTTGTGTAAGCTTGAGCTGTTGCTGTCTCCAGAGACACCTTTGGAAATTAGACAGTTCCAAAAACAGTTTGTAGGGTATTGTTACCTATTATATGAGAATAGTACACATTAGCCTGTAATCAGCAAACCCATATATGGTTATGATGTGATTCAGTTATATGGCTCGTGGTTCCATATAAACCAGCCTTGTACAGCTTGCACTTATCTAATAGTGACTTCAAAATAGACTTTGATACGATAGCCAGGGAGGATTTGGGTTGTGCACATTCAAAGAAGAGAAAAATCAGCAAGTGCACCTTACTCATAAGCGAACTAATCCTATCCGCTGATGTAGTTTGATACCAAATGAATTACTGTGGGAGTAAGATAAACAAAAATCCCACAATAGTCTGTGTGAAGAAAGCAATAAACGTATTGAGAACCTCTGCATTGCACACACTATTTGGTTAAAAAAATGTTTACTAAACACTACAGTATATGGTTATGGTGTCTGACGATGCTTCCTAGTTTGTACTGAACTAGGTCTGAAAGCTGAGAAATGATTGATCAATTGTTAAGAGGTAGATGATTTGAACATATTTGTAAACGACGTAATTGTAATATATATTTCACAAGGCAGGGGCCAGGCCTCCGTAAAGGGACTGCTAGATAAAGTGCTTGTGACTTTAGCAACAGAACAGGGGTTTCCCCTTGACTACTTGGAGAATCGCCCTTGCTGAGGTGAGGCCGAACTGATCGACCTCCAAGGCCGGGAAGCGAGGAACTTCCCCCAAGGTGAAACTAAGGTTGGATGGAGGACAAACTAAGGTCTCCCTGGCTTACTGAGACATCTAATTGAGAGAGGTCACGCTCGGTGTAGGGAGAACAAAAGCGCTGGAAAAGAGAATAAAGAAATACACATAAAGAGGGCCAGGGGTCCCCACAGCTGCAAGAGCAGCCTTCGATAAGTTGAGTCAATGTCTAGCTCGAAAGTTGGGAGCAAGCGTTGCTCTCTGAAGGGGGAAATTGGGTGCAAATGAATAGATTTAAGCAGGAGAATGGGAAATTTAAATGTAGTTAGTTTTTTGGCCGGGGGTCCCCTCTGACCAGCGGGAACCTTACTCTCGGAGGGCGAGACAACGTTGTCAGCCTCTAAGGTTGGGAAGTGAGCTAGTGATTCATTCAATTTTTTTTATTTTTTATTTTTAAAACTAATCTAACTGCTTGGCGGAGAGGACCCCCCCCCCATCCCCTTTTTTGTGGGAGGAAACCTCTGGTGGTCCTGGCAGAGGCATGGCCCCCACTCCAGACATCCTAGCAATACTTTGTGGAGTGGAAATAATATCAAGGAGAGAAGAGCGAACGTAAGATTCCACTGCAGAGGAAGACCAACGCCACATTTTTTTTAATTAAGGACTGGTTGATTTGAACTTTGTCTGCTGATGTTGCTGTACCTATACGGAATTAATGGGAGAATACAATTGGGGAGGAAGACCAGCTTTAGAAATGAGCTGAAGACAGAAGATTGCAAATGTATGAATTTAGTTGAAAACCAGTTAACTGAGTGGAGGAATGGGTAGAGGGAAAGGTTGAGCTGAGGGAGCCAAATGTCTGAATTGAGCGATCTCAAGTAAGGCTGTGGATTTAAGCTGTGGCTGTGGTGAAAACTTTTTTTTTTCGGTGGATTATTTGTTGAAGGAAGACAGCCAGAAGGAGAGAAAAAATCTTCATCTGAGTCAGATGAAAATGAAAGCTGCCTCGGGTGAGTAGTGATTTTGAACAGACTGAATACAAAGTTTTTTGTTTTAAGACTGGGTCTGCAAGTCTGGGTGGTAACCACAAACTGAAAAGCAAGACAAGAATTAGGACAGTTTAAGGGTGACTGACAGGTAATTAAAGGATGACTGACAGGTATTTTAGTGGGATGACACAAGCGAGGAGCCCCAGCTCCAGCCCCCTGATATACACCAAGATTCTACACACACACACACACACACACACACACACACAACACATATATATATACCATATTACTTTGAATTAACGCAGCCCTCAAATTAAAAGTGGGATCAGACAAAAGAGGCACTGCTGTCTGCAGCCCTGGAGGAAGAAGCACCAGAAAAGGGGGAGGAGGTGATGAAGGTGCCTCCACCTCAGCCCTGACCACCACCCCAGAGAGCGTGTCCGGCGCAGGTCAGTGCGGTCCCTCAACCCGTGCTCCCGGACACCCTACCAGAGCCAGCCAGCCACTGGACCTAGAGACCAGGTCAGAGCACCATCAGGCACAGTCCCTCGTCTGGCCCCCTGCTTCGCTTCCCCTGAAGCCCCAGACGTCACGTTGCAGTGGACAGACGTCGCTTGGGCTCCCCATACCTGTTGCTGTGCTCCCCCTGGCGGCTCAGTTCGCTCCACCAGGAACAAGCCTCGAGCCTCTTCCTGTTGCTGCTCCCGCCAGCTCACCGGCCTGCACACCTGTCTCCCCTGTCACCCTGTTTGGGTCCCTCGTCACCGTGTCGCTGTCTCTGCCCTGAAGCGCCGGAGGGACCAACCCATTCTCAAGCCCACCCGAAGGATCGGGAGAAGATGGGACTCTATGGACTTGAGGGTGGGTGGTTGTGTTTTAGGGGGGGAGGTGGCCTTGTAACAGCCAATCAGTGCTGTGCACTTAAGGGGGAGGATGTGTAGCACAGGTTTTAGGACCCAGGGGAGCCCTGTGCAGGCATGAGGCTTGCTCACTGCCGCTTGTTTGTTATTTTGCTTTATCAATAGTTTTTATTAGCGCTTGAAAAGAAAGTTTGGTTAAGGTCAGGTTAGTTTCAGAGAGAACAGACTTTCACTGAACATGCTTTTATGGTTCACTGCACTGCTGCTGTGTACCCGCATTGCTGTGCCTATCTTTCCCTTGTGGATTACAAACTAATGAATCATGAAGATTTCATTTGGACGCTAAAACTCAGAAGGTCTCATTGCTACAGTTTGGATATTATTTTTTAAATGCGCATATATTTTGCTACTGAGCTTGTAACCCACGTCTTGTATTTTTTTGTTTTTGTTGTACTGGACGATTGCTTTAAACAAATGGAACATTGCAACCTTACGGGCAATTAATTAATGGGGGATGAAGTTTAAATGTATGCTCTCCAGTTAATATTATTCATTCAAATTAGTTGTTTGTTGTGGTTGTTGCATTGAATTGCAAGTGCAAATGCTACATTTGTTTGTTTTTTGTTTTTTTTTTGTTTTTTTGCAAGCTTGATTTCACTGGGAGGACTGCAGATTGTCACAATTCATGTTGGGGTGTATGATAAGCAAAGCTTAACCAAGCTTTTTTTTCTGCAAAATAGCCTGTTTGTGTTTAATAATCTACTGATCTGGTGGACACTGAAGAGAGTATGCTTCTACCACACATACACACAGTCATTTGATGGACATTTTAACATGAACCATATGTAATGTAAAATCTTGTCAGATGTATTGCTAGCTGCATGATCACTGGCATAAGCCATAGTGCTGTAGGCTGCAAGAGTCTTTCATTCTATTGGGTTTCCTTAATTTTCCTGATGACTCTGACCTGACCTGAAACTGTGCTTTAAAGGGCTACATTAACTCAGTCAGAGGGAGATAAAAACAAAAAAGATATCTATACCACAGACATGAAATCATTTCCATATGTTTACCTTAATCAATCCGTCCGGTCACACTTAAATGTAATCCCATTAAAAGAAGACGTAATTGGCTATGATTTACAGTGTTGGCTATAATACATTTACAGCAGGCTAAATGGACAACATCTGTCTCATAATAACATTCTAGTGTGCCATCTTAGTCTGTAGTCCAAACACAATTCCTAATCTTCAGGACTGGAACTGTTTTTTAGTTGTAGCATTCTGCATTTATTTCAGTTATATGTGCTAAGTGTAGTTGAATTTGGATTCATGTAAATTAACCAGATGAGACTCAGCAGCATTTTTGGTGACGGGGATCTGCACCTTCTGGGACATCAAGGACTGCTGCGTCTTCAAGGAGTGGTGAACCTCCAAAAAAAACAATACTGCTGAATTGACTGAAGCAGTTCTGTGCTTCCAGTTTAAAAATAAAAACATCCAGAGCTAATTGCATGGTCTGATACTGTAGATTCCAGACACTACACCAAAGACAATAATGAAATAAAAGGCAAACTCATATTCCACAGAACAGTGCAAAGACAATAGACTGGATGAATGTTTAAAGATGTATACCACTTAGAAATCATCAACATGGCAGTTCACCTTCAGTGATCCAAAAAAATTGACTTTGTGGGACAATAACTACTCCGTTATTCATATTAATTCAATAGACCCTTAAATATTTCTAAAACTATGTCAGATTGTTGAGGAAAAGAGTAATGCCTTCTCTGGTGCATCCTTGAGGGTGTATTTTTTTTTAAATTTCGCAGTACGTATTCAAAAATTAATAGTGAATATTTAAGTATTCCAGATCATTGAACCAATGCATTTTTCATTAAAAAAAGAGTATGCAGCTATAGCTTTATCTTCAGACAGGGATGTGAAATATTGAACAAGTGCCACATCGAAATGACTGATTCAGGGGTAAAGGTCTGTAGATAAATAGTGCTTAGTAAGGCATGTCATTTAATTTATGAAGCAGGCAATTAATATAAAATCCAAGACTTAAGTTTGCTACAGTGATTTTTGATGTGCCGTGCTAGATGAGGACAGAGTATTGAAGTTTTTTTTTTTTTTTTTAACCGATGATTTAAGCCTTTTGAATCAACCTGATGTTCTCAGGAAAATATTCATTGCTTATTAACGTGCACAAATCCACTGCAGTCTAGGAATATATCCCACATCGCCTTAGCTGTTATTTACTGTAGATAATGCTGCACAAGAATTCTTTCACAGTAGCACAGAATGAAGCTACACAAATATGACTTTCTGAAGTACAGGTCACAAATATGCGAAAAGACAACCTTTTAAACAGGAGACATTTAGCGACACTTGTTTTAAACGCTGATGGCTAACTTGTTTTTACCTTACAGTTCATATGAAAGTCTGAACGGGATGTTTATTTGTGACTTAAATTGTGTGGCTGCCCTTGATCTAAATTTGTTCCATCAAACGACTTTATTCATAGTATATTTTCAATGATACAAGAACAGTGAAAATAATTACATATATACATTTAAACAAAATCATTGTAAACTATTAGACATTTCAACTGGAATAAAAATGCATTTATATTTGATGATTATACACAGTGCAAATATAATGCTTTCCAATATTCTACAGGTGTTGAAAGATGTAGCATGGAATGACTTTTCCATTTTTAGTGATTAATGTTGCATTGTCAGTGGCAGAATGGCTGACACGTGGAGTGCTGTGCTTATTTGATTCATGAGGGTGGCTTTAAACAAGACATTCTGCAGTCCTCGGTCCAGGAATAACCACAGTACTCCCAAGCATTTTCACTGTGCATACTCTATGTTTTAGAAGGGTACAGTTTAAAATAATAGTATGCTTTCAGAAATATTAAAATGCTTCTAGCTTTGGCATAGCACTGTATACGGTAGGGTTGTTATAACATTTTTTGAAGAAATGTTACTGCCTTTGACAATGGCTTACAATCTGTGGAAACCAGACCATACTTCTCAAACTCTTTTTTTAAATGCCACGCTTGTGTTTTTCAGTGCAATGAGACATCTTTCTTTTTTGAATCACCAAATAAAATGGCTTGTAAACACCTCTGGAAATGCTGTGTAGAATACCACACATTCTTTAGGTAAGCAAAACAGAATCTCACAACATACAGTACTTAATTAATCCCAGCTGTTATTTTAAGTGCCACTGGCATTGAAAATGCTCACGAGAATAAAGTGTAATTTCTGATGTTTATTTTATTAAATTATGGGAAAAAAATTTTTTGCACATAAGCATACTAATATTCTAACCATGTATTCATGATGAACAGCTACAGCTATGGCTTAATAAGTTCAAGCTGTGCCACAATTGCATAACACTGCAACAAACTGGCATCACATGCCATTTTCACAAGCTACTGTGCATAGTTACATTAAAGATGCATAAACAAAAATTCCATTGAGGTACCATTATAATAGGAATGTACAACACAGGAGAAACTTCAACAGAGAATATAGCACACCACAAGATGACTAGCCATGGCAACACAAACATTTGGAAGAAATACTGAGCAGTGCACAGTGGCCCTGATACAGCAGAACTGAAGGGTACCATGGTACTGCAATATATTACCAGTGTGTACAGGTACATGCCATTGTGTTACAATTAGTTTGCTAAAATATAAAAAAAACGTTACCTCCACAGTACCATTCTAACAATGGCTAATACTGTACCTGCCAAATGTCTTTAATAAACCAGTCACCACAAAGCTGTGTACAGAACAGAGCTAAATTATTAAGAGCAAAGAAACAATGGAGCTCAAAGCCAAACCTAAATAATGGGTTAGCTTTCCTCAGTTTTGAAAAAAATAAATAAAATCCCTTGCTGCATTCAGAACCTTTGATGCATGTATTTTATTGAGGATGGCAGATTGCCTTAGGCCCTTTAGAATTGTGTTAGAACAAAGGAAATGCACTGTACTTAGATAACAATAGTCATGTTTTGACAAATGATAGAAATATTTGATCATACACCTCCTCTTTGTTTTTGATGTTTTTTTTTTTAAGAATGCCAGAAAATGATTCCAACTCCTTGACAAGAAAGTTAACAAAGTTTGGTTCCCTTGGATCGAAACATCGATACAGGTACTGGGAATTCATTTCACTTCACTTTTTAATTAAACTTGTTCTTAAAATAACAGTTTACACAAGTTAGCGCATATATGTGTGGAATGCCTTGAAATTCTCCTAATTCTGCGTGTTATCATAACGTAGCAATGTAAAAATACAATTTCATAATTTCTTGCTCATTTATTATTGATAACTGATAGGAAACCTGTTATCATTCATAAGATGTGGCTGGCTTACACTTATGGTTGTCATAGAAACAACTTTGATAAAAGAAAGCAAACTGTATGTATCAAAGAGCTAAGGTGGGCCCCTGCAAAGTATGTCTGTCAACTTCATGATATCATTGTGAGATGTCAGCATGGGTTTTCCACTTTCCCTTATTTTGTGTTCTTTGATGTTTGTTAAAAACTCCCCATACAAAGACCCCCACTTTGTGATTGTGTACGCGAGGGATGTTTAACATTATAAACAGAATATCTATACAGGGTGTTTAGAAAGCAAGTTTCCCACATCAATGATATGTGCGTTGAGGGACATTTTAACATGAACCATATGTAATATAAAATCTTGTCAGATGTATTGCTAGCTGCATGATCACTGGCATAAGCCAAAGTGCTGTAGGCTGCAAGAGTCTTTCACGTGCGTTGACGTGGTAAACTTAATTTCTAATCACCCTGTATATTGTTCCATTTTTTATTTTACGGCATTTTCAAGAATCCTTTTCCCGGTTGAGTAGGACTGACCTACTTATGGTTTGGGCATAGAGGCACACTGATTTTTGGATCATTGCACTGGGACTGGCGTGACTAATAATAATTAGAGAACCCACCTGCATACCAAACAATTTTCATCTAGCAATGTACAACCCTAAACTATTGTATAAGAGGCCATTTATTTTAAACTAGGGTGGATATGATTTTGTGAGCTTTACCAATAAGGTTCATTCATATTTACTGAAACTCCAGTACAGTATGAACTAAGGTATGTTGGGTGCAATAGTAATAGTACTTTTAATACGTTTTATTAGGTACAACAGAAAAAAAGCTTGGAGATTTGCCAAATCTCAGACTTAACCTGCAGGGACTTTGCTGAACCCTGAGTAAGAAACCAGAAGATGAAGTGATTTAATATTGCAAGTGTTTGTTTTGGTATGACATAAGTCTAATCAACCACAGTCTTGGCTATGTGCAATATATTACTTGTGTCCAATTCATTCATTACAAGACAGGCCACCAAGGAGTAAAGGACTTGTTTAAATAATTGTATTATAAAAGACCATGCTCTGCCAAGCTCCTGTTTTATAACTTTGAGGCAATTAATTCTACACGTTCAAGCAGTTTTCAACGTGTGAAAAGTTCCAGCAACATTTTTTTTTAAGTTTTATGGTTTTCAGCAACTTTTGAAACCTGCTTAAACATGTTTCCAAAAACTGGGTGCTTCAGCAGTTGTCAATCCCCAAAAGTGGTTCTGCTGATCCGTATTCATTAAAGGGTGAACTCTACTAATTTATTGGTATTCATTTAGGTAAGCAAACCTGTTTGCTGTTATTACAAATCTGTTTGAATTTGATTCCAGTGTGTTGTTTTCATCTCATTTGATCTTTCCCTGACAGGTACCTGTGAGATTCCCTGACTAGTGACTTTTTCAGGTCACCTTTCCAGTTCCCCCAGGGTAAACATTGCAAAAGAGCAAAGTGCAAAAAATACAGCTGATAAAAGATCTTCCCTATACCAGCAGAAATATAACAACAGTCAGGATATGGCTGATATGGCTGTATTTGTACTGGTTCTGACTGCATCTCTTAATAAAACAACCAATGGGGAATTAATCAAACTAACAAAAAATATGTTAATAACTAAACTGAAACACCAACTGCAGTACACCTGCAGGTGTAGCCCGGATGAAAGGGGTTTAAAACGTTTCCACCGAGAATAAGAATTTGACTTTTTGCTTGTATTTGGATTTTAGAAGATGTTATTACTATCATAAAATATAAGAGCTCCCTTTGTGCATTCATCTTTGAGTAGAAAAATATCCACATGACTGTGTCAAACATTTATTCTGTATTCTCACAAGTCATTTCATATCGATGTATTGATTATTATTACTGTGTAATCAAATAGACATTAACCTGACAAGCTCATTCCGATCTTTGGTACATCACCTGTCTGAGCCCTATGGGGGGGATTCACCAGTATGTACAATTGCCTCTTTTTCATACTGTTTAGTGGGAAGACAGCTGTGCAAATGAGCAGACATCAGTCTATTGAGCTGCCACGGCCAGACTTACAAGTACAAAGAACTCGCAGCAAAACATACCCGAAAAGGACAGCTCAGTCTCAACAAGCAGGTAAGCCAGTAAGAGTAAGCCCTTTTAGTGTGTAGTTTACAAGTAGTAATGTGTAGCCAATACTATACCACTGGTAAATATGCAATGCCTTGTTTTATCTATCATGAAAAGAGCATAGAAAATATTCTGTGTAAAGTACTGCTTTTTATGTAATTGTTGGCTGCACTTAATGTTTTATATATATATATAAATATATATATATATATATATATATATATATATATATATATATATATATATATATATATGGGGTGGTTGATTTTAATTGTTGTCGTCTCTACACAATGTCAGCTTCAGCTTGGAAATTAAATCTGTGAATAAGAGAACAAAAGAAACAAAGCCGCGAGGAAGGTTGGTCCAAAATGTTTCACGAAACCATTATTTCTTACATACAAACCTGTTATAACCAAGATATAATATCACCAACCCCATATTTCAATTACTGAATGGAAATCAAAAATCACACAAGAATAATTTAAAGTTGAGACAGGATCTTGGCTCCATTATTGTTATTATTTATTTGGATAGCAGACACCTTTATCCAAGGCGACTTACAGAGACTAGGGTGTGTGAACTATGCATCAGCTGCAGAGTCATTTACAATTACGTCTCACCCGAAAGACAGAGCACAAGGAGGTTAAGTGACTTGCTCAGGATCACACAATGAGTCAGTGGTTGAGGTGGGATTTGAACCGGGGACCTCCTTTTCTTTAACTACTGGACCACACAGCCCATTAAGACTCAACTTGACAAAGTTTTGAGATACAATTAGATACAACGATTGCATTTGTTGTTCCAGGTCTTATTTTCTATATATATATATATATATTATCACTGTAAATCATTATTGGAAGGAGACAACAATACGAATACAATATTTCAAAGACAGGTGAAATTCTGTACATGCAGGTGCAGAGAAAAGCACTGATGCATTATTCCTGTTTGTAAACTGCTGTGTTCAAGGCTGTATAGCACTCTGGTTTAGATGCTAGATTAACTGATGCTAGGCGTGGTAAACCTGTCATTATTTGCATCACAAAAGAATTCCAGTTAACCGAGAATTTTGGAGGCAGCACAGAAAAATAAAATGCTAATTGTAAAGTGTGAATAGAACATTTTTGATGCTGTCTAGACTACATTTACAAGTTTGTTAGTCAAATGCTAAGAATGCTTTGGTGATCCTTCTACACAGCTGAGGATCAAGCCAAATGTATAGGGTTACATTGTAAATGTGACCTATGGAAAGCTGTGCATGAGAAGGTAAATGCTTTGCATTTATTTTGTTTCAGGACCCAACAATGGGAATCGAACTGACACAAAGACTGAGAACGGAGAAAGTGAAGCAACTACTAAGATTATTGCCCCTTCTCCAGTAAAAAGGTAAAGACAAAATAAGTCTACACTGATATGTTGCTTTGGAGGCAGTAACACATTTCTACTAAGTTACAATCTGTGACAGACAGTCAGTGTTAAAGTGGTTAAAGGTTGTACCAGTCAGACATTTCCGTTTGCTAGAATTCTGTATTCTCACACCATGTTCCGCTTTGATGGAAACACATGCTATTGCAAACAGGTATTTACATTTTAAAACATGATATCTGCTACTACAGTTTAAAGAAACTCAGTTTAAAGAAAGTTGTTAGTTTTCTTGTCTTACTTTCAGGTAGTCTGATACAGTTTAATTTCATAGTTTATTTCCCCTCTGTAGTGTATTTGGGGCAAATATATTACTGGTGGCAAAGCATGTCAGTCAATGGGGGAGCAGTTGATTGGATAATGACAGAAGGCATGAAATGGTAAGGGACCGTTTAACTCTCCAGGTGAAATGACCATGGTAGTGCGAGCCTACCTCAAAGTAAGGCTTGCAAACAGAGCATGAAAATACATGTTCCCTGTTTTTCTTTTAATACTGCACATTTGAGACCAACATAGCAAATGGAAATATAAGGTAAGAGTGATATCAGTAATTGTGTTAGCTACAACCAATTGAATAGAATTGCCACTGATTTGCCCTCTGATTGAATTTTAGTGTTTACATTCACCACAATCGCTCTTAAATCCCATAGAAATAAAATATTTATTTTTATTTTTCAAGCTCAAAAATAACAAAACCAGACAGCAGTCCAGAAACACAGCGTGGGAAAACCAGTGCGCCCTGGGATGAGAACGGGCCACAGAGGTGAGATTACACAGATATAGCACCTGTACATATGTCAACTTGTACCACTTGCAGTTTCAAAAGCATAGGCCAAGACATGATTGTGTCTCTGTTCTAAAATCTTTTCTTGCTGTGTTTTACCTCAGACCTTGAATCAATAAGGAACAGCCATGTAATTATATAATAATCACAAGCAAATTCTCAGGACATATCTTCATTCACACAAGTTAGACTTGATACACGTACTCTTCTTATCCCTTGTTAAAAGGAGGCCCTTTATACCGCGTTATGAGGCAGTATGGTCATGGCTCCATTTGGCCCATAATGCTATTATACTGACACTTGTATTAAGGCGGGACACAAATTGCCCTTCCTCTTACCTATGGCTCCCGACTGCAGCGTTACGAAGAGGGAGCACTGTACTGTATATGCATAACCTTTACCTTTCTGTTGGTGTAGTAGCGGCAGATATACACTATATTTTAGTCAGAAATTAGATGTTTTAGCTATTCATGGTTTAACGTCTAAAAATGCACATATATTGTTTTTGGTCTCAACAGTTTAGTTATATAAGCTGTGTGTAAGGCAATATATTTGTATCCAGTTTTTATTTTAATGTTCAGTGGCTTGCTTGCTTGCTAAATCATTTTTACACAGCAAGATTATTTCCTATTCGTATAAAACACATTAAATAAAATACAAAATTGTGTGACTGTGGGTAAGCAGCACAGCGACACTTGACAGCACCATATTACCATTTCTTTAAACACTGCATTGCGTTTTCAAATGTGACCTAGCAATTAAAAATTTAACAGAGGCAAATGTAGCGAGCGTTAAAGCTGTGTGAGCTCTGCAGGCACATATGCTGAAACGAGAATGTAAGTGACAGACACTTCCAGACCTCAGATGCTAGAGACCTCTGTGTCTATCTGTCACTCCGACTAGTGTACTGTAGGGGAACACACACCGCGGGTCAGCTGTAAAAAGCAACACAAGAAGAAATAACAGAAACAGTAATCGTAAGTGAATTTAAGTGGCAGACAAGCTGAAAGAAGTGGGTAAGGTCTGAGATTGGACTGGAATACTGGTTAGCTGGATTCCCTGGGGGATTCTAAAGCCCCAGATGGTGAAGGACCAGCCTGAACCAAGTGAAATGAAAGTGATAAATAAATAATGAGCCGCAACTTCATTAAACAAGAATGATTGTGCATTCATTATAGGCTGTTTATCTCCATCCTCGTTCTCACATCCAGCAAAGTTATACAGTTAACAAACCATTGTCTCATTGGGCCACAGTGATCAAGGTCTTTTATGACATTTTTGCTTATGGATAATAAAGATGTTCATGTTACAAAACTTTTAACAAAGAAAATCTGAACACCTTTTGATTCTGTAATAATACAGTGTTAGTTTTTCCTCAAAAATGACCTCAATACATTTTGACCTATTTGTTTGATGAAAATCACGCACAATTTTACAATTCCTGATACATGTTTTATATACATTAGTACCAGATTACAGATTTATCAGATTTACATTTTAATCATAGCTGACTTTTATGGATATCCACCCTTTCGCTATTGATTATCATCAATGAGATTAAACAGTTTTTTGTAAATCAGTACCGAGAGCCTTCTAACACCCAACAGTACTTTAATATGATAATCTTCCTTGACCTAAAGAGTGTAATGTGTTGTTAGGTATTTTGATTTATATGGTTAACACCACAAAATCCATTTACTTCAGTGCGGTTATAAATATACAGTATATTGATGTTTTTTGGCAGAGAAAACAACATCAAGATAGGAGAGGGCTTCAGAATTGTACCTGTGATGATGGAGCACACAGAAAAGCAGAATAAGAAACAAAATAAACAATACCTCAGTATACCATTGCAGTGTTCTGAAGTGAAGGGATTATCTGAATTATATGTATATATAAGCTATTTATTTTGCCTTTTTAAGTGGTTTATATAATTCTCCAAATGAGCGAAACAAATCACCAAAATTTCCAAACCCGCGAAGACGGACCCCTTCCGGTGGAAGTGAGAATGAAGCTGTGCAGCCCGCGAGACGCAGGTAACAATACGCTCCCTGTTTTACTCGTGGCATTTAGTCCTGTATGCACTGTACTCATGGGCTGTTTACTAGTATCAGTGCATTGTGGAATTAAGCACCAAGAATTAGCACATTGTTGTGGCATTTTTATAAACAGTTTACAGATGTATTATGTTAATGGCCCAAACTGACACATTGTTGGCTGGTCTGTGGAGTACGTTTATAATGACTTTTATACCACAAATACATGTTAGGAATAGCTGCCAATTAAATGTCTTCAAACACTTACACCTAATACATTTAGTCTACTGAATAATGCACAAATAAATTAAAACTAGCTCATAAAAATGTTTTGTGGATAAAGACCACAATTCATTCCCTTAACTTTCTACTTTTGTCTGTCTAGCTTTCTTTTACTAATGGATTACTCCATTAGTAACCATCCATTGTTATATTTTTTGTATCTTGTAAAAAAGGCTAGTAGTTTTGCATTCAAAATTGGTTAATACATAATAATCACTGAGAGAATGTTACCTGAGAATCTTTACATTCAGGTTTGCACTGTCCTGATTCTCAGACGACAAAAGGTAATGGGATTTCTTTGTTCAAGCATTGCTTGAGTATCATCACTCGCAGTATCATCACTCCCTCTAGTGGTAGCACTCAAGCCAAATGTGTAATAACATTGGCTGTTAAAGTGTAGGTAATACATTAGTCAATAAATTCAGAACTGCACAAGTCATTATGATTACAATGTCATCCTTCATTCTCTTAAAGGTTATTTTAGCTCTATGTGACGGGCAAGGTACTGTTTAGGTCACATGATGACTGCATGACTCATGTTATCTGATAGCCTGGAGGGTACATGAGTGACTGAATAACAGAACAATTACCTTGTTATTGTTAAATGTTGTTAAATGTCCTATCCCCTTTATCATTGTTAGTTTCTCTGGCTTTCTGTAATGCTCTCTATGCTGGACTAAGTGTTCTATGAAAAGGGACTATCTGTCCACCAGACGGCATTGGAGAAACAAAAGCAGCAGGCCACCACATGGAAGAGTGCTGATTTGTACCATCAGAGACTTCAAAGTGATGAGACTGTCTTAAAAATGAAATGTTCAACTGCACAATGATAAGGCGGTTGAAGGTTGGGCAGCAGTGTGGAGTAGTGGTTAGGGCTCTGGACTCTTGACCGGATGGTCATTGGTTCAATCCCAGGTGGGGGACATTGCTGCTGTACCCTTGAGCAAGGTACTTTACCTAGATTGCTCCAGTAACAACCCAACTGTATAAATGTGTAATTGTATGTAAAAATAATGTGATATCTTGTAACAATTGTAAGTCGCCCTGGATAAGGGCGTCTGCTAAGAAATAAATAATAATAATAATAATAATAATAATAATAATAATAATAATAAGGTTGTAAAATTGGATTTAAAAGCTTAGGAACTAGCCCTTTACCTTAATGCTAAAGACACAGCATTGCTCTGCTCCAATATTAAAACCGTACTGTGCGATTGTACATAATTTGTAAATCATTGTCTTACATAGATCCCCTTTGAGGAGCAGCAATGCTTTGGATCATCACAGTAATCTATTTTTTGAACTTACCTAGTGCATCTGCAGGAGCTTGTGTCGGGTCATTTACCCAAAGGAAAGAATCAGAACCTAATGTGCAAAGTGTTATTGGATATACAGCAACTCCAAATGTGTGTAGCACATTTCCAGTTACACTAAATTGAAGCAATTTACCACAAGTAATGTGCTGAAAAATGGGCTTAAATAGCATTAGCAAAAGCAGTAGTTTTATACCAATGGTATAACATCCTTACATTATACTGTACTTTACTGCCGCTGCATTAATTGTATTCTACATTTTTTTTTATTTTAAAATTGCAGTTTCAACAAAGTGACACAAAGCTGAAGAATATAAACTACAGATTAAACACATGGTAGATGTACTTTAGCTTTACTGTACTTAATCACTAATTTAAAATCATTAAAATCACAGTTTGAAGTATACTATATCTGTTTTATATTTGAATGTATCTGGACTGCAAATGCTTTTCATAAGAGCCAGTTTTCTATCTACCATAGAAAATTCAATTCAATGTTGTGTCTTTGTGGTGTACTCCTGGAAAAGCGTTTTAATTAATAAACAAACACCAATAATCTCATATGTACTCAAATAAACTCATATTTTTCTTATTTTAATTTTCACAGGAAAGGCCAAAATAATAATGATGATACAGATTTAAAACACAGAAGAAGGTATGTTTATTCATTTCCAGTGTTCTAGTATGTATTTATATGGGTGAAATGCAATATCCCCTGTGAATTTAAAAAGGCTGAAGCAGCACATTATAAGAACTTGCTTAAAAATCACATGCAAGATTTATGAAAACATGAGCCCATATAAATCTCATTTGCACTATGTTTGTCAGAGCTGTAGAAAAAAAAAAAAAAAAAACATTATGATAGATGCCAAATTGGTCCTTCAAACAGCAATGGATGCTGCATCAGCATTCAAAGCAAACACAAAAACAGAAAAAGAATCAAACAAATAAACACATAAAAAAGATTTGGTTATGATATGTCATTGTCATGAAACATGTTTCTATTTGTATTTTAGTAGTAAGAATATTTTTGCAATGGATGTTCACTTGTATAAATAAGCCTTCATAGCAGGCAAAAGAATATAGATTTTTCTGGTCTAGAGTCTGCATCCAAGACATTCCAGGGTAACATCCCTGTGATTGGTTAGTAAGCACTTGCATCCTGGGAGAGTGGTAGAGAAAATTAAACATTTTGGCCCTTGTCATCAGTGCTTCTCAGTGTCAATTGTGTAGAATAGTGCAGCTGTAACAGAGGTGTCCCATTTACCCCATGAAAGAATTGCTAATCCAAAATGAGAAGTTAATCAAATGATTACTGAACCCTAGCAGTGCCCAATTCTGTGATTTGCACACCCTTTCGGGTATGTCAGTAGCGAAGTATTTTTGCTGTCAGATCTCCACTGGTTTCAAAATGATTGATTGATCTGGAGATAATACATCTGTATAGTCAAGACCTAGGTCAAATAACTCAGCCCAGGGCAGTAGTAAAGTAAGCAGACAATGCTGGTAGCGTACATATCATTAGTGCTCTGGGGGGATGCTATTGTGCATGCATGTCCTTTAAGGAATTTGCTTTTGTTTCGTAGGGTGATAGGTATATAGAAGCACAGCATTATACCAAGCAGCACACATTGTACTGTATTATCTGCTGTCGTGTTGAACAAAGTGTTTGAGGCCTCATCAAAAACACATTTTACACTTTAAAGGAAATCTGCTTAATTGATACATACTTTTACAAGTATAATATTTCAAAGCACCAGCTACAGACGACTTTACCTTCTATTTTATTGGTCTAGTGTATCGCCAAGGAAACACTGCAGTTTGTGGTGGAACACATAAAAACCATTAGTCATAACAGAGTGTTACAAGCCTGTTTAGAGAAACAATGGGAAACCATTGATAGGTCAAGTTGCATTGCAGGGACATTTCACTGAGAAACTGAAACTGACAACTATACCCGATCCACTCATCAATGCATTTATTGTGTTAAGGTAAAACATAAAAAACGAAGTATTGAAGGCAGCACTAACCAAAACCATTGTCTCTAGTTTCTTATAGGTTTTACCATAGAATTCCTGGTGTTAGACTAACCCACTAGTACAATTGAGTTTTAAGAAGAATTGATTCTTAATGGATTGATTCATTAAGCCTCTGTTTGTCATTAGGTCACGTTCCCGTGGAAACACCAGCAGCGGGAGTGAGTCAGAAAATTCCAACAGGGATCATCGAAAAAAAAGAAATAGGTAGGATGAATCTGCTACCTATATCCCATTTTATTGAGCTTGGAACCAAGCCAGGGGTGTCTTGGTTATTTCTAGATAATATTGTTGTGAACAGGATGGATTTGCTGGTGACGACAGTCCAGGAAATGAATGCACTACACACAGGAAATTGCGGGGCAAAACTGGAACGCAATGGCGCTCAGCTTTTATTAAACAAAAAGATTTAACAAAACAAAGACTTTACAAAACAAAAGGCACGAGGGCCAAAACAAACAAACAGAACACGAAACGAACAAGTATAGTGCTAGTTCAATTGTTTATTTTATAGATATTTCTGTTTACCTCCTCTCTCTACTCCCGTTCTCCACTCACAAACACTTAACCCGTTGCAGCCAAAGCTGCAGGTTCTTATAGTGGTGACCGAGGGATCACCGTAACTTGCTATCAATTATCTTGTTAACCCCTCTGTCACATTTTACACAGGTTTACTAAGATGCGTGACCATCAGCTAATTCAATAATTACTAGCCGACAGTCACGCATTCTCACGAGGTATTAAAATACAAAACAATAACAGTGATGGCGGACAGCTTTTCATCCGCCCTGCATTTTAAATAATAATAATACAAAATAATACAAAACATAACACAGGGGCGGGGAGTACCCCGTCACAAGTGTATAGAAGATTAGTTTGTTTGTTTTTTTTAAATCTTTTTATGTGATATCAAGTGCGAAACCAGAAAAAGCCATAATATTGTGGTATTATATCTAAAAAATGTACAAAAATTAATAATTTCTCAATATATACTGACACACAATGAAAACGCAACAGTGCCGTCCGGGGGGGGGTCCTCAGCTCACCGCGCACCAGTGACCCCTGTAGGCTGGCCGGGCTCCTGCGGGCTTGCCTGTAAGCTGCCCAGAGCTGCGTTGTCCTCCTACGCTGTATCTCTGGGTTGGCTGCATGGCGGGCCTGCAGAGTGAAAAAAAAGCGGTCAGCTGACGACACACGCTTCAGAGGACAGCTTGTGTTCGTCTTCGCCATCCCAAATCAGCGCAGGGGTGGTAGCGGTGAGCTGAATTTAAAAATACAATTGGATAGATCAAATTGTAGGAAAAATTGGGTCAAATCAATTGCCGACTACTAAGTTTAAAAAATGCTCAGGGAGGGTATACCCAATACTAACTTTGTAATGTTTTCATTTTGACAGTGTGTGTTTTACGTTTCATTCTGAAAACTTGATTCTTTGATCTGTATTTTTGTTCACATTTTCTGTGATTTTGTTTGATATCTCTGTTTAAAATAGTTGTTTAAATCCATTAGACCTGAGTGTTGCGTTTCTTTTGTGCATCAGTATAGAAGAGATTGAGTGAAGCCTGGGAAAGCGCTGAGGATTTTTGACAGCGTAATCAGCCAGTTATTGACCACAATACATCATGAATCACACATGTAGCTTTTGGCTGCCAGACAATTCTAACAGATGCTATTTCTAAGGGGATGCCTATTTTTATCAGATGGTTCGAAGAGTAAAATATAGTATTAGCAGATTAACTATTCTGTTACTTTGCTTCGCACTTTGCAGCAGTAGTAGTTTCTAAAACATATAGTTTCACTAATATATATATATATATATATATATATATATATATATATATATATATATATATATATATATATATATAGTGAGTTAAACAAACAAATGACACTTCACTTTTGTTTGACCAGCAAGAAATACCTTTCCTGGCCACATTAGGCTCGGTATCCCCAGGAGACCTACAACAAAGTGAGGAAGTTGTTTGGTGGTTATAAATGTAAATGTTTTACATAAACTAGGGACTCCATCAGTGTTGCATGTCAAGGTTTTTTATTTTTCTGTTATATTTTTTTTATATGCCATTGTTAACGCTTTGTATAAGTATTTTTGTGAAAATGATTTTTTTTTTTTTAAACAGTCTAGATAAGATTTGGACATCACCAGGGATGCATTAACGCTTTAGCAAGGTGTAATACATGGTAACAGTTTGGTGCCATTTAGGTCACGCCAGGAAAATGAAATGGTGGACTCCGCGCCTCAGTGGGAAGCTGTGTTGCGACAGCAGAAGGAGAGGTCCCAGAATGACCCCAACTACAGGCGTTCCAGACACCGGTCACGATCGTAAGTGCTTTTCCAAGGAGCCATTTTTTGTTTCAAACAAACTACTTAACTGCAGTAATATCCCTAGCAAAGTGTACATGTTTTATATAATACACCTGCCTCAAGTAAACACAGCTGTAGCTCCATAGTACAATTAGTACCAAGCAAGCACCTGGTCTCTTTGTTTCATTCATTATTGTCCATGTGTAGTACATTTATATATAAAAAAGGTCTTGTCTTTATCTTCTTACCTTTTTGGTTCACTGGAATTACCTTAATGTGTGTTTCTACTTCACTGCCATGAAAACAAAGTTGTGAAATCTGCACTTGAATATTCTGGCTCCCCTCACAATATAGCTCAGCTGTGCTTTTAAAATAATTTTTTTAATGTGGGCCTGCTGTTAACTGGAGTTCTTAGGACCAATTAATGGAATGAAATTGGAAGGGATTTTCAAGCTGACAGTGATGGCTGTAACCTGCTTTTCACTGGCTCCTGAAATAGGTTTAACAAAAGAGGATTGTGATTACAGATGTGCACAGAATATTTATTTCAAGTTAGCACACATTTTCCCAGACAATTTTAATATGAAATGGATAATGTGTTAGCTAAAAACATTTCACATGAATAAAAAGAAACAAGGGAGGACAATTAATATTACAATTGCACATATAGCCACTCTGACCTCTGATTCTCTCTCTCTCTCTAATATATATATATATATACAGTACTGTACAAAAGTTTTAGGCAGGTGTGAAAAAATGCTGTAAAGTAAGAATGCTTTCAAAAATAGACATGTTAATAGATTATATTTATCAATTAACTAAATGCAAAGTGAGTGAACAGAAGAAAAAACTAAATCAAATCCATATTTGGTGTGACCACCCTTTGCCTTCAAAACAGCATCAAGCATCAATTCTTCTAGGTACACTTGGACACAGTTTTTGAAGGAACTCGGCAGGTAGGTTGGCCCAAACATCTTGGAGAACTAACCACAGTTCTTCTGTGGATTTAGGTAGCCTCAGTTGCTTCTCTCTCTTCATGTAATCCCAGACAGACTCGATGATGTTGAGATCAGGGCTCTGTGGGGCCATACCATCACTTCCAGGACTCCTTGTTCTTCTTTACGCTGAAGATAGTTCTTAATGACTTTCGCTGTATGTTTGGGGTCGTTGTCATGCTGCAGAATAAATTTGGGGCCAATCAGATGCCTCCCTGATGGTATTGCATGATGGATAAGTATCTGCCTGTACTTCTCAGCATTGAGGAGACCATTAATTCTGGCCAAATCCCCAACTCCATTTGCAGAAATGCAGCCCCAAACTTGCAAGGAACCTCCACCATGCTTCACTGTTGCCTGCAGACTCTCATTCGTGCACGCTCTCCAGCCCTTCGTGAACAAACTGCCTTCTGCTACAGCCAAATATTTCAAATTTTGACTCATCAGTCCAGAGCACCTGCTGCCATTTTTCTGCACCCCAGTTCCTGTGTTTTCGTGCATAGTTGAGTCGCTTGGCCTTGTTTCCACGTCGGAGGTATGGCTTTTTGGCCGCAAGTCTTCCATGAAGACCACTTCTGACCAGACTTCTCCGGACAGTAGATGGGTGTACCAGGGTCCCACTGTTTTCTGCCAGTTCTGAGCTGATGGCACTGCTGGACATCTTCCGATTGCGAAGGGAAATAAGCATGATGTGTCTTTCATCTGCTGCAGTAAGTTTCCTTGGCCGACCACTGTGTCTACGGTCCTCAACGTTGCCCGTATCTTTGTGCTTCTTCAAAAGAGCTTGGACAGCACATCTGGAAACCCCTGTCTGCCTTGAAATTTCTGCCTGGGAGTGACCTTGCTGATGCAGTATAACTACCTTGTGTCTTGTTGCTGTGCTCAGTCTTGCCATGGTGTATGACTTTGACAGTAAACTGTCTTCAGCAACCTCACCTTGTTAGCTGAGTTTGGCTGTTCCTCACCCAGTTTTATTCCTCCTACACAGCTGTTTCTGTTTCAGTTAATGATTGTGTTTCAACCTACATATTGAAGTGATGATCATTAGCACCTGTTTGGTATAATTGTTTAATCATACACCTGACTATATGCCTACAAAATCCCTGACTTTGTGCAAGTGTACCTAGAAGAATTGATGCTGTTTTGAAGGCAAAGGGTGGTCACACCAAATATGGATTTGATTTAGATTTTTCTTCTGTTCACTCACTTTGCATTTAGTTAATTGATAAATATAATCTATTAACATGTCTATTTTTGAAAGCATTCTTACTTTACAGCATTTTTTCACACCTGCCTAAAACTTTTGCACAGTACTGTATATATATATATATATATATATATATATATATATATATATATATATATATATATATATATATATATATATATATATATATATATATATATATATATATATATATATATATATATATATATATATATATATATATATATATATATATATATATATATATATATATATATATATATATATATATATATATATATATATATATATATATATATATATATATATATATATATATATATATATATATATATATATATATATATACATATATATATATAAAACGAATAGAATGCAAGACATTGATTTTTGTAACTATAGTATTTGCTATAACCCCTAAATGAGGTGAAACAAAACTAAGAAGAAATCTTCTGTATTTTTCCCCCCTATGGTTTAGTGTTTATGAGTCACCCTGTATCTCCAAAGTTTCTCCACTTTGCATGCCTCCAGATTGCAAAGCCATCTGTGCTTCACTTAGTTGATATATAAAACCCCTTCAGTATTTCAAAGTGATAAAATGGAATGTTAGTTCTTTAAAATGTTTTACTTAGTGTGAGGTCCAGGTTAAAATAGAAAACCCTTGCCAGAGGATACTGCATATGCTGATTAAAATTCCTATAATATTTAAACCACATTGTTTTTTTCATATTAGTAGGTCACTAATTGACACTAAATAATGGCCACGGACATTATGATTTAACACCACTATAAAATGTTACTTGCCTTATTCTTTTCACACAAAATTATATTTTAGGCACATTCCACTTTTTAAATTGATTCCAAATTGTATTTCACAATTCGAAAACAACTTTTCAGGAAAGTGCATTTTGAACTGGTCCATTAAGTTATTAATAAAATAAAATGTTATTCAGTCTCTTTGAAGTCAGATTGTTTAGTAGTCTGACCATACAGACTCAGTTATAAAAAGTAGATGTGAATGTTGGATCTAACTCTGGTAACCTGGGATATTCACAGCCACAACTAATTGCAAAACCTACTTGATTTTTTTTTTTCTGCTAGATTAGGTTTATAAAATATGCTAGAGATAATAAACAGAATGGTTAACTAGCCTAATTCTCAGAAGCACTTTAGACTTCAGGTTATACACATATGCAAATTCAGCTTGCATGCATCCTAAATGCAGACCTGGGTCTGAACCAAAAAGAAAATATAGAAACGTATATATTACCAAGCTTATTTACTACTCCCATTTATTTTCCTTGTAGGAGAAGCCCTGATGTTCAAGCTAAAGAAGAACTCTGGAAACATATTAAGTGAGTAAACACCACAATTACATGTTTTTATGTAGCCTATACTGATATGATTATGTGCATTCTAGTGAGGGGAGCTTAAATGAGTCTGTATTGAATTTTATTTGCTAACAAATTTTCCTTTAGAAATCCTAAACATTATTTGAAAGTAGTCATTGGATATTTGCTGCCACCTAGCTCTGATTTCAGGAGTTGCATTTCTGCTGGTCAGCAAAAAAAAAAAGAAAAACAGACGACTAAGTAGACCGGTTAAAACTATGCGTTGTAATTATTATTATTATTATTATTATTATTATTATTATTATTATTATTATTATTGACATCGTTGCTGTTATTTGCAGGAAAGAACTTGTAGATCCATCTGGTTTAACTGAAGAGCAGCTAAAGGAAATCCCTTACAAGAAAGTAGAGTGAGTAAAACATTTTTAGGGGGGGGGTTCTGAATTTATTTGAATTTGAGATGAATTACATATATAATGCCTTCCCTTCTCCTCTTAGAACCCAAGGTGACCCTGTCAAGATCAGACACTCCCATTCACCGAGGAGCTTCCGACAACACAGGCGCTCCCAGTGCTCTGACGGAGAGAGATCTGTGCTTTCAGAAGTAAAGTAAGGGGGAATAAATGCTTTAACTGTAAAATAACCAGCACTTCACTTTATAGTTAAACCACACTGAATGTAGTTTTTACCTTGGGGCACAGTAAATAAGATCCTTGTCAAAGTTCAATATGCATCAATTTCTTGTTAAACTTACAAAACTAGCAACAAATGGCTTGATGTACATGAATGCACACTTTTGTGCCTTCTGAGTAGTTTGTTATTACTTTTATATGCTTAATATGTTAATTGCCAATTCACAATAAACTGTGTTATCATGTTTTAACCCTAATTTGTACTGCTTTCAGAAACCATTATTATTGATTTGGCTTCTGACTGTTTAGGTGTACTTGTGAGAGGTGTCGGGAACCAAAGCTTGGGACATGTTACAGTAAAATAAATAACAATGGTGTGTTTCTGAAAGCAGTCCCTGTCGAGAGTTAACCTAACACTGGATAGTGATATCAGTCATGTCGAATTACCCCACTGCTGCTATTGCTGACATGCAACACTACTTTACCTCATTAAGCTCAAGGACTGACCTGGTTCCTCCATTACCTGTTACTCGCACGGCTGATTCCCAGGGCCTCAGAGGTCCTCCCTCCCAACAGGTCAGTCAATCATCTCAAGACGTTACTTCTGGATGTGTGTGTCGACCTTTACAACTGTTTGGATTATTATGAAATGGAAAAATACACACGCGTGTGCTTCATTGCGTAAATAACTTTTGAGCAGATATTAACACTTGCTAACTCACAACCAATCACAGAGTAAGCAACCTGATAGACGACTATACAGTACCTCATCGCATTGCACAAATTAAGCTGTAAATTTGAGCAGTTTATTAATGCACGTGTATCATTAAGTTTTAGATTATTTTGTGGAGTTACCCTCATATAATAACTTGCTTCTTGTAGAAGACTGCTAACTGGTATTTGGATTATTTTAACCACATTATAAACCTTCTCTTTGTGACCAGCACCCTATCAAGCTCACACTGTCAGTCACATTTAAATATGAAAATTGTTTGATATCACGATTTATAAGAGGTATAATAGAGGGACTGCATTGTATAACTGCTGCTGCTGTTTGGGGTGAGTCCGTTTTTTTTTTTTACAGAAGAAAAATGGATCAAAAGATAACCTTTCAGAAGGCACTGAGCTGGATGTAAAATGCAGCACGAAGGTTGTGAAAACAGTTCACACAGCAAGGCTGAAAGCAGAAACGTGACCTCCACCCACATCCTACCTGAGGAGTATTTAAAACACATCTGATATTGCTTGAAACCTGAAAATGTGAATGTTACCAAGATCCCATCTCTACCTACCACAATCCCAGGGAGGAGTTAAATTAAACACATTGTAAATAGAGGCTGTGACATCGCCGTTCATCACGTTATGGAACATTTTATTTCACTGGTTCTGTACTTCGGCAAACTGTTTATCTGTACATCTGATTCTTGCATGTAATAAACTGGAATATACAGAGGACATATATAAGAGCCAGTTATTTCAATATGTTTTTGGCTGCTTCAACATTCCATGGATATTTCCCCGGCAAGTTTATTCTAATTTGTTGACAGTGGACACAAGAATAAACAGGACCAATTTAAAGTTGCATATGTGCCGTTACCTCCAAGCTACTTGACCTCCATTTTATACAGTATTAAACGTTGTGTGTACCTAGTAACTACGTAAAATAAATGTGTACATTTTGTAATGTGTTTTTTCTTCTGTGTGTTAAGGATCTAGTTATAAGTTCCCATACTTTTTTGTGATGAATTTTAAGCATCCCAGTGGAGAGCTTGAATGAGTCTGGAACTCCCTGCTGCCTCCTGACTTCAACTGCTAGTATCTCATAAACCGCTTCAGATGTCATTTTCACTTAAGACAACTGCCGTATGTGACTTTGTGTCTCAAATAATAAACGACCCAACAGGTTTGATAGACTGCCTTCGTATTTGGTGCATTTCAATCACAGGTACAAAATAATAAATAACCCTTATGTACCATTGTAACAGCCTCATATTTGCAGGGTTATATAATGTGTTGGTGACCATGACATTGACCTACTTGAGATCATGGGACTATGTTTCTGTTGTATAGTGACAGTACACTTTGAGTTAACCTTTTTGTCAGGTACAGTTGTATCATTTGTTCTCAACTGAGTTAAATTACTGTTGTTGTCCAGTTAAAAAGAACCCACACTGATGTAACCTCTAGCCATATCAATGATACAGACCACATGCTTTGACAGCATCTGTATTATTAGTACACAGCTCTAGATCATTATTTTAAATAAAGTTCAATTACAAGTGCCATATTGTTTTATCCTTTGGTCACATCAATGACACAGATCACTCGCTTTCATAGTGTCTTTACATTGTTGCATAACGATTCTGTGGTTTCCACTATAAATGAACCCTGTCACATTGTTTTGATCTCTGGACATATAAATGATCAAGATCTTTTTTACATTTCTATTTGCTCTGAAATTCTTTTTTTCACTATTACAAAAAGGGTATGCTTTGTTTTTGAACTCCCATTTTTAGTTTTGACTTTTTGCAATGATCCATAACATTAACAACCAGGAATAATTTCCCAAATAACTGATCCAGTTTACACTTATTTCTCTTCATACTCCCTCATAGTATGTAAAACCAATGCTGCACCAATGATACACCAATGATACACCACACTTTTAAACTTCATTGTATGTTTCACATTTATATTGCCCCAGTGCAGGTTGTAACAAAATAACCCAAGACAATGCCTCTCAATGTGCTACTGTGGGACAGAAACCATGGAAGACACAGTATAGAACGGAAACTTGGACAATTGTATGTAAAAACATTTGGGAATAACAGTAAAACCTGTTTGCTTTTTAAGCTACAACAACGATTGAAGAGGACATTTAAAATGAGTAATTTAGCTATAGACTGCAGTAACGAGCAATACTGTTAGAAAAAAAGACAAGTTACTTTGTATTTCATTTTTTTTATTGGCAAGATGATTAAAGCTTTAGTTATGTTGTGCTGAGCAATCAATGCCCATCCACATAATATCAGATCATTTACAAGGCCTCCAGAAAGTTGACTGTCAAACCTGGAAGAAAAAAACAAAAAAGTAAAGTTCACATGGCACAATTACTGTTGCCTACTGATGGAATAAAGTGGGATGCCAGATTATGCACTAAAATAAATACATACAGTACTGTGCAAAAGTTTTAGGCAGGTGTGAAAAAATGCTGTAAAGTAAGAATGCTTTCAAAAATAGACGTTAATAGATTATATTTATCAATTAACTAAATGCAAAGTGAGTGAACAGAAGAAAAATCTAAATCAAATCCATATTTGGTGTGACAACCCTTTGCCTTCAAAACAGCATCAATTCTTCTAGGTACACTTGCACAAAGTCAGGGATTTTGTAGGCATATAGTCAGGTGTATGATTAAACAATTATACCAAACAGGTGCTAATGATCATCAATTCAATATGTAAGTTGAAACACAATCATTAACTGAAACAGAAACAGCTGTGTAGGAGGAATAAAACTGGGTGAGGAACAGCCAAACTCAGCTAACAAGGTGAGGTTGCTGAAGACAGTTTACTGTCAAAAGTCATACACCATGGCAAGACTGAGCACAGCAACAAGACACAAGGTAGTTATACTGCATCAGCAAGGTCTCTCCCAGGCAGAAATTTCAAGACAGACAGGGGTTTCCAGATGTGTTGTCCAAGCTCTTTTGAAGAAGCACAAAGAAACGGGCAACGTTGAGGACCGTAGACGTACTGGTCGGCCAAGGAAACTTACTGCAGCAGATGAAAGACACATCATGCTTACTTCCCTTCGCAATCGGAAGATGTCCAGCAGTGCCATCAGCTCAGAATTGGCAGAAAACAGTGGGACCCTGGTACACCCATCTACTGTCCGGAGAAGTCTGGTCAGAAGTGGCCTTCATGGAAGACTTGAGGCCAAAAAGCCATACCTCCGACGTGGAAACAAGGCCAAGCGACTCAACTATGCACGAAAACACAGGAACTGGGGTGCAGAAAAATGGCAGCAGGTGCTCTGGACTGATGAGTCAAAATTTGAAATATTTGGCTGTAGCAGAAGGCAGTTTGTTTGCCGAAGGGCTGGAGAGCGGTACACGAATGAGTGTCTGCAGGCAACAGTGAAGCATGGTGAAGGTTCCTTGAAAGTTTGGGGCAGCATTTCTGCAAATGGAGTTGGGGATTTGGTCAGAATTAATGGTCTCCTCAATGCTGAGAAGTACAGGCAGATACTTATCCATCATGCAATACCATCAGGTAGGCATCTGATTGGCCCCAAATTTATTCTGCAGCATGACAACGACCCCAAACATACAGCGAAAGTCATTAAGAACTATCTTCAGCGTAAAGAAGAACAAGGAGTCCTGGAAGTGATGGTATGGCCCCCACAGAGCCCTGATCTCAACATCATCGAGTCTGTCTGGGATTACATGAAGAGAGAGAAGCAACTGAGGCTGCCTAAATCCACAGAAGAACTGTGGTTAGTTCTCCAAGATGTTTGGGCCAACCTACCTGCCCAGTTCCTTCAAAAAATGTGTGCAAGTGTACCTAGAAGAATTGATGCTGTTTTGAAGGCAAAGGGTGGTCACACCAAATATTGATTTGATGTAGATTTTTCTTCTGTTCACTCACTTTGCATTTTGTTAATTGATAAATATAAACTATTAACATGTCTATTTTTGAAAGCATTCTTACTTTACAGCATTTTTTCACACCTGCCTAAAACTTTTGCACAGTACTGTACATAAAATAAATAGCTCTCTGGCCACATACCAAAATCTCATGTTTTAAACATCCAACTCACTCGTACTCAGAATACAGTTATATTAGGCCATGCAGTGTGTGTTTCTTCTGCCGTCAATAAAGCAGAAGGTGTATAGTCCCAAAGCTCAAGATAAACACAGCAAAAGGACTTTCTGTCTGCCTTTTTTGACACTCCATTCATAAAAGGAAACATGAAAGGGCAACACAAAGGCAAGTTATTACATAAGGCTAAGCTCATATTAAAAGGTTACAATAAAAGGCTTAAAAAGCAGTGCAATGAAGACTCAAGCCCCAGTCATGTGGTCAGTTCTGGTAATGTCTTAAAAGCTTTATGCCATTCTTTTAAAACCCTAGCACACAAAAATACTCTGGGACTTAACATGCTTACTTTATATAATTTGGCTTTTGCTGGAAAGCATCATGTAGACATTTCACACTTTGTAAAAGTGTTTAAATGATATACATTTACCAGTAGCTTACCTCCATGTGTGATCCCAGGGACAAGTAGTGCAATTCATCAGAACTACCCATTGGACAGTACCTGCAAAATGTAATTCCGATCAACACAGCAAAAGTAAAAAGCTGAACCTTTTGATATCTAAAAGACATCTGTATTCTTGTCCTTGCTGGGTAACTTAGTACAAGGTACACCGTTGAGTACCTTGAGAAAAGCCTGTGCAAGATTCACTGTATGCCTTGTTTGACACCTCATTCATCTGGAAAATGCAATGAATGGGCAACACAAAGGCAAGCATTACAGGGCTTTGTATTTGTGAGTATCTAAGTCTTTGATAAGAGCAAACAGGCAACAAACTCATGTAAATGCCTTTGCATTGTCCTGTTAGTGGAAATAAAATGAAAACATGCATGTACTGCCCTACTGCAAAAGGGCAAGAATTCAAAATAATGGAGCCTAGCTATAATAACTGCTATTTCACTTTTTAAACATACATATTAGCTAAGACTGACCATATTTCAATTACTATATTTTAGTCAGAATACAAAAACAGGTTAAAAGATGTTATTGTTTTAAATTGTTACATTGCACAGATGTAAATTCTGCAATGTGTTCTGTCTGGATTAGCTAGAAGAATATCCTTCCAGAAATACAACCTATCATTTTACATACCTTCTCACTAACAAGAATCACATTTTCAATTCAATCAAATCACTGCATCAACACCATACCTAAGAGGGGAGGAAGTAGCCAAAATGTAATTAGCATCAAGAGACTTTTTTTTTTTTTAAATGGTATTGCTACTTACAATTTGATTTGTATTAAAAAAAAAAAAACAGAGAACTGTTTAAAGTTTATTTTAAAGTCACTGTCCTTGCTAGGTAACTTGGAACAAGATACACAGTTCAGTTCCTGAAGGAAAGCCTGTGCAAGATTCACTGTATGCCTTGTTTGACACCTCATTCATCTGGAAAATGCAATGAATGGGCAACACAAAGGCAAACCCTAATAAAAACAATCATTAAAATACTAGTATCACATATCTGAAAAAACATTGCTTGAAAAGAATTGACAAAACAGGTTTGGGTGTGCCTGAAGAAATGTTTGATTAAAAGGGGTTTTGTAAATCTATTAACTGTAATCATGATCAATATTAAACCATGCTCACATTTGCTGAATAAAAGGAATTCTGCATTCACGTCTGTGGTTCCAGACCAGAGTTCAGCTGACTGTGACAACAGGACCATTCCTTTGGTGTTATCCACACAACATGCTGTTCATCAGCATTTACCCTTTCACTGCTCCAGCAGCTGGAACACACATTTAAAAAAAAAAAAATTAAGCAACATCTATGACAATATTAAAAAGTATCCCTCCTCATTTTAATATATTTTTACCTCTCTTTCTTGCATATCAAAATTAATGATAGGAGGGAACCATACTAGAGTATTGTTGTTTTTTCTTTAGCATAAATGTCAGAAATATAATAACATCCAATCAGAGTCTAAGACGGCGTATCACTAACACGTCACGTCACGTCTGGTGGACAAACTGTGAGGACAGTTTCTCTCTCTCATCTTTCTCGCTCAAATTCAAATTTAAAAAGGCTTGGCATGACAAAATAAAAAAAGGACTTAAACAACAAAACACCAATACAGACACAACACAAACAGATGACCCGCCCCGTCCTTACATTTTGGTAGAGCGCGTGCAGATTTAACACTGTGAGACAAAGCATTCCATCAACGGGACGTACAAAAGTTTCACTCTCAGTATGCACAATTGTCTTTGCTTGGAACAGATGTACTTGTGGTGCTTCAATATAGTAACAGTTACTAATCACACATGCCAAGTGTTTTATTTTATTTCACAAACAGACAGTACTTAACAAAAAACTGTTTGTTTTTTTTAATGTGGCATTTCGGAATCTAACATTAAGTACTACTGTTATGGCTTCCGGTAGACACTTGCGATATTTTGTAGTTTCTTTGATTACATGTTATATAAAAGATCTAAAATATGTTAATATCGTTTTCTTTTAATTATGTCTCAATCCTAAAATTAGGTGATGCAATACGTGTGGACATAGCTGTAGTACTGGTAGTAATATTGTCAAATTCACTACTGCTACTTTCTGTCTGCCTTTTTTGACACTCCATTGATAAAAGGAAACATGAACAGGCAAAACAAAGGCAAGTTATTACATAAGGCTAAGCTCATATTAAAGTTACAATAAAAGAATTAAAAGGTAGTGCAATGAAGACTCAAGCCCCAGTCATGTGGTCAGCTCTGGTAAGGTCTTAAAAGCTTTATGCCATTCTTTTAAACCCTAGCACCCAAAAATACTCCAGGACTTAACATGCTTATTTTATATAATTTGGCTTTTACTGGAAAGCATCATGTAGACATTTCACACTTTGTGAAAGTGTTCAAATGATATACATTTACCAGTAGCTTACCTCCATGTGTGATCCCAGGGCCAAGTGCAATTCATCAGAACTACCCATTGGAGAGTACCTGCAAAATGTAATTCCGATCAACACACAGCAAAAGTAAAAAGCAGAACCTTTTGATATCTGAAAGACATCTGTATTCTTGTCCTTGCTGGGTAACTTAGTACAAGGTACACCGTTGAGTACCAAGAGAAAAGCCTGTGCAAGATTCACTGTATGCCTTGTGGACACCTCATTCATCTGGAAAATGCAATGAATGGGCAAAACAAAGGCAAACATACAGGGCTTTGTATTTGCGAGTATCTAAGTCTTTGATAAGAGCAAACAGGCAATAAACTCATGTAAATGCCTTTGCATTGTCCTGTTAGTGGAAATAAAATGAAAACATGCATGTACTGCCTACTGCAAAAGTCCAAGAATTCAAAAGAACCTAGCTATAATAACTGTGCTATTTCACTTTTTAAACATACGTATTAGCTAAGACTGACCATATTTCAGTTACCATATTTTAGTCAGGATACAAAAACAGGTTAAAAGATGTTATTGTTTTAAATTGTTACATTGCACAGATGTAAATACTGCAATGTGTTCTGTCTGGATTAGCTAGAAGAATATCCTTCCAGAAATACAACCTATCATTTTACATACCTTCTCACTAACAAGAATCACATTTTCAATTCAATCAAATCACTGCATCGACACCATACCTAAGAGGGGAGGAAGTAGCCAAAATGTAATTAGCATCAAGAGACTTTTTTTTAATGGTATTGCTACTTACAATTTGATTTGTATTAAAAACACACAACACAGAACTGTTTAAAGTTTATTGAAAAGTCACTGTCCTTGCTAGTTAACTTGGAACAAGACACATGGTTCAGTTCCTGAAGGAAAGCCTGTGCAAGAATCACTGTATGCCTTGTTTGACACCTCATTCATCTGGAAAATGCAATGAATGGGCAACACAAAGGCAAACCCTAATAAAAACAATCATTAAAATACTACTCGCATATCTGAAGAAAAAAAACGTTGCTTGAAAAGAATTGACAAAACAGGTTTGTGTGCCTGAAGAAATGTTTGATTAAAAGAGGTTTCGTAAATCTATTAACTGTAATCATCAATATTAAACCATGCTCACATTTGCTGAATAAAAGAAATTCTGCATTCACATGTCTGTGGTTCCAGACCAGAGTTCATCTGACTGTGCCAACAGGACCATTCCTTTGGTGTTGTCCACATAACATGCTGTTCATCAGCATTGACCCTTTCACTGCTCCAGCAGCTGGAACACACATTTACAAAAAAAGTTTATTAAGCAACAAGCATCTATGACAATATTAAAAAGTATCCCTCCTCATTTTAATATATTTTACCTCTCTTTCTGGCAAATCAAAATTAATTCTGAGAGGGAACCACACTAGAATATTGTTTTTCTTTAGCACACATATATGAGTAATATAACAGTACATAACTCAGTTTATTGAAGTTGTTTCTTTACATGTAACAAAAGCGGAGGCAGGTGGGCATAAGTTGTCATTAAGCGAATTACAAAAAAATAATAATGTTTAATGTACGTGTTACTTTTTCCATAGATCATACAAATTGAGTAAATAGCGCATTTGATCATTGGTGCCGTTAAACATTGCCACATGCCGTCTGCCAATGTTTGCACAAGAACATTTTTCAACGCTTTCTCACCCCGCAGTGCAACACGTGGAATGTGAAAAACACCGGCATCAATACTGCTATAACATTTCTACCTAGTTAACAAATTAAGACTAAATATTTTGGCAATTAATGCTTTAAACCTTGATACTTTGTATTCATTTTTACAACTGATATTTCTGCCCTAAAGAAATTCCATACGGTATGGCTTGAGTTTGCTACAGAGCTAGGCCTAAAATTCAAGTTATTCCAAAGTAAGGTGAACTGCAGGCATGCACACGTCACAAAGCTGCTGCGCGTTTCTATAAACGACTTCACCTTATTAACTGTCCCACTGCAACTTCTCTAATCGCTGATGTGAAGTAATGTTTAAATGATTCTGACATACTCACGATACAGTACGACTACTTCACGAGGTTACGATGCAACTCACCCTGTTTCCGTGTAGAATAGAAGACGAAAGGCACTCGACAGGAAGTGACATCAGTATGACCGACAGTCCAATGCAGCACCAAATATCCAATTACAGTCTAAGAAGGCGTATCACTAAGACACGTCACGTCTGGACAAACCTTGAGGACAATTTTTTCTCTTTGTCGCTCACACTCAAATTAAAAAAGGACTTAAACAACAAACACCAATACAGACATAATACAAACAGATGACCCCCCTGTCCTTACATTTTGGTAGAGAGCGTGCAGATTTAACATTGTGAGACAAAGCATTCCATGAACCGGACGTAAAAAAGTGTGTTTCACTCAGTATGCACAATTGTCTTTGCTTAGAACAGATGTACGTTGTGGTGGTTCAATACAGTAACAGTTACTAATCACACATGCCAGGTGCTTTATTTCACAGTTTTATTTAACGAAAAACGGTTGGTTTTTGTTGTTGTTGTTGTTTTTAATGTGGCATTTCGAAATCTAACATGAAGTACTACTGTTATGTCTTCCGGTAGACATTTGCGATATCATTGTGTAGTTTATCTCAAATATGTTCATAGAGTTTTTTTTGTTTTTTTTTTAATTTTCTGAATCCTAAAATTAGGTGATGCAAAACATGTGGCCATAGCTGTAGTACTGGTAGTAATATTGTCAAATTCAGCTAATGCAGCATTTGTGATACTGAAGGCTTTCTTCTCATTTAAACAAAGTAACTTACCATTTGGATTAAGAAAGCTTGGAAAATTTGGTCCTATTGTGTTCAATATGATTTCAGAAAGCCATTTTGGGTTGTTCAGCCCACACTGCCCTCTAGCGGATATGTGAACCAAGGTCTTCAAAGGAGGGTTTACAGGAAAATAAAACAAATCTTTCAAATTAGGATTTTTAAAATTGTTTCTTTTTTAATTGATCAATGCAGTTGTCCGATTGATTATTAACATATTGTTTTATGTCTTGTTTGAACTCTAGTAGTAGTGTACCCCAAAACATTTTGGACTATTTTAAAAGCTTTTTTTTTTTTTAAGTACACTTTGATAAGTTGATTAACATGTTTTTTGATTGACTCATTTAAATGTCTGCAATGTACTGATTCATTGCTTTTTGATAAAAAAAAAAAATCCCTACTTTAAATTGTGTTCAATTGTGTTCAGGTAGCCTTTTTTCATTCAGTGTTTATTACACAACGTATCACACTGGTAAACAAGACGTGCTGTATAAGGTTTAAAATAATAATTCATATTTAAGCAGATTACATATCACCACTTTGTAATTATATAATTGGTGCCCTTGATCCCTTTATTACCTAACTTTTGATGGCAGTCTTACTAAGATTATTAAAGTAGATGTGTTTATTATTTTGAAGGGGGCTTTCATTTGCTTCCGGTTACTTTCTGTGTGCCTGTAATATAGGTTGGCCCGTGGCTCACAAAACTTTAGAGAGATGGGCTTGCCCCACATTCTACTAATGTATTACTTACTTGGTAATATAAATAACATTAATACAAAAATATATATACTTGACCTATTTTACATTTTGCTATAAAAATGTTTATACAGTTGCTAGCTGCAAATCCTTATTAATTCCAATTCAATTATTCTATTGGAATTCTTTATTTTTTATTGCTGTTCCGATTGTTTCTTTACAAAAGAATATAGCGCCTGTTTAGAACCACCAGAAGGCAGCCCTCATACAACAATACAATTCAAGTATTGATTAATAAATATCAACAGTGCATTCGGAAAAAATACATATGAATGTGTTGCATTTAAACCAATATTTGATTCTATAAGATTCATTACCATTGGTTCCTTTTAATACACCCACTTTGTCATGCTTGTTTGGGTAATAGTCATCAAATGTTTGTGCATGTTTGGTAGCTCACTGTTAATGGATATTGGAATATAGTTCCAGGGGTATTGGAAGGTGGTATGGTGGTAGAGTGGGATTCCTTGTGGAATGTAACTGGGCCCATTCTTTAACTTTTTGAGATGTACAAAAGAAAAGCAATGTTATCTGAAGCATGTTGATGACAAGGAATCCTGCTGAAGCTTTTGTGAATTGTTCTGATAGGAAGTAGTTAGAGCTGAATTGGTAACTTTACAAAAGACTACAGCTGACAATATTACTGAGGAAGAGCAGCCCAAGAGCCACTTTAATGAAACACAATTGGCCGAGTGTCGGCCAGGGTGACCTCGGCTCACCGCGCACCAGCGACCCCTGTTGTCTGGCCGGGCGCCTGCGGGCTCGCCTGTAGCTGCCCGAGAGCTGCGTTGTCCTCCGAAGCTGTAGCTCTTGGGCGGCTGCATGGTGAGTCCGCAGTGCGAAAAAAAGCGGTCGGCTGACGGCACACGCTTCGGAGGACAGCGTGTGTTCGTCTTCGCCTTCCCGAGTCACCGCAGGGGTGGTAGCGGCGAGCTGAGCCTAAAAAATAATTGGCCATTCTAAATTGGGAGAAAATAACAAAAAATAATTGGCAATGACTAAATTAAGGATATCTTAAGAATTGTAATAACTATCCCTGCCAGTCACAGCATTCGTACATGCAGATGCATGAGCACCTTCAATATATCATTTTCATAGGGGATTTCATCACCAGCAGGGGGGGGGGGTAATAACTACTAATTACTTGAAAAACAACCAAAGTCAGACAGCATGATTACAACCAACTTGTACTTTTATAACGTAAAGATATTACTAGAAATAATTTATCACAAAGAGACCAACTTTATACAAGAGTATGTCTTTAAATAACTTATTTAGACATGTCCATAAAACTGTACCCTATTTGTCCTCATGTGTGGCCCACATTATTTTTTTCAATTTCATTTTCTCAGCAACACTTCATAATGTAATCCTCCAGTGATAATGAATTGCATTGAAAAACATTGATAAAAATAGCTGACTAATGATATATATCCTGTCTGGAATAACATAGCCACTTAACCACAGATGGATAAATAAACAGGGAATCTGGAGTTTATCTTGGATACATTTTAAATGTAGCATGCTTGGTGTGAGCTATAAACTGAACGATTCAATCCTCAGCCTTTTTACACGGCCTGTCACATACAGTGGGTTCCATCTAGTTTAAGGGTTGTATGTGACCTGGCACCATGATAACACATGAACTCACTCAATAAGATGGAATTCAAACACATTATTTCTAGTCTTGCAGCCACTACTTTTAACCACTTAACCACATTGCTTAATGTATTATCCATCATCATTTCCAAAATGAAACGTGATTAAAACAATGAAGCCAGAAAAACTTTGATGTGTTCTACACTGGGCATTTTACAAAAAGGTCATTAGTAAGGTTAATGGTTCATATTTTCAAGCTTCTGGATTTGTTGCAAAGCTGACCAAAGAGAAACAAAGCCAGTATAAGAAATTCTTTATTTGCACTGGCTGAGCTTGAACAATATTTATCCTGGAAAACAGATATTTTTTATCATTAGCAGTACTGCAATGTATGCCAAAACATGTGCCTCATGTATGTGAAAAGATGTTGCAGGTGCGTGTGATGGGTATTCCTTTATCACGATATGTCTGTGTCGTCACTGTAGTGTGACAAATTGTCATAACCCAGTCGTTAAATCTTTGTTGTACACTGTGTGGAAGGCGCTTTGCTTTACATCTCTGATGTTATCATGCAGACATTTCTATTTCAATTATTTTTCATGGCAGCTAACCAGCCTTCTGTTGCCAAATGCACTCATTCCCCTCTCTGAATAGGCTGTGGAATAGCTAGGAGTGTGGTGCCAAGTACAGAGCATGCCAAGTTAAACTGGAGAACTGTACTTCAGCATTTTGGCAGAATAATAATAAAAAAACAGTTCATACTAGTTTTTAATATCAGCAAAAATACTATTTTTCAATATATAGTACTGGAAAGGGTTTTAAAAACAAGAAAAGGGACAAAGGATATCCTATTTGTAGTGATGCTAAGATAGTGTTTTATCTCTATGGCTACACATATTTTATATATATACAACTTAGTTTATTCTTAACACTGTGGGTTATTCGAGGACACTGAGCTTTTGGAAGTTTATCAAGGTGTGTCTGGTTTAAAATGTCTGCTGGCCGCTAGATATATATAAAGTAAGGACTTGTGTGTTGGTAATTCTAATTCTCTACAGAAATGAGGTTATTGTAATACCTAGCAAGTATAAGAACATAAAAACATAAGAAAGTTTATAAACGAGAGGAGGCCATTCAGCCCATATTGCTTGTTTGGTTGTTAGTAGCTTATTGATCCCAGAATCTCATCAAGCAGCTTCTTGAAGAATCCCAGGGTGTCAGCTCCCACGATTATAACTGCTACCATAAAATAAGGATTACAAACCATAAAACCTTCAATCTTCACAACTGGCAGTGGTACAGTAACATTTTATATCATGCTCTAAGATCCCACAAAATATTATATACTTTTTATTCTACATTTGTTTTCTAAAAGGAGAAGGCATCATTCATGTTACAAAATTCACTCTCGTGATAATCTATCTATCTATCTATCTATCTATCTATCTATCTATCTATCTATCTATCTATAAAAAGGAGCTGGAAAGCCAGTTCATTTGTTCTACAAGCAGGGATACAAACTGTCTGGGCAAGGTGAGTTTAGCTGTAGGAGCCTCACAACCGTGTGTATACCAGGATTGTTAGAACTAGGTTCACTATGTGTATTAACAAGATTGCCAGTACAGGAAAGAATATGGAAATAGCATAGGGGACTTTGATCCCGCAATCAATATAGAGAGGAAGTGTCAGGGAGACTGTTCCTGGAGCGGGACCTCCTTTCTAGTGGAGTAGCACTCAACCACTGCTTGGTCAATTTGGTATTTGGTATTTTCTAGTTGTTTTTTTAACCGTGTTTTGTTTATTAAAGCCCACACTGGGGTAGCCCCTGCTACGTGACACCGCAATTGGAACACTGTGTAAATAACTGTAAATAAATATAAACCCGGATGTCTGTGTCAGCGTGTCAACCGCAATCCCTCTGACCCTCTCACAGTCGATTCCCACACCCCTATTACAGGCATTTAAAATATTAATGCAGTAGAACTGGAAATTAGTACTGGGCCCGGACTTGGGTTTGTTTTTGAATTTGTAATAAGTGATTACCTTATCCAAATATGTAGGTAACATCCACATTTGTGGTTTGGATTTTGCAAAACTGATTTTTTTTTTTGTTCTACAGCAAATAAAATACAATGGTGCACTCATAGACTTAAGAATTTAAATGTAAGTGACCTGTTATTACAGTGTAACTGGACAGACAGAGAGGCTGGACTGGGTAGGTCAATGGTAAATTGAACAAGCAGATGCAGTACTGTGATAGTCAGACTACATCATTGTTCAAATGTGTATAGCGAAAGATTCCAGTTCCAGTCTTTTCCGCCGTTTATTCAGTTGCTGCCAATATGATGAATCTTAACATCTGCTTATGTTGAGGAACAAGCTGTAAAATAACAATTTTATGAGGTTCATCAACCTCCAACAATGCTAAATCTGGAGAACTCAGAAACAGCCACTGGGTCATGGGTGAATATTAATGTATGCTGATCTCTGAAGATTAATAATCACCAGATTGAAAAGTTTGACAGTAATATATATATATATATATATATATATATATATATATATATATATATATATATATATATATATATATATATATATATATATATATATATCAACTTTTAAATAAAGGCTATTTATGTTCTTTTGCCAATTGAATGTGTCCACAGTTCCTGAGTGGGTTTCCTTTGCATTACACATCCAGTATAACCCTTCTTTGTGCTGAACTGCTTTAACTCATACCAAATGATGTGTAATGATATAATTGGGGCACAATGACAGCTACTATAGTATGGGCAATGTAAGATTAGACCACAGTGAGTTTATTCATTTTTAACATGCCAGTGGTATCACTGTAATACATAGACTGGAGTAAAAATGTGAAAGTCCCTAAATCTGTAAAGTATGCAAAATCATGTGTATGAACAAATATACAGTATACTTCAATAAAACATTCAGATAAAAGACGGGAAGATGGATGCATTTAATTATTGTTTAGTTTGTCCAATAAAAGGTATCACATCTCCTTCTCTTTGTCATGTATCTCTGGCCTGAAATGGCTACCATTTCATCTATCAGTACATAAGGGTAAATTCTTGACACTGACTAAACAATCCTCTGTTGCTAAATATCATGTATATCAGATTGAGAAACCATCGGATGAGCTGAATGACTTTACACTGGTAATCATTAAGAATGGTATAGGAGATACAATAAGGTTTATCAATACAAATGTTCTCCTGTTGGAGATTTTAAAGACTATCTGATGCTGCATGAAATCAGGCAGCACATGGTAGAAATGGAACACATTTACTGTCCACCTTAATTATTTTAGAATAATATGGATCATGATCTTTCCAATTAAAGAATGTGCAATCAGATACTCTGATCATATTATATATATTTTTTTTAAATAGTATATATTGATACAGTCTGTGCCTATGAGTGAGGGGCAGGAGGGATAACTGTCCTACAGCCAGAAAGTTGGGGAAATCCTGATGTCAGAAAAGGTCAAGGCTGTGAATCAGACTTGTTAAGACACTAACATATTGCCATAATTAGAGAAGGAAATCTGGAAGTAGAAACCTGGACTAGACATCAGAGCTAAACAATTAAAGACTGGGCTCCAACTGAATATATTTAAACAATGTTGTGTGACTCACTCACCTTTTACTTCTATACAGAAACAAACTGATTTACATCTGAGATAAAAACCATAAGATGAAGATCAGACCTGTGGCTTTCTCCATGTAATATCATCTAATTGTAGGCTTAGAGGCATAGTTGCACTGTACAATATATATCACACCTTATATTTGGTGCAATGTACATTCTCTGCAGCAGTGTAAGGGAGCAGCTGGTCACCTCACAAACAGATGGCTAGTCTGCACTAGCCTTGTATCTCTGCTGAGTCAACTTTACCACAGGCTGAACACACAACATCTAAATCTTAAGGGGCCTGGGCTAACCACAAGACCATTTCATTATTTAGCTGGCTTAAGAACTAAAGACATTTTTCATTAATAAATATTTCTCCCACCATCCCAATAAACCACAAAGGAAAATACAAATCATCTGTGTTCCAACTGTGTTGTGAAAAGTTTTCTGAAAATCAAAATCTGTGTTTGTGTAACAGGGTCAAAAATGCCTTTTATCTTTCACTGATTTATCTTTCACTGTTTTATTGTTATAATTTGACTTTTTGGTTTGTATCTCTTTAAATCAGCTTCCTCACTCAGCTTCCATTGGAATGCACCTTTCTGAGTATAGCCCTTATTGAATAATTGCATATTTGTAGTTTAATTTCATTTTTCATAAAAAAAAAGAAAATAATCTATATCAGCAGCCTCATGTGAGCTAGAAACAAATGGGGGCCTATATCATCAGATCTCAGCTTTTTGATTGATCCCCTTTTTCTAAACAGCAAGATAAGGGACTTGTTGCTTATGAGTGTTGTTGATTTAAATAAGTGTTTTTTTCCAGCAGCTGTTCAAACACATGTAGCCGATGTAATGTAGCAAACATGCCCCTAACCTGGTCTGGTATGTATTTATAGTTTTACAGTATATAAAAGAAACTGCATAATACCCTAACCCTAATTCTAACCCTAACCCTAAACATTAAAATATTACATATTGGCAAAGCACAAAATTCCAGCTTTAACATTGATTGGTATGTGTAGATGGATTTTTAAAAACTTTTTACATCCTGTAACATATTGATGTTCCTATAATTCAGAAATTCCTCATCCAGTGCAAAAATGATGTTAAAAAAAACATTATGAATGGTCATTGCTCAGTTCCTGAATACTGAAAACTGGGAAAACATCAACTGATAATAACATAGACACTCACTGGCATTGCATTGCTGTGTCTGGAGTTATCTAGCTAACTAAACCGTGCCTGATTACTCAGTCTCCAAAATGTTAAAGCATGGTGCATTAAGCAAAGAAACAGTGTGTGGTCAGGAATAGCAACCATAATGAGCAACCAGATGTGAATTATCTGCTTGTATCACAATAAGAATGCCTTTAAAAAAAAAAGCATTTATAAAATGGCAAGAATACAGGAGGCAAGCTCAGCAAGTGTTTCAACCTATCCAAATATGTCCCCATTCCAGCACGGCTTGGAACTTACAGAACCCGTCTGTCTGATTCACTTGGCAAGCAACCAACATTGGTAGGGTTTGGGGAGGGGGGGGGGGTGCAATTTCAATTTTGTACGTGCAATAACACATTTCAGGGTGTTCAAATATGGTCCACAATCTACATGTGATATTGGACCATATTTGAACATGCTCTCATATTTGTATTGCTTTCTTATAAGCCTAAAGTGCTATTCTTTTACACTGCAGTACTATAACATCAGTAGGCACAGCAATATATTTACTACAACAACCCTGCCTGTTGAGAAATATTGCGGTGGGGTATGTACAGTATTTATCTTTTTACCACTCTGTGAAAAAAAAATAAAGCAGATTATTATATTATTGTACAGTTAAAGCAGCACAAGTATTGTATACAATTGCATATGAAGGACTATTTCGCCCATTTCAGGTAGAATTGATTGGAACAAAGCCAAATACTTCATTAGTTACAAAGACCTTGACAAACTGAAAAACATATGAAGTAATTTGTGTTTAATTATTGTTTAATTCATGGAAACTGGCCTGATTAGTTTCACAGATATTATTTACCCAGTTACAGAGAACTACAATGAGATAAAGCCAAATTTCTCTGAACTGGTGAACTCTGAATTCAGTAGCAGATACTGTTTAAGTGCAGCAGAGAGTGGGGGGGCTTTCATTCTCATCCATGACTCTTTTCACCACGGGGTATTCAATGACATACTAAACATATGACTCTTTTCCACAAATGAGCCACGCCAGGGCCGTACCGAGCCCTCAAGGTGCGGGGAAGGGGAACCTGGGTTGTTTTTCCACTGCAGAGCCGAGCCATGCTACTGACGTCACACACAACAAGACAGTTGTTATTAATTATTGTTATTAATTAACTCACTTTGCCAAAAGATGCGCAAACAAATGGTGTTCAAAAATCTAGTAGTCAACATAAAACAGACCTGTTTCTAGCCCAGCTCAATAAACGTGTTTTTTTCTGTAGAGACTGGACAGAAATAGCTGCCTCTTCCTTGAAAGCAGCCACAATGCCAGTCAATCAGGCATGCTACTGCTACTAGAACTTTATACAGTCAATTACATATATTTAAAGCACATTTTTACACAAACCAAATATGGAACAGATTTTATTTTCATGTAGATTCTTTAGTGTAAAGAACAGTTTTTTTTTTTAAAACAATAAGAGGTTCAACACATTCAATGAAAGGACAGAAGGTGTATTCAGTACTTTACATGCTGTTGGTTTGCCACATCGTTCCAAGGCAGCAATGTTCAATGCAGAGCCTATCACTACTAACATTTTAGTGAAATTATTCTGGGAATGCCATTAAAGGGCAAATTTCAATCCAAATACAAATGCATGGTTGGAAACTGAATCTATGATGGATGAAAAGGTGGCTGTATCAGTCCAGAGATGATAGACAAAGAGAAGAAGGTGCCTTTTATTGGACTAACTAAACAATAATTAAACACAATCTCTTTCCTACTTTCACCTAAAGAAGAGACATCTGATGTCTTGAAAGCTTAATTATTGTTTATTGTTTATTAGTCCAATAAAATGTATCACGTCTCCTTCTTTGTCTAAACTGAATCTAGATACACACATCATCCCACTATTCTCTTAATTACAGTACGACCATTAAATTACATACTGAAAACAATATTATGTACCTATAACTATATATATATATATATATATATATATATATATATATATATATATATATATATATATATATATATATATATATATGAGTCAATTAATTGAACATTATCTATAAATTGCTTGCCAATTACATTATCTAACTGAGTAGTTTTCCTATTGATAATGCTGGCGCTGTTCTTGGATTCTCGTAATATTTTCCGCAAAAAAGAGGTGGGGGGGTTGTTTCTGGTCTATTTGGCGTGTGCTAGTGTGTAAATGTGCCTCAAATTAATGAAATTCGAAGTTGATATACATGTATTGTACATGTTGTCCTCAAACGCCGTCTACACAGCGAGTACAGTATGTGACTGCTCTAACAAAGTATTGGCAAGCGCTCAGAATTCTGCACCACTTGGGCTCGAGTTCACGTCTATGACTCAGATAACCAGGATAAAAACGATTGACTGGCAGTAGATTTGACCAATCAACGGTGAAAGGAGCTCCCAGTGCCGTTCTTTATTGGACCGGTAAAGTAAAGACTGTCCAATCGGATTATAAAGTGGGCAGAGCTGTGTTAGCAAGCGAGGTTGATGTGTGTGCTTGTGTCCTGATTGGTGCAGGCTGGCTGCTCCTGCAGACATTGGAGGAACCTTGAGTTGCTGATTATTGCGGAGTTAGCAGTCTGGCTGTGCCGCAGGAGTCCCTGGCGTGAAGCCAACACGCATCAGAATTAGCTCATTGTTAAGAATATACAGCATACAGTCTATTAGAATCCCAGCCTTGGAAAGGAATGCGCTTTCCAAGGCTGGGCTCCTTTTCTAGGAGAGCAGTGATTTTTTAAATGACTTCTACTTGTCCCTTTTTACACCAGCCGTATTGTATTGCACGTGTAGAGAGAGGCAAGCAATTGGAAGGGAGCAGAGCCTTTTTGTCTGCAACTGTAAGTATAACATTACAAAATGCAACAAGAGTTTGTTTGGTCACTTTTCTGTCTGGGTACTCTGCTGCAGTCTGAAAACGGTTTTCAACATAGGCGCATAGTTTTTGTCGTCTGTGCAGTTCACATAGAATGTGTGTGTATTAGATATAATTTCAAATGATCAGTATGCTTTGCAAAAGTAACTGCACGGGTTATGAATAAAATGGAGTAGAAGGGCTTTGGTGTATGCTCTTTTGGCTGCATCTTTTTGGAAACTGAACTGACTCCAAATGTACTATGCTTAAAATACGTGCAGTTTGCTTTTTTATTTATTTATTTTGCACTGTGCATTGCCTAGGCACTGAAATTTTATATATATATATATATATATATATATATATATATATATATATATATATATATATATATATAAATATAAATTACACAAAATAGACAGGCGTTTTATGTAGCCTTAAATTATTTAAGTTTGCATATCACTTTGTTTCGTGTTCTATAAAAAAAAAAAAGTTTAAAAAATAAGTGTTTCGCACAGCTTGTTACAGTTCCTTTGCCTGTTGATTTACTTTGAATATATTTGTTTGCATTCGTCCATAAAAAAAAAGATACGTATACAAACAATATGGGAATGTACAGTAGATAATTAACCTTTCGCCTTTGTTTTGCACGGTGTCCTTAAATCGGGTTCACTGTAAACAAATTAGTCTAGTGTATGGACTTGACGCTTAAAAAGAATGTTGCTGCTGCAAAGTATTTTATTGTACGCATTTTTTTATGCCAGAGTGGCAAATAAAAATCTATTTCACGGGTATTCGAACCTGCTAAATCAAGAACATTATAGACAGGAACCGTGGTTCAAGGGATTCCTTTGTCCTAAATTTAGACGAGACGAATGGAGTCATGCAGACCCTTTCAGTACCGAAGCGTTTATTTTTTATGTTTCCTTTTTCGCTTTATTCTGAATTCACGGACTGGGAGTTATGACTGCGATTAACTCGTACGTGTTAACATGTCTCTGTAGTTCTGAAATATCGTTCCTTGTGGTTTTTAATCCGTGTCTGAAAAAAATATTTTGTGCCTCCATTTGTCTTGTAGTGTGCTGCTTTTGGTGGCTGGAGGGACTGCAGTTCCAACACCGCTGCAGAAAAATCAAATAATGGTAAGAGCTAAAAATTATGGTAACGAAGAAATACTTTTGCTCCCTGAACAAAGACAAATCCTGCAAAATCCAGAAGGTTTTGGCATGTGTATAAATTATGTATATGTGTGTTTTTTGGACTGTAAAATTTCTTTATGCTGAAAAAGGTCAGTCATATGTCCTGCAAGTTTTACATTTTGTAAAAAAAAAAAAAATAATAATAATCATCAGTGGCTTTCAGACTTGCACTAGTACAATATGAATATGATTACTTGAGATTCTCTCAATATGAGCACCCTTGCCTTAATTGTTTTGTACCAAGCTCACTGTTTTTGTTTGATTTTATTTGATCCTTTTGGTGTTAAATTAAAGTGTTCTTTTTCTGAAACAGGCCAAATGGTGTCATCTGTCATTGTACCCTCATGTCCCTAATTTAAAACTGTATAGGAAACTGCAGTGTGCTAGGAAGTTAATTTATACTGGAGAATACTTCTATTCATGTGTGTGCCTTTTTAATTGGAGATTCAGCTAATGCAGATTCCTAATTTAGTTGGGCATAAAGACCGTTTTATTCTCTGTCAGCAGATACTTGGGGAAGTGAAGCCAGAACAGGTATAGAGTTTCTATCTTCACTAGCTACTGGCAACCCCATACAGTATTTGGATAGTTTTGGCTTGGGTAAGTGATGCGTTTGCCAAAAAAGGGATGACTAGAAGTATTCAAGAAATGGTTTAACAGGAAAGTAGTTTGGTAAGACTTTGGTATTTATTTATTTTTTTGAAACGAAAATATTAGATAACCCTTTGATTTTACACCAGTATCACTACTGAAAGATGATACATTGTAAAGTTTGTCTGTCTTGCTCTACCAAAAGAAATCTATTGGATTGCCATATGACACAGATATCTGGATTGTGAGTCTGTATGCGAGCAGGATAAAGAGTGTATTTTTCCCCAACATTTTTGCAGAGTTCACCTTGTGTGAACCAACAGCTCTTGTTAGTTTCTTGGTCTCATCCCAAAAGACTTGGCACACCATGACTTTGGGTATGTAAGTGAGCTGGCTGGTGTATAAAATACAGTTCAGGCATGTGTTAGTAATAGACCTAAGATGTATGTGTTTTAAAATGATTAAATACATCATAAAATGTAAAAACATAAAAAAAACTTCTTACTACAGTACACTACACAAGGCAGACACAGTGTATTTTAGTGCTAGTTTTCAGTTTTATCCGTTTAATTTGCTACCTAATTAATACGTGCTAGAAAATAAAAAATATGGAAACAGTCAATCAATCAGTAATAAAAGCTTCATTTCGTTTGTGGTGCTATTTTATTTGATCAACTCTTTTGTAAAATCTTTTTTTTTATTCAGTATAGCAGAGTGTTTCTCTCAAATGAAATAGTGGTGCCGTACAGCTCAGTACAAGTCCTGTCGCATCCACCTGTAGGCTAGCAATTCAAAAGTTGTTAAACTTGAATCTGTAAAGCCTACCTTGGCCTGATGTTTTCTGTGGCGCCTATTCAAATGTGTTGAGGAACTGTGGGGTCTGTGTGTCTGGAAAGCAGCAGCCTTACAAATTAAAGGGATTTTGCCAGACACTTGGAAGCTGGGCAGGTGTTTGTCTCTAACTTTTGTCAAAAGTTAGGATTATTATTTGTAGTGAAATGTATCTCAGTGACTCATGAATTATTACTTTTAAAGTCATAAGTGCATTGGGCATCTGTCCTGCAGGCCTTTAAGCATTAATCTCTGACACAGCAGTCATTACCTGAAAGATAACTGACTATGGTGATAGGTGTCATGAGTCAACACAAGGCTTACTTAACAAAACACAAAAACCTTCCAAGTTGTAATTTTGAGATGCACAATTGGGTGTACATTTTCCTTCTATAAGCTGCACACATGTTTCTGTGTATGGGGATATTTTTAAGTGGGTGGGTTTCAAGATTCTGAAGTCCCGGTAGTTTAACAGGATTGATTGGTTTATCATCTACGGTGCCATTGAAAATTGGCATGGAACTGCAATGGAATTCCCTTTACTGTAGCTTGTTTGCGCACTTTACTCTTCGAAGCACCCGTGACCACGCTGCAAGAGAAGATAGACTGATCCAGCTGGGTCGGCAATGCTGATATGAGTCAAGAGACTTCAGCTGTTTTTCTACTAGACTGCAAAATTAAGTAGCAGATTGAATGTAATAAAAGAACATTAAAAGGCTAATATATTTCTTTGAGTAAATTTGAAAGAAAACCTATATACTTTTATTTTGTTTTTTTGTTTTTTACTAATTGAATCTTACACAACTGATAAAAAAAAAAAAAAAAAAAAATTTGTGATTATTGTAACACAAGGTTTGTTTAGCTGTTTCAGTCAAAATATCCTTTATTCAGTCATCAGCTTAGACTGTAAATCTCTTTCCAAAATCAAAGTGGGGTTGCTGCCAGCTCCATCTGCAGTCTACAATTCAAACGGCAACTGGACAAAGACAGTAATATTGTATGCCTTTTGTGTCGCTCGCCATACTTTATCAGAGGATAAGGTTTTGTTCCATTCTGATTATCTACAAAACAGAATGCAGTCTGAATGCAGCTTCCTTAGAATAATACAATACACCACAACTAATGTAGCTCATCGTCGCTCACTGTAATTCAAACGAAAGAACAGCCTCGGCAGCAAGAGATCTGGGGAGGGGATATCTGGGTTGCAGAGAGTCATTCCTTGACATTAGTAGTCCACTAAGACACTTAACTCCTTGAACCTTCTTTAAAAGGAAAAAGCATGCAACTGCTAAGGAGAAGATGAAAGCAGTAGGTGAGCCGAATGGCAGAGCTGTCACAGGGCTAGCAAAGGAGTTTGGAACAGACAGCCACAAGACTGAGGTGGCAAGAGAGGACGGCAAGACACTGTCAATCCCAGACACCAGAGAGAGAGGCAACAGCAGAGAACCTAGAAGACTGAGCCCAGGGGAGAATGCCCTCAGGAGCGGAACAAAGTGTTGTGTTTGAAGAACTGAAACTCGGCAAGACAAATTCCCTAAAAGACCTTGGAGCTATCATGGTCCAAGTGGAGGCAGATGTACCCACATGGGTAAAGAGGTTGTTGCATGACATGTCTGTTTGGTAGGAAATCAGTCTGCGCAGAGCTCAGGCTGTTCACCTGTTTGTTTCGCAGAGTGCACTGACGTTAATCCTTTAAGGAAAGGATGGTCCATCGTGACCATTTCTAGGTGACTGAACAATCAGAATAAATTGTAATATTTGACAGTAATATTTATCAGTTGATGGCAGAAAGATTTCCTCAATCCGGTGCTTCATGATTAAAGCTGCATCCACACTGGAAGTGAGCGAATAATTTAGAGGTCACTGCAGTCAGATGGGAGTCCACACCAGCAGAGAGCGATGTCGCTTTGAGAAAATTTCTCGTCGCTAAAATGGAACCTGTTTGTATTTTTTTTTTTCTTCGCGCGACTGGAATGAAACTGACCAGTCAGAAGCAAGGTTAACACCCTTGACACATGTCAAACACACGCCTCAAAACAATGGACGACGAAAAGTGAATTTATGAGGTGCAGCAGTATGCATTATTATATAATTGTAAATTGAACGACTACAAAGACATCCAGAAGAATGACAATGCCTGGGTGGGTTGCAGGTGGTGCATTTAGCAGCACAGAGACATTTTCTTTCCTATTGTGCAAGTTGCATAAAAATAGTTTTATTAATAAGCAAAAATAAACCGGACCATACATGCAGTCTGCATATCCAGCATTTAAATGAAAAATGTGCACTTTTGCTGGCTTTAAAAAATGACACAAAATAGGTCCCGCATTAACACAACTTGAACATGTGCCTGAATTTTAAGCTATGGCTTTTTTTTGGTTTGTTTGTTTTTATGATACATAATGTTTTGTTCACTAAATTGTTTTGTGGCACAAGTCCCTGACAAGAAGTTCTTTACATACGCATAAAGCAACATTTTGTGGAGATTCACCAAACAAACAAAAATATTATTCTAGGTCCTACTATCCTAGACGTTGTAAAACAAAGCCAGCAATACGTTTGTATTCTATGTGACACATCTCAACATCACCAAGCGCATACATCGTTTTGAAGATTATGAGCCATATTTATAAAGCATTTTCTGTCAAGTTCACCGGACTGGTTTAAAAGGAATAACTAAATAAATAAATAAAAGTAAATAATAATACAAGGTAAGTGGTGACCTGCACATAATAACACAGATTTTAATAATAATAATAGTAAAGTTACTAAACAAAAAGGATCAAAGAAAGAATTTGTAAAGAAACACAATTGAAATTGCAGTGAGTTGTATATGTAAATGTATAACATTAAAATAATTTTGTTGAAAATATCGGTTCAACTATACTATTATTTACTGGGCTTCAGATCAGACTACTACTACTACTGGTACCATGGAAAAAAAAAAAAAAAAAACTACGACTGCAACTGTACAACTACCACTAATATATGATTACAACAAAACTGTTGGATATATAGGGATGTCCAATAACTCTGGTCTATAGATTTTACAAGTCCAACCTTTAACAGAGTTGCCAGAGGTCAAAACAAGAACTGTTTTGTAATGGCACAGCCCATCTCTAGTATGTCCAATAGGAATGCGTGGGCGGAGTCATGTATTTATTTCCAGTCTTTTGGATCGTTTCGAAGTCTGGTGTGGATTGACATTCGGCGACTTCGCTTGCTCGCGTCCAGTGTGGATGCAGCTTAAATCGGTTTGTTTATTCAGGACAATACCCTGTTGGAAATAAATATGTGTATGTTGGGATGAACAGCTCAGTAAAAAATAAAACAAAAAACAAAATAGTGTTTATGTACATGGTATCAGTGAGAAAGTCGCCGTCAAGGTCAGTTAAAGCCCAGCCTACCAAAATAAGGGGCTCTTCTTTCTCAGTCCTCGCTGTGAACCTTTAACTGGTCATTCTGCCAGTCTGATTTCATACAGCTGAATTAAGATGCATTTAGTGGTGGTGTTTTTCTGGACCCTTTAAGACTACTCTTTTTTTCAAAGGCTTGGAGTGGTAGTCTTATTAAAAATGACCTTCACGCAGTCTGTTCTGGGATCCAATTCAAACTTCCATCCCAAAAGGTGAAACAGACTGGTTCGTGGCAGGTGGCTGGTCTACTGTACTGGACATATGCATTTCAGTGCAAGAATATCCCAAAGAGCAATTCACTTGAGTACTTTATCAAGGGAGGCATCTAATTTGAGTCTAATAAAGTAGTTGGCAAATGCTACACATTGAGGGTTACTTAAGACCCTAATTCTTATAGAACTAGCAAACTAGTCTCGGGTTAACAAGTTTAAAGTCAGTAAAACCCAGCCTTGTAAAACACAAAATCCACAAACCCCAGACTGATGTCTCTGTTACAAAATATCTGTGAAGGTGTGTATGCCAGTAATGTTATTACTTGGCACAAGCATGAACAGTGCAACATTTTTTACTTTTAATATGATACATTTTTTTATACTAGAGTATACAAAACTGTAGCTGCTGCAACTGGCTAATCTTATTTGGCTTCACTGCTAATGAGCCGTGTTACTCAGAACTGGCCCCGAACTTACTGTACACATAAAACTGTTAATGATTGCGGTGGTTTATAACTACGTTCCCAGATTATTACTTCTAGGTAGAACTCATTTTAATTGGTTCTTAGGGCATCATTAAAAAGCTACCTTAAAAACAAGCATACTGAAACAGCCATGGTGGTTTACGATAATACTATTACAAGGCCCTCATACATGTTCCTGAGCCTCTGCTTTTTTGATAAATAGTAAGTAGACAAGTAAAAGCTGACTGTTGAGACAACTGTCAACCGTGTTCCCGGTCAAAATTCAGTGTCCCAGAACAAATGAGTAAAAGCGGCTTTGCGTGTGACAGTTCTTCTTTTACAAAGTGTTTCCTGTTTTAAATATGATGATTTGTTTACCATTTTGGCACATGATAATACAGGTCTACATCCCAACAAGTCATTTATTTAATAGCAACATTATTTGCCTCTTCTAACAGTACATGTTAACCACACACGTGGTCATCGTGTTCGCTGCATGCTGTTCTGGAGTTCCTCCAACTGTGTCCATGGCAGATTACCCTCACCTTAACTCATAACACTCCACACAGAATCACTGACAAATACCTTCCAGCAGTACCTTCTTGGCTACAGTGAAATTGTTAGCATACTTTATTCTATGTGCAGACTGGTACTCAACTTTTTACTTTTTCAAAGGTGTTTCTTCAGCATTATGTAACACATTTTAAAAATTGTTTACTATAATTACCGTATGCAACAGTTTATTAGATTACAATAGTTCCTTACAAAATTAACCAAACAAATGAACAAAAAAAAAATCCTTTTGATCATTGGGACTTTAAAAACAATTATTTCAATGGCTTGTTTAGCTTTCAAAAAAAAAATGCTTCTATAATTTACAAGCTGTTTAACAAAGCAACAGATGATAATACAAAATCATGATTAAAAAAAATGTTTTGCCAATGATAAGAATGAATAGTATAAGAAAGTTACCCTATAAAATCCTATCGAAAAGCAGTGTCTTGTTAAATTATAATTGCAGATGATTACACAACTTGCAAACGAAAGTTTTTGTAGTGTCGTAATGCCAAATATATAGGAGTGTTTTAACTTGGTATGCAAGTTAAAACACTATTTAAATAGTTCAAATTCTGGCTCACTCACTCACTCATTGTGTCACCCTGAGCAAGTCACTTAACCTCCTTGTGCTCTGTCTTTTGGGTGAGACTTTGTAAGTGACTCTGCAGTTGATGCGTAGTTCACATACCCTAGTCTCTGTAAGTCGCCTTGGATAAGCATCTGCTAAATAAACAAATAATAATAATATTAATGTATTTTAAGAAGAAACTGTTTGAACAACAAATGCTCAGTTCATTGTGTACCTTAGGGGTTAAAGTGCATTTCTTCTTTAAGAATTAAAAATAATGTAAAACACACATCTTTTGCTTATGAACCGGCTGTTTTTTTAGGAAGATTATCCAAATCTAGTTGTAGCAAATATTTTCCAAGTAGCTTGCCAAGTTAGTCAGCTAAAATGTCAGGGTTACTTGCCAAATGTTTTTTTTTTTGTTTTTTTGTTTTTTAAATCATGTTTTCTTTTGAATCTGATCCATTCTACAGTACCTACCTGTACACTGATTCTATCTTAACAGTCTCATTGACAACAGATGTTTATATGTTAAACTGAACAGAAAAAAAAACAAGTCTTAAACACACTACAGTTGTACTTGATCCCTCAGCAAACACATATTTTCATATGGTACTGCACAACACTAGATTAAAGAAATCTCTATTTGCAAGCCAAGCTTTAAGGCTGTTTTGCACTTCCTGTGTTATTTCACCTCGAGGATGAAATTGTCCCCACCCATTCACTGGCTTCTTTCCTGTCAATAACCAATAAGCTGCTTCTCCTGTTGACTGACATGCATTCAGCCAGTAACATGCTTTGACACAGAAGATACTGCTGGGGTGAAATGTCCAAGGAAGTAAAGCTGTAACAGACTTCCTGGAAGGCAAGGGTAGTGCCCACATTTGAGACCTGTGGAGCTAATGGAAGTGTAAATGGGTATTTATGGAAATATTTTGTTTTCAACAATTACTTAAATAGCTAGTGGGTGTTTTTTATTTTTTTGAGGGAGTGGTTTGTTATAAAAATCTGTAACTGTTCCTATAAGCATTACAAGCTTTCATAGAAACAAACAAACATCCAATCAAGAAAATGTATTTTTTTTAAAAAAACTAACATTAGCGCTGCACATGCAGCTCCTGCACATAATTGCAGACTTGTATACCTGGTGCATTACTATAACTTTATTTTGATTACATGTTATAACATTGGAAGCATAATAATAATAATAATAATAATAATAATAATAATAATAATAATAAACATTTTCTTACTGAAGCTGACCATATGGCTCTGTGTTCAGCAGGACAGTTTGGGATAGTTCAGGCTTTTCAACTCGCAACCCAATGCTTTCTGGTACGTTTTACCTTTCTCAGGTACCATTCTTACCTTTAAGAGAAGCAGGACTACACTTACCAGAATGCATTGGGTTGTGAGTTGAAAAGCCTGAACTATCCCAAACTGTCCCGCTGAACATGGAGCCATATGGTCACCTTATTCTTCCTCCATAGCCCAGACTATTTCAAGCTTTAAATCAGATTAAGAATGTCTAGATCTAATTCAAAAAGAGATCTAGTTCAGAATTAAAACAACCTGTTTTAATGGGCCAGTGGTTCTCAATCTGTGGTCCGCCAGTCCCTTCAGGTGGTCTGTGGAAAGGTTACATAATTACGGAAAGGAAGCGACAGCATAGTTTATAGATCCCATTGCAAACCCAAAATTTGAGACCTTAAAAACTCAGCTACAGAAGCAGGAAGAAAATGCATACATGGAGAATATCTCCAAGTTAAAAAAAGGTCTGAACTCTCTGTCATATATAGTTTTGGAGTGTCTAAAATGTATTCTTTACTAGGGAGTTTTTGTGTATTGCGCTCACGTGCACTCAAATAGCAGCTTGTAAAGTAAGGGATAACACACGACAGGGTGTGCATTGTGTTGCATTAGCATACAGCTGTAGTTGGGTTCAACCAACAAAGCTGTATGTTAATACAACACAACACACAAGCCCTGGAGTGTTATCCTGCTTATTAAACTGATACAATAAAAAGAAAGTGTTTTTTTTTTGTTGTTGTTTTTTTAAACAAACTATTTTACTTATAAATATATATCATTCCGCTTTGGAGAAAAAACTATAGTCACTCAAACAAGGTTGTAATTAATTCAAATGAATGAAGCCTCCGTGCTGGTCTCAGTCGCTCCGTAAACAGAGCTGACATAACCCGCAATGTTAGCCTTGTTAGTGACCAAGCATTTAAAAATTGCAATCATGTATTTTTGTTGATAATGAAAAGATACAGAAAAGGAGGCAAAGACAAAGTTCACTATCCACGCATTACTACCGCTGACCTGGAGAAGCCAATACAAAAATACATGATTGGCATTTTTAAATGCTTGGTCACTAACGGGCTAGCATTGCGGTTTATGTCAGCACTGTTTACAGAGTGATTTTATATATATATATATATATATATATATATATATATATATATATATATATATATATATATATATATATATATATATATATATATATATATATATATATATATATATATGTATATATATATATATATATATATATATATATATATATATATTTATTTGTTCCACAGAATAACCTATTGCAGATACAATCTTCAGCCTGAGACTGAAACCAGAAACAGTGATGGAAGTTCCCCTGAGGTAAATGCTGTTTACATGGCTATCATTTGTTTGTGTTGACACAGATAAGATAATAAGGTCTACGAGGGGTCAGTGACAAAGTCATAAGCCAACATAAATAATTGCACTGTATCAATCAATAATCCAGTATATGCTCACACCATACAGTAATTATATAGTTTTGGAAGTTGTATTTACAAAAAACAACAATAATTATATTTAAAATACTATAGTAGTGTCAGTTTTTTATAATGTTATAGATCTGTTCATGGGATCTGAACCTTAGGTGACGGTGAGTGGTTTCTTCGGAAGTGCAGCTTGAGCCAAATGTTCACTGCTGTTGGAAAGGTATTTGTAGTTAAATGGTGTTAAATGGTGTGTGTGTGTGTGTGTGTGTGTGTGTGTGTGTGTGTGTATATATATATATATATATATATATATATATTCTTGCACAGTTCTTTGCTCAATGCTCCCTTGTTGAAGTCCTTCTGCACTCTGAGGTGTCCCAACACAGCAAGACACTCGGTCCATAATTCATTCATCAGTTATTAGCTTTTCCTTTTCTTCAGTAGCTATGCAGGTTAATGTAGTTATTTTTGAGTCCTTTAAACAACATTGTGGTCTTCTTCCAAGTTTATGGAATTATTGGGATGTTTTAGCTTGATGTTATTGAGAGCTGGTGTGTTCCAGGTTCTTCTCAGCTCTCCATTCTCTGTCTGACCAGCTATCTCTCTAAAACAAAGACTGCTGTTTTCTGTGACCTTGGGGTTTGTTACATACTTACACCGCACATCAGTGTCTCTTTGCTTCATTAACAAATGGGGCACCAATACTCTTGAGAGTTCAAAGGAGTTACCCTAGCTAACTAGAAGGTCTTGTCTTATGTGCATTGCCATGGATACTATGGGCAGTTTGCTCCTCAAATCACCCTGTTAGAATTTAGAGGTGCTTGTGGAAATAAAAAGATGTTTAACCCTTTGACTACTATTACGGTCCTACAGGGACAATTGTTAGGCCTTGTGACAGGGAGAGCCCTGTCGCTGGTTCCTGCGCAAATGTGTGCAGCTGGGACTCGGAACAGGAGACGCATTGCTAGGCAACCAAGTGAGCAGTCAGGCTCGTCCAGCGCTGAGCTGATCGGGAGGTCCGAATTGGCTGAGGGGCGTGCCCGGGGAGGCTGCGTAGAGCTCAGAAAGCGTCTGCGCCACAACGCGTGCACCCTACACTAACCCACGTTTATGGGAACATTAGTCTGCACCACTGAGTATGTTTGTTTAAAAAAAAAAAAAAAAAAAAAATTTAAACAAAAAGATATATTTCCGTTTTGCTATAATAATAAAGAATTAAGTTGTGTTCATGGACAAGGCATGAGCCTAGCATGATTTGTGAAAAGGTCACTCCCAGTGTGAGGCTGTGAACTAGAATCCCCAGCAGACTCGGACACCACTCTTGGATTTCCTCTGCAGGAGTAAGACTAATATCTCTATCACGGGAGAATATTGTTTTTGCAGCTGGAATCTACACAGTATAATTGCACTTGGATGATCTCCCAGGCCCTGAATGGACTCTCAAAACATACTGCAATCAGGCATTCATCACAAATTAGCTTTAGACATCATGTTGTCTTGATGTTGAATAGTATCTTTATTAAATCAGACAAGGGCTACTGTATTCTTTGTAACGTATTTCTTCTTTCCTGGTCATAGGATGGTCAAAAGTGAACTGCTTTAACAGTTGAACGTCCGTTGATTTTTTTACAATTTAACTTTGTTTTTATTAGGGGGTTGGTATGGGTGTGGATCTGTTCAACTTTTAGTTACTTTTCTATTTATTTTAATTGGGTTTTATTTTAAACCCTTAGTTTACCTATGGTGCCCCTATCCTTTTATAGTGGCTATTAAAAGTGTCAAATAAACAAAACAAACAACTGTGATAAAGATGGTTGTTGTCATTTTATGAAGTGACACAATTAAATAAATACACACAGCTATCATAGTTTAATTTAAAGGATATCTGCACCATTCTTAAAATGGATTCCTGGAGATTCTGAGTGGAATCCCCCTTGTTGCCTGGCCATTGTATTTGCCAGAAAAGACATTTAACCCCACCTTCTCTGTGGTGTAGAATAGAAGCAGGTGGAGCTAACAGAGGTGAAAGGTCAGGTGATGGCAAACGTCATAAATTTGCAAGGAAAACAACAAAAAAGCGAATTTAAGTGACATCTGAAGCAACCCCATGGTCCTCATGTGCAAAATAGTTTGCTGCTGTTTTTGCTTAAAACATATGTAATGTTTTATGCATGTGGTATACAATGTTAAACTTCCTATTTAAAATGATGTATATGTATTAAACGTATTTGTTCAGTAAGTGTACCTGTTAAATTACAAAAAGGAAGGATTTAGAAACACTATCATCATTGACTCTTCATCAATACTGTATATAAGCTGCCTGTCGGATTTACCAAAATATACGTCAGTTTCCCGACTGGAGTTGATACTCCTGGTTGAGAATTCTGATAATACTTTGCAGCTAACATGATTAGTAACTTGCTCAGATTGAAGGGGTTATTGTAGGACTAGTATTTGCTTAGTAAAATGTAACTTACTGTATACCTGTATATATGGATCTTTATTTTTTATCTTGTGTTTTATATACCTTTACAATAATAATAACATGTTCAGGAGCATACCTATTTATTTCATCTTTGTGCTTTTTCTTGATAGGATGATTTCAAGCTCCCCTCCCAAGCAGGGACAGAAGAGGAGCAAAAAGACAAAAAGCTTCATTCCTGTCTCCTGGTGAAGGCCATCTACTAGAAACAAAAATGATGACCTCTGAATTATTCCTGAATCATCTATCTTCCATTTGTATTGATTTGGTCTATGGGTGTAGATGAGTTAATAAAAAATATGGATTCTTTTTTTTTTTTTTATATATATATATATATATATATATAGTAAGTTAGGCATATTTGGGACTCTGAGCCTTTGTGATGTCTATTTTGCAATCGCCAGGTGAAACAAAAAGCAAATCAAAACCTTTCAGACAAACTTGAGCTACAATATCCACATTGTGAGTCCATGTTTACAAACACTACAGGTGGGCTGAGAGGCCTTTTTATGCTGGAGCAGCATCTCTTCCATTTCTACACCACAAACACCCGTACAGTTTAACTGTTTCACTGAGGCAGAGAGTCCCCTGTTTTCATTTAGACATTAATAAGCTCATTAGTTTAGTAGTTGTTTTCTCATTAATTTGCCTATATAACTCCATATGTTAACCACGTACATTTTGATGTTTAAAAGTAGTTGTAGAAATGCATTGTTTCCTTGTGGTAAGTGATTGTGGTGCTGCCATGGGAATGCGACACTGATGAATGGTGCTATTTTGGACTTTCACTATGCTCCTTGGTAAGGTAGCTCTGATTGTTTATTTTATTTTAAATTTTTAAAATGTTATTTCCATGTTTTAAGAAGGTGTTAGTGCTTTGTTGCCTGGTTGTTGTTCCTTGATCTGGATTGACTAGTTCTTCCTGTCTGTGTGGCTTTCTTATTGAGTACAGACAAAGATTTTAAAAATAAGAAACAAGTCAGACAGAAGACTTGGCCTATGATTTACTGGGAGGGAGCAACTATAAAACTGCATCGTTAACTAAGTTCCCCCAATTTTTTAAATCTCTTAAGAGTTGAGACATCATTATTAGATGCCCTCCTTTAAATCCAAGCACTCCTCACTGGGTTTTTTGTCTTTAATGTAATGAAAGATCATGTATAACACAAAAATATGGATGTCCAACCACACCAAATGTGGCACTTTTTTACCAAATGAAAATATTTTCCGTTATAAGATACCATGCAGTGCTAAGTTAGTGAAATAAAGAATTAATAAAATGTTTTTAAAGACCCTGATCTCACTTAAGACAAGGTCATAAAAAACAGCTTGAAGAAATTGTATTTTTTACACACTTGTTGTCCTTAAAATTATACTAATGAAACTAATATAATAGATTTATTGATATTTTTGGTATTTTTAAACTTTTTGGAAATAAGGAGTTAAGGGCATATTTCATTTGTGCTGGGCTTCCACGGGTGACAACATAGTCAATTTAGCATTTTCTGTTTTGTTTTGAAAATACAGAAACCCGCTTAAGATGGCTGTGTCTTTCCTCTCCCCACACTTAAGTGACACCAGCCATAGTTACCTACCAGTTTAGAAATATTTCAGTTCAAAGCACATACTGTATTGTACAGTATGAGGCTTAAAATGTGACAGTTTTAAGTATAAATAGTTAATGCTAACCAGTTGTAACGTCTGTTGGGTGACCATATTGCTCCAAGTTTACCAGGACAGTTTTGTTTTTTTTTGACTGATATTCCAAAGCAGTCAGTACTTTTTACACACAGTACCAGAATGCATTGGGATATTCCAAACTGTTCCTGTGAACTTGGAGTCGGTTAGTAACACAAAGCCTGTTGTTATCATTGTCAACATTATCACTGATCCCTTAATTTCTTTACTAAAGATATTTTTGTTCTTTGCTGAATTTTAACCTCTGCTTCCTGCTACCTTGTGTTGAAGGTTAGCTCAATGGTCCCAGTCTCACCCTTGTAAAAGGGGCTGTGAAGCTAACACAGGACAAACAAACAAAAAAATAAATTAATAAAAATAATCTTTAGCTTAAAAAGATGGGTCAGCCATAATGTTAATAATGCTAATTCATGGTAAGAAACTAGAATTTAAAAGCCTTGGGTGCCAGTCATTAATTTTGGCCAGTTTATTTTGGGAACTCACAGACATACAATAAAGAATTTGTAGATGTTTAAAAAGTAACATAGTCATACTTCTTTGCAGTTTTGTATTTGCTTGCTTTTAGTTCATTCCATCTACAATCTGAAAGCCCTTATACCTTTTGACTTCTACTGTTCTAGATTATTCCTTTACAGTGCAGGCCTTGAGATGTATTCTAACCTGGCTAAGCTTCTGAATTTCAATCTGGTGCATGGACTTTTCTTTTTTCTTAGTAATTATTAATTTTTTTTTTTAAATATTCTGTTTTTTGTGTTTTTATGTGCAGTTGTCTTTTTATGTTAGACTAGGAATTCCTGCTGTGTTGTATATAGCCAGTGACAGTATTAGGCAGTTCTGGCATTTGTATGCTGAGGTATATCTGGAACTGTGCGGTTGATAATGCCAGCTTTTGTAATAATGTGATCTTCAATAATGCATTACAAGTATTCTGTGTATTTTTGGCTTTTTTAGTAGTACTTAAATAAATATGCAAGCTCTTAAAGGGTTGTTTCAAGTTTATTCTTTATCATCATTTAATGTGTTAAATGATTGACTGCACATTGCTGTTTTCTACCACATTATACTGCTTTTGGAGTAAAAAAATGTAAATACATTTGACACCCAATCAATTCACTTTCAGCTTTTCATTTCTGTTTGTAATAAAAGAAAAACACTTTTACCAACAACTACTGGAAAAATACTGGAAAGGTAATTAGAATTATTATTGGTACTTTTAGTACAATTACTTTTTAAAGTCACAATTACAAGTACAACTTGTAATTAGATTGGAATGCATTTCAGGATCCCCATAACCAGCGGTCCAGATAAGCATGCGTATCTGCCGTTTTTACACATTAAAAAATCTGAAATACGCACTAAATTTAAATTCAATGCTTGTCTGCCTCCCATAAAACTTCCACTAACAATTATATCTCCCAGAATACAATGTCTTCAGTTACTATGAAACTGTACACAAGAAAAGCCAACCCAACAAACATTATCCAATCTCTGGCTAGCCCTGTTGTCTTTGCAGCCGATCACAGTAAGAATAAGAAATATTTGAAGCTACACACAGTGTTGCCAACTTAGCAAATTTGTCGCTAAATCTAGTGACATTAAGGGATGACTTGAAGACAATTGTTATCAAAAGCGACTAGCTACAAATCTAGCGATTTCCAGGACAGTCATCAGAGAATTTCAGAGATATAAAATCAACAAAACGTTTAGATTATCCTGTATTAGCAACATCCTTTTAGAATCATTGTCGGGGTAATTAAAATTAAATTCAATATTGTCCCACCCCATATAATATGCAAGGAAAGTCAATGCGTCATTTGCTTAGCAACAGGCTTAACAACCATGAACCTGGTTCTAAACAAACCAGCAATATGGCGTTGCCAGTGGTAAAGTTGGTTTGAAGTTTGATATTCACAACCCATATTACCTTGGGTGGGAGTATTCCATCTATAGATGATTTTCCGTCTTATTAAAAATATTTTGGGAACTGAAAAATTTGTGTGTGCTTGGAATGTGTACTGTAGCAATGGCAGGCGTTACCGAGCTGAGAGCTGATTCCGTAAGCAAAAACGAAAAGTCGTTTTCAGCTTCTTGCAATTTACCATGAAAAATATGCATTTTATTTTCCTTAAAGTATTACCGTCTCTGAGATGAACCAACATACAAAGAGGCTCGCAAACTAGAAATAAAAACATGAAGTTAGTAGATATTAGAAAATACAGAGCGGGGTGTTCCATTTCTCCAAAATGCCCAACATAATAGAAGGGAGATTCTGTCGCTGAGGAGACCCAACAAACAGGAGTGGGGTCACCGTCTTTGAGGAGACCCAAAAAACAAGAGGGGTTCCACCGTTTGGGGACCCTCACATAAATGGAGGCTCCGGAACCTGAAAGAGAAGACGACAAAGAATCATGCATGCTAAAGGAGGGGTTTGGGGTCTGACTCATGGTGAACCCTCCTCTACGAGGTAAATGAAGCAAAGCTTAACAAAGAGTTGGAGAACGTGGAATCACTAACCCCCCAGAGAATGGACCCCCGCCTCCCCGCTGAAGACACCTATGAGAAGAAAAACACAGAACTGCCAATGCATAAAGAAAAGGAGAAAAGAGAGAAAACAACACAAAAAGGGGACAAAGACACTTAACATGACAAAGGGGTTAGTAAGCTGTACCCTACTGGCTACGTGAAGACCCTCCACATGGTGGAAAGAAAAAAAACCCTTTCTTTTTAGGAGGAAATCTTTGGTGGCCCTGGCGGGAAAGGTTGTCCCCACTCCGGACAACCCACTAGCAATGCACTGATGGGCTGAGGATATTTCAACTGCTGATGAGGTCCAGCATCCCATATTTTTATTAAATGCTGGTTGATATTTGCTTTTGCAACTGTTGTAGCTGCCCCTCTTCTGAATGAATGAGGAGTGTAGAATTGTGGGGGAAGACCTGCTCTGGACACCACAGTGGAGAGATGTGAAGAAAACCAATGCCTTGAAACAATGGACCGGTTTGAATTGATGAACAAAGGTTCAGAGGATGAAATGGCCCTGCATTCTGTGACGTACTTCAGCATGGAAGTATAGGGGCATAGAGGAGAGTTGATTTTTAAAAGCTGAATACATTGTCCTTGCCGTAGCTGATCTGTTTTTGAAATGCAGAGGAATAGGATAAAATGGGAATCTGGAATGAGCTTGAGGTCACTGCAGCGGATACCTAGAGTAGTAAAGCTGGAAATAGAAGGAACTGTATATTCGGAGCAAAACTGGTTCTGCTGAAATGGAACTGCAATAGAGAAGAAAAAGAGATTCTCGTTCACTCCCTGCTGGAATCGCACTGCCATTTTTAAGGAGGGTTTTTATTAGCTTGTTCATAGTCCAGTCCTTCCAAAACAGTCACTTGGGAGGAGCATCCTGAGGCCGAAGTCGCTTGGATCCGCGAAGATTAGGACCTTGGGTGGCAGGCAGACGTGGAGAAACTTGAATGGGAGCCTGATCAGATATAACTGAGATGCTAGAGGGAGAGAAAAATCGGGAGCTGGAGGGACCCTGGATTGAAGCTGGAGGAGAATGGTCTGGTATAGTGAAAATCCTCAGAATCAGAAGACAGGTGCTGTAAGTACTCCATTATGCTTGATTAATAGAAGTTGAGAGTCTTGAAATCTGCTTAGGTTTATACCATAAAATGAAAAAAACACAAGACAGCTGGATAGGGGTGACTGATGGCTAAATAGGGTAGATTTAATTGATGAAAGAAGTTGATAGGATGCGGGGGGGCCTAGCTCCACCCCCCAAACCACACTTTTAGGTTAACATCTAAAGGCATGAGAGCGGTTATGGAGTGCTTTGGTTTTCTCGCGACTGTGAAAAAAGAGTGATTGTTACAAATATACATATGGGCTAGTGAGTTTGAGCATAGGATTGATCTATTTTACATATTTTTCGAATACTGTATCTTATTTTTGTAATCCCTGTATTCATCTTTCTTACTTTATAATTTTATATTAGATCTAATTTAATCTTTCTACCGTCCCCCAATAAACTTGTATTCATCATTGTATTTTTTCCTGTTCATTTGATTTCTTTTCATCTCTTCTTTTTTTTTTGAAATAACGATATTGATTGTAATTTATTACATTAATTTTTTTAGGATATGTATTTCTTCACCTCTCCCCATTTCTCAATACGATTTGACAACATATTTTTTTTTGTAATAATATAAATGCTTTGTTTTCCCTCAACTTTCCGCATATACTAAAAACGATTGATTGGAGTTGTTGGTTTGAATTTATTTTTCTTTTGCTCCATTAAAAAAAACAAAAAATTTTATATTATGTAAAAAATATATTGTATTGCAATTGTGAAAACGACTTGGCTTTGACAATTCTACCGTGACTTGCTAAAAAAAACTTTTATAATTGACTGATTTTATTATCTCATTGTATATTTCAGATCAGATTTTTTTTCCTGTTCTACATTTTGATTTATTTTTTCTTCTTTTTTATTTATTTTTTTATTTTTTTATAAATCTATTTTGATTAGTATTTATTGGTTTATTTATTAGTTTATATGTTTTTTTCACCTCTCCCCAGTAATTATTAAGGTTTTTTGGGGGGTGGTTTTTCGATTTATACTGTATAGCTCTAAAAAAAAAAATGCAAAAATGATTTGTTACAGTTATTGGATTGATTCTATTTTTTATTTGCTCAATTTTTATATATACATGACTTGGCTTTAAAATGTATTTGTGTTTTCCTCTCACAACACACATTTCATTTATATTGTTGTATTTTTTATTTATAATTTTATTTGTGCTGGGCAGTGGAGGTTTTATTTTGGTCAGTAACATGGCAAGGCGACAGCTCAGTGCAGAGGCTGTTGCTGACCTCCTAATGCAGTCTGATTCAGAGGGTGATTTTGATGACTCTGGTAATGAGTAAGTGCCAAGTGACTCTTCCTCCAGTGAGGTATCCAGCAGTGGTGAGGAAGAGGAGCCGATGGACATTCAGCCTGAGCCCACATCAGAACAGGGTACAGTAGGTCCTGGACCAAGGGGTGGTAGATTTCAGCCACTCTACTACATTGACATGCAAGGTCATGTTACCCATTTCTAAAATCCTTATTTTGTGCAGTTTCAAAAAAATGTATACTCATGTATACTTATCTTATTCTTTGGTGGTGTACTGGCCACCTGAAATTAGGGTGGGTACTATGGACCATTGGCTGTGTTTTTCGAAGGGGAAAGGTCAACATGGCCTAGTCTCAGTCTAGGGCCTGTAAATGCCTGAAAAACTAAATAAAGGTGCACAAATTTGGTATTTTTTAATTCGGGACACTCAGGGCAATTCAATATTACTATCCTTTTAACAGTGGAACAAGAGCTGTCAGATTCACAGGTCTAAATATAAGGCAAAACAATTGACACTTGCTATATACAGTGGCATTACCTCAAATTGTAGAAGAATTATAGGTAACACATCATTAACATGCAAGGTCATGTTACCCATTTCTAAAATCCTTATTTTGTGCAGTTTTAAAAAAATGTATACTTATGCCTGAGAAAAGATGACCCATGCTTTGTTATGAGTCAAATTGCGATGTATGAATCAAATTGCAATATAAGTGAACTACCTAGATATTTTGGTTTGCTTTAATGGCTTTTAATAGTTTGCATGTCCTCCATGAACAGTGACTGATGATTAGATGGGAAGCTTCTAATGAGATGGCAGATGGTTTGTGTTTGAATTGGTTGCCATTGCTTATTAAGCATGTTGATGACCTTTTCACACGTCTGTTGACAAGGGTTTCTGCTGAAGAAAGGTCTTTTCGAAACATCTCTGCTACAGTATGTTCAATAAGATGCAAGCATGTTGTCCTGACCGCTCATTCTCCAAATCCAGATACTGACTGACTACCTGCAAATGGTCTCATAAGGAAGTGGTCAAACTGCCATTATTGATCATATGTGACTTTAAATGCTTATCTCTAACTATTACAGATGATCCTCAAAACAACCATGTTTTCATACTCAGCAAACTCTTCTCGTGATACATTTTTCGTGATAATAACACAAAACATTGTAACAACCCCAGTTGTTTTGTTGAGTAAATCCCCAGGCCAATAAACTTCCTGTGGTTAAGCTTCTGTTTGAAGTACAGTGAACCCAATGGTCCTGCTTGCTTAATAATTTCCATATGCTACAAAGGCAGCCCGGAAACTAATTAGCCATAAATGATATACATGCTGTATTAAAAAAGTGGATTTGTTTGTATAAGTCTTAATAGAATGTTTTTCTTTGTCTAATGTTAATATATTTTTCATTCTAAATGCTTATCAAACAACATTTCCAAATATCTTTACACCACTTTGCTCATTTGAGTACTGCCTCTTATCTTGTACATGTCTGTATTGTCTGTCTTCTTTCTTGTTTAATACATCCCCCCTCTTTTTCATTTTAACATGGAAAAATTTAACGACCAGGAAAGTCATACAGAACAAAACAGAGTTAGCAGACTGGAATGAAAGCTGAATTAGAGCTAGACTTATTTCTAATGTCTCTCGATATACCGGTGGCTGCAGCAGGACAGCACCATTGCCAAGTTAAAAATGCCAGCCCTTCATTTTTTAATCACATTGTGAAAACTTTACTTCCAAACTAAACAATCTTATACACACATAGACATTACCCAGTACCATGCTTATCAATGGTCCTGATATAATTAAAACAGCAAGATTCAAATATTTACCATATTTATTCATTAATTTAAAATGGAAATAAATATTGATTGCTTATTCATTAATTTAAAATGGAAATAAATATTGACCTCATAGTCATGATGATAAAATAAGCAGTCACTTAAATTATACCTAACTTAATTGATGTGGAACCATGTGAACTACATGTATGTGTTTATAGCATAGCTGAAATATACAGCAGCCCTACTTGAGGCTGTGTTTGTATTCATAGTTGACTTGACACAATTTCATAACTAAATCCATTAGTGTGTGTACATGCCACCTCGAGTTACAAGTAGCTTCAAAATCGGAAATAATAAAGTTTAATGCATCAAAGCATTACACCCATCATAGTATTTGTGGGTCTGTATTTAGCTCATAGCAGACATTGAGAATTTTTTTCTCTCTCTCTATTAAGACTTACATACAGTATCTAGTTCCCCCACCCAAGGATATGTTTTCTTGATTAGGATCATGCAAGTTCAAATGCTCTCAATGAGCAATATAATAACTGAAGACGGCTTATTTCTTTACTTACTTAATCTCTTGATATTATAGAAGAAAATAAGAACCTACACAGTGTCAGTAAATTGTCTGCAAAAATGGTAACAAAAGGCGTTTACACTGGCACAAATATTCCGGACTGAGAGGACAAGAGGACGGGTTCCGGTCACTTTGGTAGTGTAATCGCTACTGAGGAAGTTCCGGAATCCGTCCTCTTATCCTCTCAAATGTTGAGTTCATATTCCGGACTGAGAGGACAAGAGGACGGGTTCCTGTCACTTTTTTCAGTGTAAACGCTGCTGAGGACATATTCTGGAAAGATTGCAGAACTCCAACTCCAGCTCCTAGCATCTATAAAAGGAAGTGTAATGCTTTTCTATATTTTTGTTTTATATTAAGTATTGTAGCATTCTTGCTTGCGTAGGTTCAATGGATCAGACACGAACAGGATTTAAACCAAAAGCTCTTTTATTGGCACTTCCACACCGTCTTAACAAACACAGAACTCTGTGCCTAGGAGGCTGTGTGGTCCAGTGGTTAAAGAAAAGGGCTTGTAATCAGGAGGTCCCCGGTTCAAATCCCACCTCAGCCACTGACTCATTGTGTGACCCTGAGCAAGTCACTTAATCTCCTTGTGCTCCGCCTTTCGGGTGAGACGTAATTGTAAGTGACTCTGCAGCTGATGCATAGTTCACACACCCTAGTCTCTGTAAGTCGCCTTGGATAAAGGCATCTGCTAAATAAACAAATAATAATAATAATAATAACTCTACAACAGGCAGAGTTAGGACGCCAAAACGCACAAAGGACTGAACAGTGCCAGTCTGCAAACACGCAGACTGGCACAAAAGGGTAACAGGGGTAAGGAACAATACACGCACAGCTATTTACAACGAGCATCGTCCAGTGGGGTCCACTATAACCGGACAATGGCCAGGAAATTACCAAAACGCTATTATTAATGTATTTTTAAAATGTGAACTTTCGGTATTATACATGAGATGTACTTTTAAAACATCAAAACACATTTCAAAATAATGAAAAATTTGGCATGGCACTGTACTTAACACTTTTAGAGGTGTCGTGAGTCAGCACCTTATATATGAAAATTAACAACCCCGAAGTCTGCGCAGTGAAGTATAAAAATATTTTGGTTTTGAGGTGGCTGATGATGGAATAGTAAACAAATATAACAAGACTGTGTTTTTCTCCATGGATATTGTGAAGCAAACACCACTAAGTTAAAGTAAAAGTTACTGCTTTTCATATGTAGATATCTGTTAACATCTATATATGTGTTCGTATGGTTGCCCACCACAACTTCATGGTAGGGGGCCTGCAGTAGTACAGTAGAACTCCCTCTATGCACACTGCCATAAGCCAAGGAAATAACAAACAGCCACGCCTGCATGAAGGTTTCACTTCCGCAAGGAACGTTTCTGTTTATTCTGTTTAGCCATATTTTGTTGCTTGAGACACACCATGAGCCAGATTGCAGCAGGGATGAAGAAACATTTGCTCTAATCAATATTTGGGCCGACGGTTCAATCCAGAGAAACTTGGACAGAAGCGTCAGTAACAAGCTGCTTCCGGGGCATTGATACGCACATTGTGTACCAGCATCTGTCACCCAGGTCAACCCTGCTTTATCAAAAGCAGTGTGAAATCGCATAGCCGACCAGCATGACACCGGGTCCTGACCCGGGTAGGTTCTGACCCTGGTATGCCAGTGTGAAAGGGATTTAGATTCCCCCAGTATAGCAGAGTCAGGTATAGGCAGGACCTTTACTTTTTAACAGAATAGCACTAGCCATATTCACTGCAACTTTTGTTTGTAGTTTTGTACTGTGTTTTAATTAGCGTTTTGTATGCCAGGCCATATGTCCCACGTGAGCTGCCATTGTTGGTAGCATCGCATGTGGTTCCTCTACTCTATGTGTGTGTGTATGTAAATAAAACCTACGAGACCTGATCACCCACAACAGTAACAACCCTCCCTGTTACAGGTGCTGTAAGTTGCCTGCATTTGCTTCTTACTACAGTACGTTTAGAATACTTAAAACACAGTTGAGAACATGGCCCTGATGACTATATCCCAAGACACAGGGGCCCTGTCTGTAGTACCGTTCAAATCATTATTTTAGTCTTAGAAGATTTGCTTCAGACTTGCTCCTAAATAGGGCCCCTGGACTGTAATCCCATTTTGAGTGCAGCACCCCATATTTCACTGCACTTCTTCCAGCTCACAGATTTTGATGCTGTTTTCCAATAAACTGCACTTTTGGAATGTGAAACGAATTATGGTATTTGCAGAAATGTATGTAACCCTTTCAATCAAGAGCAAAATGGCGTGGGAAGGAAGTCCAGGAACTAAACTTTAATGTCTGTTGGAATCTGACTGTGCCAGACATATAAATACTTGAGAACCATAAAGCAATCATTTGAATATACAAGGCAGAATTTGAAAGGCTGTTTTTTTAAAATTTTATTTTATATTCTTTTAGCTTAAGGCTTGTTCTATAATTGTGTTTTTATGCTGGGTATTTGTGGGGGGTTGGCAGCTCAAGGATCAAGGATGAATATTCCTCTATTTCCTTAACCATGGCACACTGCAGTGGTTTTAAATGGGACCAACCCATAAAAGATGAGCGGTTGGGTATCTTAGAGCATTTTATCATTATAATGCCATAAAGTATTACAAGCAGCCAGCATTCACAAGGTAAGGTACCAAAACCAAAAATAAAACAGTACAACCTGTGTTGCTTCAAAAGTAACACAAGTCTATCTACAGTTCAAGCACACTGTAGCCCGCTTAAGTGTACTACCTATTTTTCACAGATAATTATTCACATATAGGGGTTGGTTATCTGTGATCCCAATTGTTATTACAAAATAAATATTATAAAATATTATTGTATGGGTAACACTACCGTCCTATTTACCATTTCTTACCACTTGATTCAGCCCAACAATTAAATACTTTACTTGTGTAAGAAAACTGTCACAGGACCATCAGTTTATACCGTATTTTACTTAAATGTACAGTAAATGGTAAACAATGGACAGTGATGCACATTCACAAAATGTCCCTTTATCTTTCAAGAATTAAATGGAAGCAATACTTTAAATGCTGCCTGTACGTTGCAGACAACGTGCCCTTGTGAAAACTGGATTCATTCATACAGGTGGTCCTTCACACATGTCATTTTAGTCTACTTGAAAATTGAACAGAAATCATTATCAACGTACCTTTAACAAATGCTGTTTTCATTTTAGCACATCCTTTACAGTCTCTTAATGAAAAGTCTGTTTCCTTTTCTGCAACAATTGTAGTGCAGGAATGTATTGAAAGCGTTCACGTTCCTGTCACTGGCCGTTTTTAGTTCACAATGCATGTGCTCAGTTAACTGTAGATACGATAGTATCACCGCTATACAGTAAAACAGGAATATACACTTAAAATATTACACTTAAACATAGACAAAGTAATGATGCAGCATTAGCAATAGTTTGGGATCTTAGGCAGGATATACACTTAAGTGGGGTACCAGTAGACTGTATTGTCTGAGGTAGCTGATAACAATTTTATTTTTAAGCTATTTTTAATTGTTTCAAGACAAGCTTCACCAGTACTGTATGCACCAATAACAGGACGAGTTATGGGGAATATGGCATAACCAGATGCTGAGGACCCATATAGCTGATAAAAGTATTTAGAGGATATCATTACCAGAACACTTAGTACACATACAGTGTATTTGATTGAATACATATCATTACAAATATTTACTCCAAGCAAACCACACACCTCAAAATGTATTGTTCCTGGATCTGGATCCAGAGTGACCTGGACCAAATCCACTTCTGTAAACAGATGTGTTACACTTATACATGATTTTACTTTGATTCTTTTGGTAATGCCCAGTTTTACCTTAAATGAAGTTTAAAATTTGGAAAGGAAGGACTACCCCCTATACACATTATGTCAACTAATTCTGGCCTATCAGAGCAATTGCCGCCCTTTTAAAGTAGCCACCCTTTGGTACTATATGTTATGGGGGATGTACTGCCTCATCCATCCAGTAGGCCAGATGGACCCTCAAGTCAAGCTAATTTGAGGTAATTGTCCATTTCTGTGTTGTGGAGTTTGTCCTGATCTACTGAATTATGGTTTTATTTTTTATTTTTTTTAGAACAGATCAGAATGTACCTACCAGGCTATCAGCTAAATTACAAACTAAATGATATTTTACACTTATCTGGTTTTATTTGAACAGAGGGTTTTCTATTAAAAAAAAGGTATATTGAGATCATCATACTAAAAAAGGCTATCAAAATTCAAAGATTATTTTCATTGAAGAAGAAGAGTTAGAAATGCAATGGCCTTATTATGTTAATATATATATATATATATATATATATATATATATATATATATATATATATATATATATATATATATATATCACGCTGTTTATAATTTTTAGAGCAGGTTCACACAATTTCTAAATGTGGTTAGTAAATAATTGTGACCTTTTTACTGACATATAAAAAGTCAAAAGTTACCGGTGGCTGCAAAAAAATAGAATTAGGTTCCAATTGTGTACGTAATAAGAACTACTGTTTGTATTCCTTTTTCAAATGGTGCAGGTGCTGTGCCATTTGCAGACAAGGTTTTGGAGTGTTGCCCTTGCTGTTCGGATGATTCCATGACCACTCAACAGATTTCCAGATGGCACAGTATTTTTCCGTAGCATGCTGTTATAATTTTCTATCCTGCTCTGTGATGATGCTCTTTTTCACACTGTCAGGCATAGAGAAATGTGTCACTGAGTGGGAAGGTTTTACTAGGTGGTAGGGCTGAGGATCTCCACTGGATTGAGGGTGAAGTATTATTTGTTAAAACCATAGCATTCTGCTGTGACATGCACACTGGTTCATTTTCCATAAGAAGACAGCATGCAACAACATTTAAAACATGCTGCCACAATTCAACATGACACTGTATAGGGTCAACATAGACAACTAGATTTGTCTTTAGCTAATCTCCTTTGTGCAGTTATTGACATGAATGTAAGGTGAGGAGCATCTCTGGCTGCTGCAAACTATTTAGGATTTAAATGTATGTAAAGCAGATAAAAAGGACCTTTTTTATCAAAATAGTTACATTTGTTACATGAAAGGAGAGTAAATGAGGCCCAAAAAACCTTGAGTTAATCTACAGTATTGAAAATAACCACTGTTAGTGCACAATGAGCATAACTGAACCATGGATAATCCAGTTAGGTGCAATACATTATTGTAGCCCTATTACTGCAGTTAGAAATAGTGGTTTGGTCTTGTGCAATTACAAAGGCCCTCCACATGGTAAATACTGGATATGCTGTCTTTTGTGGATTTGGCATGGATCGGGTTAAAAACACATCCCTGAGCAGTGAATCCTTGTCAAATTCCCCTCTAACAGAGCAGCCAAACCAACATAAAATGTTTTGAATTAATTACTTAGATTCTGGTACAGTAAGCAAACTTGTTAAATAGGAGGAGTGGCAAACAACGTTGCAGCAGCAAAGGTCACTCAAAATGATCTAGACAGCATTCAGAACCGGGCAGACACATGGCAAATGTGGCACATTTAATAGAGAAGTGTGTAAGGTACTGCACACAGGCAATAAAAATGTGCATTATAAATACCATATGGGAGATAGGAGGCTTTGTGGTCCAGTGGTTAAAGAAACGGGCTTGTAACCAGGAGGTCCCCGGTTCAAATCCCACCTCAGCCACTGACTCACTGTGTGACCCTGAGCAAGTCACTTAACCTCCTTGTGCTCCGTCTTTTGGATGAGACGTAGTTGTAAGTGACTCTGCAGCTGATGCATAGCTCACACACCCTAGTCTCTGTAAGTCGCCTTGGATAAAGGCGTCTGCTAAATAAACAAATACTGAAATTGAAGAAGGAATCTATGAAAAAGACTTAGGAGTTTATGTTGACTCAGAAATGTCTTCATCTAGACAATGTGGGGAAGCTATAAAAAAGGTCAACAAAATGCTCAGATATATAGTGAAAAGTGTTGAATTTAAATCAAGGGAAGTAATGTTAAAACTTTACAATGCAATAGTGAGACCTCATCTAGAATTGTATTCAGTTCAGGTCACCTCACTACAAAAAGGATATTGCTGCTCTAGAAAGAGTGCAAAGAAGAGCGACCAGAATTAATCCGGATTTAAAAGGCATGTCGTATGTAGACAGGCTAAAAGAATTGAATCTATTCAGTCTTGAAGAAAGACTACGTGGCGGTCTGATTCAAGCATTCAAAATTCTGAAAGTCGACCCAAGGAACTTTTTCAACCTGAAAAAAGAAACAAGGACCAGGGGTCACAAATGGAGATTAGATAAAGGGGCATTCAGGACATAAAATAGGTGGCACTTTTTTACACAGAATTGTGAGGGTTTGGAACTAACTCCCCAGTAATGTTGTTGAAGCTCACACCCTGGGATCCTTCAAGAAGTTGCTTGATGAGTTTCTGGGATCAATAAGCTACTAACAACCATACGAGCAAGTTGGGCCGAATGGCCTCCTCTCGTTTGTAAACTTTCTTATGTTGTCATATGAACCACATGGCCACATACATAAAAGCACACTAGAATGCTCAGTTACTACATATATCATCACTGAGTGTTTTAGAGTAATGAATGAACCCTTCTGAACAGAGATGCTGAGAGCTGGGTCTCCTGGGTGTTTATGTGCGGCCTGCAAGAGGAAGAGCTCCCTGTCGACCCGCGAAGAAAACCATAAAGTAAATAAATAAAATAAAAAGGAGTATCCTGTGCCTTTTTATTCTTTTAGTTTTGATTTAATGTCATCCTCACATAATAACAATGTATTTATTAATGAAATCATATATGAAGACTTAACATTCTGCGACCAGGCACTATTATTTCAGATGAACAATTCATTTGATTGCTCAAGCAATTCACAACGACTGGAAGATTCAAACCTTTATTGTATCCGTAACTGGAGATCTAGTTTTGAGTGAATGTGACTGGAAGATTCAAACCTTTATTGTATCCGTAACTGGAGATCTAGTTTTGAGTGAATGTGACTGGAAGATTCAAACCTTTATTGTATCCGTAACTGGCGATCTAGTTTTGAGTGAATGTGTGATCTCTTCTCAGAAAGCAGCAGGGAGTAACAGGAAACTCTCTTGTTTATACAGTATATACAACCAGTTGCTGCTGACTGTACACTTTTACAGTATGGCAAGAGTAAACAGGAAATGTTGGAGTACACTTGGATTTTCGTTGTCAAGGTGCTTTACGAACATGTAAAGTGTCATACCATGTTAGGGTACATATGCACAATGGTTTCTCAAAAAATACAATACCTTTCCTGTGAGTGGAGAGTAAGTCCTCAATGTACTGCACTAGGCTTGTTTCATATCTGCTTACCCTGTTTGACACTTAAAAGAAAAAGAAACACATGCTGGTTATGACATTTTCCTCTTTTTTTAATATTAATAATATATTGTTTTCACAAAATAACATCAACACATTATCGGTTAATCTGCTAGTGTACAATAAACATCACAAATATCAGGCAATAGATGCATAGAGAATCTGTTTAAGAAAGTTTAATAAACAGATATGAAACAAAAATACATTTGGGTAGCTCATGTAAAATGTTTTAATCAAAATCCATATCCCTAAAATCAGAGGAGTCTCTATTCTCTAAAAGTATCTAAGTAATCACAATTAATTATATCCTATTTAATCATTTCTAACAGCTTGTTTCCAAAGTGCTAATATCGGGGGTTCAGTGTCCTTCCGGGAAATTAATATATATGTTTTTATAGCTATAAGAAATAATGTGAGTGTTCATTGTAGTTTAGTAGCTTTGAGTGCACAATGGAAATGTATTTGTAAAATATTTGACATATGACTAAATATTTTGGTCCAGTAATCATGTAGTTTCCTACAACTTCTACATAACATGTGTAAAAGATTTGATTTATCAGATTCACATCTCCAGCACCTGTCATCTGGTTTCAATGTACATTTCAGTAATCTGTCAGGGGTATAATGAACTCTATTTACTATTTTCTGGCTTCACATGTACCCGCATGGACCTCTCAGAACTACATTTCCCATCATCCTCCTGCTCACATATGTAACTGAGATTGATTTACCTGTGAGCAAGAGGATGATGGGAAATGTAGTTCTGAGAGGTCCATGCGGGTACATGTGAAGCCATCTTGAGGCAGGGAATGCAAGTTAAAAGTTTAAAAAAGTGGTCAAAATGTAAAAAAAAAAAAAAAACATTAAAACAATACACACACCTTACATAAACAGTTGTAGCAACACATGGGAACATGTAACACAATAAAATAAAAAAAGGTCCTTATGTACCCTTTAATTTGGGTGATGACTCTCAACAGGTCCAAAAACTAAGAGAGCCATATATAGAACACCATTACTTTTATTTAGTAAGGCTAAGTCTATTTACAAGAATGAAAATAGTTTAAAAACTAGCAGACAATCTAATGTTGTGCTGAGAACCTGTTGAATTGCTTATTTGTTCCACCTGGACCTCATCAATGTGTATCATAAGCCTAGCCAAAGAAATCATTTTGCAAAAGAAAAATGATAGGGGAGGAAAACTGGAATGAGATATCATGTGTTAAAAAGGGCACACTACTTAATCTATAGTAGGCATTTACTAACAACAGCAAAGAGAAAGCCTTCACCTTGTCTTAGTCCTAAAGGAGTACTAGCCCAGCATCCACAATCAGTTTACACTGATCTGAATAGCAAACTGACTGTTACTACTTACAAACTCTCAGCTGTTATATCTCAGCTACCTTCCTAAAGCAAATACTATTGTCACTGCCAACTTTCTGTGGGGGTAGAGGCTTTGAAGCACTGCTTCTGATACATTTTTGTACCAGTTCTGGGTTTTGCAACAGAACCATTCACTCAGTTGAGGATTGACATAGCAGCACTTATATCACTGATTGTAGCAGGGAGCATTTGATAAGTGCTGTCTAAAATGTGCATCTGGAAGCATGTTCATGATTGGTTGGCACTGTGCTGCATTAATATTTGATTGACTGAACAGACAATTGAAATATGATGGTAACATTTGTTTGGCACAGGGGGTGACAATAAGTGTGAGTGGCTTAATACTGCCTTGCAAGATCAGTACCATTAGCAGTTTGTTTTTTTCCTTTTATAAAACAAACTGTAGAAATAGCACTGGGACAAAAAGCTCTCCCTCTCTCTCTCTCCCTCCTTCCCTCTCCCCCTCTCTCTCTCTCTCTCTCTCTCTCTCTCTCTCTCTCTCTCTCTCTCTCTCTCTCTCTCTCTCTCTCTCTCTCCAACATCCCAACATTTTGGTATGTTTAACATACCTTTCTTAAGGGAAAATGTCTTTGAATAAACACACACACACACACACACACACACATATATATATATATATATATAAAATGTGCTATTCAGTACTGTACCAATTACACATTGCACATTGAACACAAATTGTAAGTGCTATCTGAGGGAGGACAGGCTCTTTTGGCACCATTTCTCTGCAGCTTTCCAAAGGCAATCCAGCTGGAACTGTACTAGTTCTGGCTCGAAAACTTGTTATACCCATGTACTGTTTATGCACACAACAAACATACCCTCCCCCCTTTATTGTTCTCTAAAGAAAAAACAATTGTCACAGCTGTGTGAGCCGTCAATAACAAAGCAATTCTCCCACAGTAACTGCAGCATTGTACTGTTGATTAAGAATGAGCTATGAAACAAACCCTACAGGCTTCAGATATGATGGCTATCACTTTAGGAGAAATTTATTCTGTATCGATATTGCAAAAAATAAAGCAAACACTAGTATATACAGTACAGTATACAATACAGCACTCAATGTGCCAGTCCATTAATCGGCTTTAAAATACAAATACAATTGTTGTTGTTGTTATTTTTAATCAACACAATAGTCAAGTTTTGTTGTTGTTCTTAGCTGTACATTTATTTTAATAATCCATATTTTCAGGTGGTGTAGTAGCACTTTAGATTTAGATGAAATTAATTGTAATTACATTGTAATAACTGGGCAACTACTACCACGTGTTCCTGCTTTTACATGGTAACTACTGTGTAGTTATATCAGAATGGCCTTGTGAACATTTTGTTACCCAATGTAATTACATAGAACACCAGTTTCCAGTCCATTTCTATGTAATTACACACTTGTTACACCATGTAATAGCAGGACCAAGTGTTCATGTGAAACGTGGAGGCGCCAAATGATGGACAACAAGATTCTAGATATAGCAGCATGGGTCACATAGTTATCCAATAACAGTGTAAGATTCTTTTCTTTTGTGTTAATCAAGTATTCTGAACACAGAGTCTATATTATAAAAACAGCACATAGCAAGATAACATAATGGCGTCAGCAATTTTCCAGCGGTTGTACCGACAGACTGGAAAATTGCAAATGTAATACCGTTCCACAAAAAGCGAGACAAAACCAAACCAGGTAACTACAGACCAGTAAGCCTGACTTCTATTATATGTAAACTTATGGAAACTATAATAAGATCCAAAATGGAAAATTACCTATATGGTAACAATATCCTGGGAGACAGACAGCATGGTTTTAGGAAAGGGAGATCGTGTCTAACTAACCTGCTTGATTTGTTTGAGGATGCAACATCGACAATGGATAATTGCAAAGCATACAACATGGTTTATTTAGATTTCCAGAAAGCTTTTCACAAAGTCCTGCATAAAAGATTAATTCTCAAAATGAACGCAGCGGGGATTCAAGGAAATACAGGCACATGATTAGGGAGTGGTTAACATGTAGAAAACAGAAAGTACTGATTAGAGGAGAAACCTCAAAATGGAGCGAGGTAACCAGTAGTGTACCACAGGGGTCAGTATTAGGTCATCTGCTATTCCTAATCTACGTTAATGATTTAGATTCTGGTATAGTAAGCAAACTTGTTAAATTTGCAGATGACTCAAAAATAGGCGGAGTGGCAAACACTTTTGCAGCAGCAAAGGTCATTCAAAATGATCTAGACAGCATTCAGAACTGGGCAGACATGGCAAATGACATTTAATAGAGAAAAGTGTAAAGTATTGCATGCAGGCAATAAAAATGTGCATTATAAATATCATATGGGAGATACTGAAATTGAAGAAGGGATCTATGAAAAAGACCTAGGAGTTTATGTTGACTCAGAAATGTCTTCATCTAGACAATGTGGGGAAGCTATAAAAAAGGCCAACAAGATGTTCGGATATATTGTGAGACGTGTTGAATTTAAATCAAGGGAAGTAATGATAAAACTTTACAAAGCATTAGTAAGACCTCACCTAGAATATTGTGTTCAGTTCTGGTCACCTCGTTACAAAAAGGATATTGCTGCTGTAGAAAGAGTGCAAAGAAAAGCAACCAGAATTATCCCGGGTTTAAAAGGCATGTCGTATGCAGACAGGCTAAAAGAATTGAATCTATTCAGTCTTGAACAAAGAAGACTACGCGGTGATCTGATTCAAGCATTCAAAATCCTAAATGTCGACCCTGGGGACTTTTTTGACCTGAAAAAAGAAACAAGGACCAGGGGTCACAAATGGAAATTAGATAAAGGGGCATTCAGAACAGAAAATAGGAGGCACTTTTTTACACAGAGAATTGTGAGGGTATGGAACCAACTCCCCAGTAATGTTGTTGAAGCTGACACCCTGGGATCCTTCAAGAAGCTTCTGATGAGATTCTGGGATCAATAAGCTATTAACAACCAAACGGGCAAGATGGGCTGAATGGCCTCCTCTCGTTTGTAAACTTTCTTATGTTCTTATGGTCTTGTGTTCTTGTCTCAGCTTATGTTGCTTCCTAGATTTTGCTAGGATGATACACGATGTAATACAAATTTCAAGCACACTGAGTTAACATCTGCTTTCCCTCAAGGCCAGCAGAAATTAAATAACAAGAAGTTGCACTAAGCACAGGATAAATCACAGAAGGTTCCGGACACCAAGAAAAACTCCTGCACATCCACCATTACATGAACCTAGATAATCTTCTTCTGTAACTTTCCACTGAGGCCCAGCACAGAGAAGGGAGTGCTGCTAATCTTATCTGTCTCAAATCCTGAGGATTAGAGAGAATTTCAATGATTTCCCACTTTTTACATTTTTAATGGTGCATATAACTGTAAAAAAAAACCTTACAACTGTATTCATTTAAAAAGTTTAAAATGGTAAATGTGTACTGTAATTTTGCAGATTACCAGGTTTTCCACCTGCTTTTAATTGTATTTATTGTTCTTTACTGTTGTTTGCTTTGGGCATCATCAGTACTGAAGTCACAGAATAAAACTAATGTGACTTTTTTTCTGTCTAGATGCAGTTTTCCAGGTTTAACAAGGTATTTAAACATGAAGCACATTGTTAGTAATACTGCAATAAAGAAGGCTCCTTAAAATGAAGTGTGACCTTATGAGTAGGAAGGACATAGCCTGCTTCTGCTTAGGTTCTGCAGAGGCCAGGGCGCCCAGTGCAACGCATTCTGTGAAACTGTTTTGAGCTGTTTTGACATTTATTTTCATTAAAAGTGATCTTTAAAGGAATTCAGTCTCTTATTTGTTGCTTCATCTGTAAGATTAGCTACTAAGCCCGCAGATAAAGGGAGAACTCAGAAGTGAATGCAGGCTTATACTGTTCTTGGAGATTTTGACGAACATTCTACTTGACCCATAAATTAGCCATTCTATTGCCCACATTTTGTATCTTATCTTATGCCATGGTGAACGCTGAGAGCCAGCAAGATGCTATATTTGACAAGACACAAACAAATACTGCTGCTATTACATTAGGTAAAGGCTCCATATTTATGACAATCACCACACAGAGCTAAGTATCTTCTGTTGTTTATAGGTCCCTTCGTGGCTTTATAGTGTTTAATAACTGTAAGAATTAGCCCATAAGTTACACCTGTATACCTCGCACCCTCTGGGTCCTTTAGCTATCATGTTAATTTCTCTAAATCTGCCTACAATTGATTGAGCAAGGGAACCCTTTTTACATGGTGGATAGCCAAATATAGTCCAGAAAAAAAATCATGTATGGACAGGATCTGATTTCAAGGGGGGCTTGATATACTTTAAGGGATACTCTAAAGGTTAAGCTTCTGATTACTTTTTGTATTCTTATGATATTAAATGTAAGCTCTAAGACCTTCTAGGTACTTGCTTTGTCAGGATTTTTTCATTTTCTTCATTTGGTTTAATGATTCATGTACAGTAAGATGGCCTGAGACTACACAATAGGACCAGAGATTCTTGATCATTCTTTTTAGTTCGGGTTTCGAGTTCTGTCTTTTGTTCAGTTGCCATGTGTACCACACTCTGCTATAGTGCCCACATTACCCACTTCCACAAACGTGCACAATGTAGAAATGGTCGAATTAAATTACTTTAATTGTGGCAACTACAGTACAGTTAAATTGCAGTTTATTCACAGTCTGCACAGTCTGCTTTGGTTTTTACTGATTTACTGCATTTTCTGTACCGTTAACCTGATCAGTATTAAACGGCAAACATTAAAAAATCATTTGAACTCATTCCAAAAAAATATATACAAATGAAATAGACATTTGTTGCTGAGAATATTTTAGTCTTTTATGATTTAGCTGGATGATGTTAAATACAGTTTCAGTGTTACTATTGCTGCCACCTTGTGGTATGAATATAAAACACATTAAGGATAGAAGAATAGTAAATGTCTTTATTGTTGAAATGCAGGTACTGCTGGTTCTTAAATTCTAGTAGATGAAGCTAACAATTTAAAATAAAGCTAAGAAATCTTGACAGTTCAAGACGATCGTGTATAATTTTGAGACGAGGGTACATATGATTTATTATTTTAAATACCATTCTGTGGGCCAGAAGAGTTCAGAGGTTGCATGATGGAATGACTTGAATGGAATAAGTGAGTCTGTTCAATGCCTGGCTGTGTTCCAGGCGTGTAGAACACCAAGAGATTTACAATATCTCAATATTGGAGCACCAGTATTGGAGCACCAAAATGATTGAAAAATGATATTCCAGTATGTGTATGTTTTTTTTTTTTTTTTTTTTTTTAACCCAAGACGGTGTATATTGAATCCCAAGGGAAGACAGCCATAACAGTTCCATTTAATACTTTAATACTGATCTCCCAGACCCATGGCTCACTCCCAGAACATATACGTAAATAAATGACTCCTCCAGCATATCTCAGAATCCAGAATGCTAGAATTTGCCATCCTGGGCTGTTCCCAAGTGCCACACTCGTTAAAAGCGCAACCGCAGGGCGAGTCATACAGCTTAGGTTCGCGCCCTGACTGTGCGAAGTCAGCAGGGATTCAGAAGGAAGTGTCACAGTGGCTCTGGTGCCCAGTGAGCTCACAGCAGACACCTGCAGGCAGGCCTTTGTCCCCCAGAGGTCGGTAGCTTGCTGAAATCCGCTCTCGAGTTCCTGGGTGTGAAAGAGAAAGCTGGCTCAGTCGTGTGATTGGAGGATGCCCACTGAACCTTCGGGTCTCCTGAGCTGTGTGGGGAATTGCTGTGGTGAGGGGAAATGAAATATTGGACATTCCAAATTAGGGAGAAAATCAGGGGTAAAATAATTGGCCAAACTAAATAAAAAAAATAAAAAAATGATTTGCCATCCAAAAAAAAAAAAAAAACACCATGTTGATGCTTATTATTATACTTTAAAGCAGCAAATATTGTTATACTGTTACTTTCTGGTACTGAGTCACATCCTGTGCTGTAGGTCACGTTGTTTATTTGCAGCTAGACAGAAATTGACAGGATTAAAAAAACATAATAAAAAAAAGATCATCATAAGAAAAGGTGCTAATAAGAATAGAAGAACATGTATTGTAAAAGATTATTACAATTTTAATTTGGGGGCACTAGTCCACGTGAGAATCTCCCTTGGAATTTGAAAAACAACAATGTGTGCACAATGCTAATTGCATAGGGACATTTTTTCTTTACGATGAGAAGGAAAAAAAATAGGAAGCAGCTGCAGAACCTTCGCCGGGAATTGTGCTCCATGTTATTACACAAGTGCAGACACTGCCACTGTGCCATTCATGAACCCATCTTCCGCTGTGGTTTGAATCGGAAAGTCTGGCAAAGACACTATCCTTACACATTCTACAATCTTGAAAATCACATCTAGTTTGAAACAATCATTATCGTTTGTTTTTAAGTACCTGGTCTTCCGCTGTGATTTAAAAAAAAAAAAAAGAAATGATAAAGCCATTTACTGTGTAGATTTTAGAACACACTCATTACCTGTTAAGAATATCTTTTTCTAACAAAAATTACAATTGTTTTGATTATGAATCTTAATCAACCCTTGCAGAAAATTCCAGCATTGACCAGTTGTAACGTTTGTTATGTTTTTATAATCTGGTTGCGCTGGTTTTCAACTGGTCACGCTGGTTAAAGAGACTGGAATAATCATATTCATTTATTCAGAGAACTGGGAGGTTTAGAGTTCTTGCTTAAATGTGTCTATGATGTTTCAAGACTTCCCATAAAATGATGAAACTATTACAAATAGGCATTGCTATATTGGAAATTGGCCTTTTCTCGCAATTTCAATGCTATGGAATAATAGAGTGATCAAAATAAACAAGAAATCGGTGTTTAAAAAATAATCATTTGATAAAAATGTTGTATTTGTCAACGATTTACTGGATGCTCAGGGTTTATGTCTATTTTATAATGATTTACTGGATGCTCAGGGTTTATGTCTATTTTATAATGATTTACTGGATGCTCAGGGGTTATATTTATCTCATAATGATTATCTACGCAAATATAACCTCTTACTTCCAAACAAACAATTAAAGACAATTAATAAAGCCATACCCGATGCTTTAATACTCCTCATTAGAGGTTCACTTCAGTATTATTATTAATTTCTTAGCAGACACCCTTATCCAGGGCAACTTACAATTGTTACAAGATATCACATTATTTTTACATACAATTACCCATTTATACAGTTGTTTTTTTACTGGAGCAATCTAGGTAAAGTACCTTGCTCCAGAATACAGCAGCAGTGTCCCCCCACCTGGGATTGAACCCACAACCCTCCGGTCAAGAGTCCAGAGCCCTAACCACTGCTCCACACTGCTGCCCCTGTAAATCTTTTTATGAAGTTAATCCTACTTACCCAACCTTATTGATGAATACACTAAAAAATAAATGCAGTAACAAATGGCTTTGTGGTGCTCTAAATATGGTCATATTTAATGATTTCAAATCAAAGTACAAGTATGACATCACGGATCAGGTAAGACTTAGAAAATCAAGAACCTTCTGTTTACCTGCCCAATTCCTTCAAAATCTAAAGAAACTCACTGTAAAATCATTAGCTCTATTTATTCATCCAATGAATTTCTTCCTAAAAGATTTAGTTTTGAAAATAACTCTTGTTTGTTTTGTCTAATATCTAATATTGAATCTTTACAACACTTATTTTATGCCTTCTAGTTCAGGAATGGAATTCACTCTTGGTTGTCTATAAAAAATATCAGAACTACCAAATTTGATGTGTGATGACATTATGTGGTATTTTATTGCAACCTGTAATAGTGACCTTTTATTTATTGTAAATCTTTATTATTTTGTTAGCAAATGTGTTTATTCACAAACGTAAATGGTGAGGCCTGAAGCCTTCGGCCATAGCCTTTACTCATGAGATCAAACTTGATGTAAAATCTCAAAAAATGGTAAATTCTAAACTAGCATGTAAATCACACGATTTGCTGACCCAACGCCTCTTTGTTTAATGAGGTTAAGCAGTTTACAGTTGCTACAGTTTACAAATGCCTCTCCCTAACATGTCATCAGTGCAATCTGAATGTAATGGAGTAACCCCTGTAATGTCTTTGTATTTCTTCTTCTTTGTTCTCGTTTTCCTTTCCACCATGTACCTCGGTTATATTGTAATTTATGCACTGACAAAACTAAATCATTTTAAAATGTAAAAAAAAAAGAGAGACTGGAATAATGGTTCAAGAAAAAGAAAAAAATCAATGTATCTTTGCTGTAAGCGAGGGCAAACGCATACAACACATAAAACAAACGTGTTTGATCACGTGGTTCACAATTATCCCTAATGCAAACAGAACATCCGAGCCCTTTGTGCAGTTAGCTCTGTGACAGCAGCGACCTCATCTCCGCAATCTGGCACTGTCATCTGTGATCACTGAGTATTTTACAGCGCCGTGAGCCTGCCCCTGATTGATTTACCAATCCTGTTCCAGTGATCGGGTGAGATCAGACTATTATTGCCACTACACCAATCAACAACGGCAGGGGGTTTGCAATTGTTATACCATTCCTTATTGCAAACAGAGGGGGCGTGTCTTTGCTACTGGTTGGTTGTTTTTGAGGTCCATCACATCTGGTGACATAAGGACGTTGCTTGCTGTCAGGTCAAAAAAAGAGGAAAAAAATGACAAACGTTAAAACAGCAGCATAGGACCAGGCGTGTATTGATCAAAGGTATGTACAAAACATACATTCACTTCAGATTTTCAGCATCGTGTGGTTGTATTGCATAGTTTTTTTTCTTTTTATTTATTAAATGATGTATTTATTTTGTGTTATTCTATTATTAATAACGTTATTTTAGTTACCGGCACGTGTACACTCACCGGAAGGTCTTTTGTGGAAGATCAGTGGTTAGAAATGTAAACAATCACAAATCTTGTGTAAAATGTATGTCTCAGTTATGTAAAACCATGTAAGATTGTATTTTGGGAGACTGACTTACTGCTATGGCCAGAAGTTTTGCATCACCTATAGAATTAACACATTGCTTCATAAAGTTGAATGAAACCTGCGGAATAATGTTACTGAATTACATACCGCTTTGTAGTTTTCCACATACCTAACGAAAAACTGACAAAAATAGAAAAATATGATATTTCAAAATCTAACATGACATACTGCACTACTATAATGGCTTCCGGTAGACTTTTGCGATATAATAGTGTAGTTTATTTCTTTGATTGCATGATGTTAAATAAAAGGTCTAAATTATGTTCATATCGGTTTTTTTTTATTTGTTTGTTTTTTTAATTATGTCTCAGTCCTAAAATTCTAGGTGATGCAAAACTTGTGGCCTTAGCTGTACACTACATCTGTCTAGGTGTGCCATGGCCATAAGCACGAATACTTAGTAGTTGCTGTATCATTGTTTGCCTCTTGTCTAAAAATAGTGCTGTTTTTACAAAAATCCCCTTAGCATCACCCAGCGCAGGGATATTCCTCGTTAGACAACGGTGTTTTTTGTAAACCGAAAGGGGCAGCTAACTAGATATCAAAGCAAATTCAGGCGTGTGTAGAATGTTGTTCCAAGTTATTAATAATACACAGCATATTGTATTTAATTCTCCCTTTATTCCTTGTTCCAGTCTTCCTAGTGTAAATGTTATTAAAACTATTTCACCAATCAAGTTACTGTATATAAATTCTGAGTCATACTCATACACTTACTGTAGTTCTGTACTGTTAAATGCCCTGGGGGCATTCCGTTTTTGGATTATTATTATTATTTGTTTATTTAGCAGACGCCTTTATCCAAGGCGACTTACAGAGACTAGGGTGTGTGAACTGTGCATCAGCTGCAAAGTCACTTACAATTACGTCTCACCCAAAAGACGGAACACAAGGAGGTTAAGTGACTTGCTCAGGGTCACACAATGAGTCAGTGGCTGAGGTGGGATTTGAACCGGGGACCTCCTGGTTACAAGCCCCTTTCTTTAACCACTGGACCACACAGCCTCCATGCCCCATTAATAAAGGTTTTTTACCTATAAGTTTGTAAGAGTGCCTTGGTTTTTGGTGATTTGCCTGATGGATTAATTTGAATCTACACAAAAACAATGAACTTACAGGTATTTTTTCACCTATATTTCATACAAAATAAGTAGGCCCAGTCAACCGACTCTTAAGTGTTTTAATGTGTCGTGACACATTTCAGTTTAAAATGATGGATATGTCGGTCAGCATTCAACATTAAATAACTAGTTGCCGATATATTGTTTAGTTTAGTTTATTCATTTGGTGTCCTTCCAGGCCATAATGTGATGTCAGTAATGAAACCTTTGAACAAGGAAAAATAATCAAACATGAATGACTGCTTATCATTTTGTGCTGTGTCTTTTATATGCAGGTCAAAGGGTAAACATGGGAAGTTTACCTGATGCTAGCGTTCTTTCTACACAGATTCATAATACCCTCGTTAGCTACCACAGCATTGGAGAGGAGGAGTGGAGAGTCGCAAAGAAAACAGTAAGTACCTCTGCTACAATGAAGAAAAGTACTGAGGCAGGTTCCAATTAATAAAGAGTTCAATGGCATCATTTATTACAGTGGCAGTGTGTCTGTGGCAGGCCTTTAGTGGGCCTGGTTTATCCCTGTCAGTATTTTGATTTTTTGCTGCTCCTTTACTGTGGGAGATGACATTTCATAACTGATTAGGACCTAGATGGGCTTTTTCATGTGCCCCATTCCAGGGCATGAAGTTAAGGTCATGAAGAGCAAGGCAATGTTGCCTTCATTGGGTGTGAAGATTCAGGGGCACCAAGGCAGTTCTAGGGGGCAAAAAGGCAAAACATAAATCCAACCCAAGGGCACCAAGGTGATTTCATACTCATTCATAAAACAACATAAAATACAGAGAGCCTATTGTGTTGATGAAATCTTAATTCAAACAAATACAAAAAAATGTTTTCTGAGTGAGGCACACACTAATTGTTACAAGAATAAAATCTAGGTCACTTTTCCATTGTAAAAATAAAATGGTATAAAAAATCCAATTTAAAAAAAATACAAAGGGTAATTTGGCAACAAATAAATATTGAGGGTATTTTTACTGAAGTCTGTCACCCTGTTAACAAGAGCTAAATATAGCACTTCTAAATAAGTCCTGTAATTATAACTTTTTTAAAACCCTCTATGCCATGTGTTTCATAATGCATTCATTCAGTGCATTTTTTCATGGAGAATTGGATATATTACACGGCACTGGTTCATATTCATGGAAATTGTGAAATCCGTGCTCACCATGAAAAAATACAGCCTTAGTGATACAATTGCACAAATAAGCGATGTCAATGAAGGGAAAGTTACAAAAGATGGATCTTCAGGCAAACTGACGATTTTCCCATGGCGGGAGTTTAATAAAGATATCCTACGTATGAACTGAAGTGAAATTAGGATTGATTTAGTTCAGTGTTTTAATGTGTTCTTATACACATCGCTCTGTTTTGTAACTGAATTGCTTTAGAATGTATCTCATAAATCACACCTACTACATCATAGCATCTGAGATCCGATGAGGCACAGGAAGACTCCACTGGTAAAGCTGCAAGGTGTCTGTGCTCGTGAGCAGACTCCACTGCACAAAACCCTTTCTTCCTCACACAGTTTCATTTTTCTCACAGCTGGGTACTATTATTATTATTATTATTATTATTATTATTATTATTATTATTATTATTATTATTATTATTATTATTATTATTATTTATTTGGCAGACGCCTTTATCCAAGGCGACTTTATAGGTGTTACAGAGTAGTACAGGGTTACAATGCAAGATTCATATTTAAATACAGTATTGTTTACAGTAAGGCCAAAAAATACTACTAAAATACAATATGAAATAGGATGCAACAAGTTAGGATTACAACATGTTATAGCTACAATGCCATATTAGTAGTGCAATAGTGCAAGGATTAGCTGGGGCTTCAGTAAGTGGTGAGTAAGTCAGGCAAGTCCAGTACATAGCAGGAAGAGTAGATGACAAGTGCAGTCTAAACAGAGGGGTCTTAAGGAGGTGGCGGAAGCCAGTGAGAGACGGAGCAGTCCGAAGTTCTCTGGTAGCTGGTTCCACCACAGAGGGGCTAGGGAAGAGAAGGAGCGGGCACAGCAGGATGGAGAGTGGCGGGAGGGCATAACCAGTTGGCCCGTAGAGGAGGAGCGGAGAGGGCGAGAGGAGGGTAGGGAGACACGGGATTTGAGGTAGGAGGGGCAGTGTGGTGAAGAGAGCAGTAGGCAAGAACACAGCCTTTTGCAGGGGTTTTGAAAAAAACATCTTGTCCAAGGGACAAAATACTAGAAAAATCTACTTGTCCTTCTTAAAAATCTACGTGCTCCCTCACCCACACACACACAAATAGAATATTACTTTTATGATTTTGCTTTTATTAAACAATGAAAACAATCAAATTAGTGATTAATAATAATGTTTGCTTCATGAAATTTAAATAAAGAAAATTAATTCAGTCCAAACATACTTGCCATTACTGAGCCCATTTAATTAAAACTATAATAGTAATTAAACTAAAAAGATTCAAACTACTCCCAACTTCATACACCAGGCCAATACCTTTTATTATGAGGTGCAGCATTTCAGTATCTTCGGTTTCGGTTTCAATTACTGTATATAGTATGATTTTAAAGCGCAGCATTACCAGAGAGCATACTAAATTGCTTTACATAACCAAGAATGCTTACCGTCCCGAAGTTATATTTTTTTTACAGAAGATGTTGTTGAGAGTTGACAGATCTAGCTAATGGCGAACTACTTCACATTACGCACCTGTCAAACAATTTGGTGTAAAATGAAAACCAGACCCGGTATTTATAACATTCTTTCTGATCCTACTTCCTGAGAGTTGTGGCTAGCACTGACACTGTCACAGTTTGTAGGTAGGAGATCACTAAATGACACTTATGGAGACATTTCTAAAGAAAAATGAATTTGAGAGTACATTTTAAAACATATTTTTTACATTCAAACTAGGTAAGGGTATATTTTATCATAGAGTGAAAACTGTATTCTCTTAATAATCTTCAAACTCTTAGCTGTTTAGAAAGGTATAATACTTTCAGAGGATATTTGTCCTGATAGACAAGCTGAAAGTCACGTTATGCCAGCCAGACCTCAAGCAAGAATGATCACCGGAGAGGAAGGTTAAAGGATTGGTTTCTAAACTACATTACCCAGAAGAACGGTGATGACGCTTGTTTAATACGTTGTAGTTTCCTGTATGGCCATTGGATAAACAGAAAACATTTTGTTTTGTGGGTGTTACGCTGTCTGTCTCACAGTGCAAAATTGTAAATAATTGTCAATTTATAGCTTTACAAACCTTCTTCCAACCACACAAGATTACATAGCTTTTTAAAAAAGAAATACATTGCTAAACCGCTACATATAAAATAGTTGAAAGGTTTTTGTAATTTTTTATTATGTTAAATATTCTTCCTAGCGCTGACTGTCAAACTTTACTTGGCTCCTACTGTAGACAAAGGCAATGTAATAGTATTGTTGCATTCGTTTGTTACTGTGTGTAACTGAAGGTTTGTGAATTTAAAAGGATTTGTGTATGTATATATTTTTGCTTTGAGGTTTAGAGTTTTTTTTTTTTTAATTTTCATTTGTAGCCTATGTGCTAGACATCTGCAGTTTAGAGTTTTCAGGACCTTGCCTGACTGCCTAAAAATCTACAGGAGTTTTTCTAGCAACAGAACATACTTGACAAAAGAAGAAAAAAAGTATTTGTGACGGGCAAAGTATAACGGTAAAACTTGCCCCTCACACAAATCTTGTTGTCCCGGGCATCGGGTGATATGAATTGCACACCCCTGCTTTTGAAAATGGTTATGGTAAATGTATTTAAGGCATTCACAGCCTATTGGTTGTTGATTCTTGTCTGTGCCTGTACTCATTTCTGATTTTGCTCAGTGATGGTTCCATTTAAAGTTGTTGTGCCATTTCAAAAACAAATATCTAGCCCTATCAATGCAGTTTCCTTAGCAACTCCTGTCCTCTATTTGTATTATTGTTCACAAAACAAATGGTTTTTCAATAATCCTGCTAGATTATGTGCTTGGTAGAAATACCCATGAGTATATACACACAACAAAACCTTGCTGAGATAAAAGAAGGCATGTTAGAATTGCATTAACCAAAATGAATGCTTTAAACAGTGAATTGTGAAGCCTGTCTTTATAATGTATCCAAATAGGGATTAATAGAAAGCATGTGTCACTCTCTTTATCCTTCTTGGCAAAGGCAGGCATATTTCCAGCCAGGTTTTAAATTACTTGCAGTTGCTTTTCTCTGAAATTGAATTGAGTTCACTAGTTCGAATGAGGACAGTCATAACTCTAAAGACACCTGACTGTCCAATGCACACACAGTGTTTAATAAGCAGCTTCTTCGTGCTAATAGAGAACTGTACAGTATGCTGCAGACAGGATTGCAGCGTTAGTACCAGTCATTTAATTGTTAAGTGGCAACCTGCAATCGCTACAGCTTCAAGGGAGGTTCACAGCCAGGAAAGTCTTGCAGCGTCTGTGCAGTATCAGTGTTCCTAAATGAGTGGCTTTAACCAATATGTTGTGTTTTTGTTTAAAAGTTATATAGTACCACTGCCAGTGACAGATTTAGAGGTTTAGTGTTTCTTGGCACATAAGGTTTAACCGGATCAGTGGGATATATTACTACACCTGAGCTGCCTCTTTTAAAAGAAAACCATCTAAATAGGGACATTTAATCACATTAAATGGGCTATGTTTCCAATCCTCCCTCATTAGTGTGGGTGAAGCATGCATCTGGCTATTCTGTGGAGAGCGCTCTGTGCTGCTCATTAACTTTGCTGTTTTGAACTTGTTGGATAATTATTATTAATATTATTTAGTCATTTCGCAGAACCTCCTGGTAACAACAAGCCCCTTTCTTTAACCACTGGAGTCTAGACCACCAAGCCTCCAAATCAATGAAGCGCAATCTTTCTGCATTTTTTCGAAGTACAGTATAAATGCTCCAGTAAATATAAATAATAATCTCAATACTCATACTTTAATGTTTTTTGTTTTATTTATTAGGCGCGGCTGCATTTTAGTAACAGCGATAGCAGGTGGTTGAATTTGTTTTCGGTGTTTGACGAAATGGATACATTTCTTACTTGCAAAAGAAAAACACAAGAGTCTACAGAAAGTGCAAAGTGACAGAAAGTTATACAGAGTCCCTTTGGATAATTTGTATGTTGGCTTTAATAAAAACATTTATCATTGTTAGTAGTTATTTATAATTATTTATTATTTATAGTTTTATCTTGAGGTTAATGTTTTTGATATTGTAAACATTTTAAATGGCACATAATTATGCTGAGGTGGGAAGTAAATGGTAACGTGATACATTAACAGTGCAGACTATTTTGTATTATTTATACTAACTTTGCCGAATAGAAAGCGAGATTCCCAAATACTGGTCTTTTAATTCTGTACATCCAAATACTTGTAATTAAAAGTTTTAATAAGTAAGCCTACTCTTTGTTATTTTGTCCTAACCCAGCAGTTTGTCACCCAAACTGTTGTGACATAAATTATTTTATTAAATAAACAGGGGAAAAAAGAAATGTGCTAATCAGATTATTCTCCATTTTATTGCAACTGTTGTGCCATTCAGTAGAACAAAAATTGTAAAGGGGTACTTGAGCTGAAACCTCCAGACAGAAGGAGTACAGTTTCAAAAAAAGGTTGAAAAGCCCTGCACTGAAGCATTGCCTGTAGTGTACCATGGAATGGTTATGAAAATCTAAATCTTAACACAGGATGGAAGTGTGCTGGATTTTTCTCAGGGGGTGGGGGCGCTATTTTACCTGTTTAAACGGTATTTTAATCTGACCCCAAATTATCCGCCAAACAGGGCCCCGTTGTATAAAAATAAACCATTCTAGACTTTTTGGGGTTACATTTTCAAAGGTGACTAAGGGGTTTAATGGAGTGTACTGTTATCAGGATATCCCACGGATATTGTGACTACTCAGTCCCTGACCACCTTCCGGCGCCTCCTCAAGACACACCTGTTCAGACAGAATCTGTAAACCTCACAACTCTCGACTATGCTGGACTATATGGCACCCAATTGTACCAGTACTTGCATCAGATTGTAATTGCACTGAATTGATCCATACCTTGCCATATTCTACTACTGCTCTTAATTATAACTACTTCCTGTATCTTGTATTTGACTTTACTCTCAGAGGTATCCGTATTCAGGGTTTTTGTAATTGCTCTTATTGAAATCATTCTCTTCCATTCATCGCAAATATTTCTAATATAAGTTAACTGCTCTTAGGTGAAACCCGCTCTTACATGTAATTATTTACTGTATTCTCTATTTTATTTGATTTCTTTGCTCTTATTTGAATTTGATCTTTTGCTATGGACTTTATTGTACTTTATAACTGCTATTATCTGTAATGTGAAATTCTGAAATGTGCTACTTTAGAATGTGATATTTTGTAATGTGATACTTTGCACTGTGATATTTTGTAACAACTGTAAGTCGCCCTAGATAATGGTGTCTGTTAATGAATACAAAATTATTATTTGTTTATTTAGCAGACGCCTTTATCCAAGGCAACTTACAGAGACTAGGGTGTGTGAACTATGCATCAGCTGCAGAGTCACTTACAATTACGTCTCACCCGAAAGACGGAGCACAAGGAGGTTAAGTGACTTGCTCAGGGTCACACAATGAGTCAGTGGCTGAGGTGGGATTTGAACTGGGGACCTCTTGGTTACAAGCCCTATTCTATAACCACTGGACCACACAGCCTCCTCAAAATACTGTAGCTCGTGCTTTTATGAAGGTTCTAGTGTAATAAAAAAAACATCAAATAAATGTGCCTTAAACTTGTGTGTTTTTACCTTTTCTTGATGGATTTTTTTATTTTTTATTGAGCACTGGAGTTAATAAATTTCACATTGAAATTTCAACCTCAGTAAAGCTACAATATATGGAAGTTTTTAGGAAACATTTAACCTGTATAAGCACTTACTGTACTTTTGTTTCTTATTTAATATAATTTAATGCATCATTCTGCGTAAGAGAATTTATAACAAAGCATTTTAATTTAGCATGATGGTAACAGGGACTAAAGTAATCATACACCTGTATTACAATTACATCTGAGGTAATCAAAAGTGTTGATCGTATTCTAGCTGGTAGAATAATGTTTGAAATATTATTGTAATTTACATAACAATATTTAAAATAAATAAATAAAATAAATGTAAACTTTTTCTTTTTTTCCAGAAAGATGTAACAGTATGGAGGAAGCCATCTGAAGAATTCAATGGATTTCTGTACGTTTTTTAAAATGTATAAATCATTGTTGTTTCTTTGTTATTTATATGGTTAGAAATTATAATTGACTTCCTTGTTTAAAAAGAGTGTACATTTACAATTTTGCTGTTGTGAAAACTGTTTAAGCTACTGATAGAACATCCTGCTGGTGCATGCATAAGCATTGTGTAATATGATATAGGCAATAGTACATTAGGGTCACGTCTAGTCCTGCTTCCTTGTCCTCCTGAACAAATCCACTATTTTCTATGCTGAATTGTATTGTATAAAATAGTTATTTGTTGCTACATCACAAAAAGGGAATAATAGTTTTCACTCTCAATATTGAAACATGTTTTTCTTTTCTTAGTTATAAAACTGAAGGGATTGTGGAAGAGACCCCCAACAGGATCGTGGATTACATTCGCCCTGGTCCTTACCGGTTAGACTGGGACAGTTTGATGACCTCTATGGACATTGTTGAAAAGTTTGACCAGGTCAGATTGTATAATATGAACAATAAATGAAATACTGCTAAACTTCTATGGGGAAGGTAAAATTATTGTCAGTTACTGGCTGAAAGTTCCCAGATTAGCTCTTTTGCTGGCATTCATTTCTAATGTTTAATGTTTAATTATTAATGGCTACCTGTCATGCTTAACATTTATGTATAGGGCCCTACCAAATTCATGGTATGTTTTTATAAATTTCACGGTCATAACATTTTAAAAATCATACATTTCACAATTTAAATCTTATATTTCACGGTGGTGTAACAAAGTATGAACATGTAGTTAAAAACGGCAAAATCTAAACATTTAAAGCCCTGAGGTTAACAAAAGCATGTGACTAACAAAGTAGAAACGCTAAAAAAAAAGAAAACTGAAATCCAGAGGATCACTCTGATTGTTGCATTTCTGTTATTGTTATTATTTAAAAAGAAACTGTTCTGAAATGCTGTTTTTCTTCATTCCCTGTCTCTGTGGTGTAAATACCTGTCCGTATTTAGACACAGCGCTCTCTGCATCCATGAAGTTTGTTGCAATTGACAGACAGCGGGGATGGGGCGGGTCTGTAGCTAGACAATATATCCAGAGACAAAAAATTATAAACGTGAAGTCTCAGAAATTACTGACGTATTTATTTATTTTTGTCCTGCAGTGTTTTTTTTTTGTTTTTTTAAATGTATTTTTCTGCTCATACTACTACTTGGTATATATTTGGCTTCCAAATTATTTTACATGATCCGCTGCAGTAATGATTGTAGCACTCTTTGATTTATTTTGGACACCTCATTTAAAAATGTAGGTCGCCTGACGGTACTACCAGTTGAGATCCGTAGGTCTTACTAAACCTGCCCCAGATGCAAACAAGCATTGAAACAAGCTAACAATTGCATCAGGAACCTTTCACGGTACATATAACTGCATTGGATTTTACTATAGGGTAAAAGTACACAAAAGACCAGATTTCATGGTCCGTGAATTTGGTAGGGCCCTAGTTATGTACAAAGCCTCAGGGTGTGTACATGTTTGGGTAATGGGACCCTCTTTCATTATAAACCTTAGCCATTTGTTCAGTTGTGCACAAAATGGAGGGGGAAGGGAGCAGTGCTACTCTACTCTGACAAGTCAGGCAAAGTTAATTTGTTTTCCCATTAAAGCAACATAGAAATACATATTTAGACAATTTCAATCCTATATTCCAATATTTTTTTTCAGAAACATTTCGCAATGTATTTGCTGTCTGATGTTTAATTGATTCACCTGGCTCATAACTTGCTGTACATGTAAGAGCCACCCATCTAAGTGAAATGCTCTTTGTGCATCAGGGATGTTGTATGATGCGCTACACCACAGCAGGGCAGCTCTGGAACATCATTGCTCCAAGAGAGTTCATTGACTTCTCCAGCACCACAGAGTATCAGGATGGACTCCTGTCTTGTGGTGAGTGTTGCAGCCAACAGTTATTTGCCTACTGGGATACAATAAACAATCAAGCTGTTTTTGTGCAAGTAAAACAAAGGGAAAAAATGTCAATGTGATTAATTGCAATACCTGGCAACAATCCCATTTGATTGAAGTAAAAAAGCAAAGGAACAGTAATATAGTACTTGACGAATTTCTCATTTCAAGCACTGCCAGTGACCAATAGCAAAGAGGAATAAATAATTTGGCTAGATTTTATGTTTATTTTAAATAATCCTCTGTATTTTCTAAAAGGAGTGCTTTGTATCTAAATCAGGAACATGTCCTGCATCGTTTTTAATCTTTTTGTTTCATCTAAAGGGGCGGCACGGTGGCGTAGTGGTTAGCGCTGCTGCCTCACAGTGCCAGGGTCCTGGGTTCGAATCCGGCCCAGGGTACTGTCTGTGTGGAGTTTACATGTTCTCCCCGTGTTCACGTGGGTTTTCTCCGGGTACTCTGGTTTCCTTCCACAGTCCAAAGATGCTGTCCAGGTAGATTGGTCACTCTAAATTGCCCTGTGTGTGTGGTGCTCTGCAATGGCCTGGCGTCCCGTCCAGGGTGTAGTCTCGCCCTGTGTTTGCCGGGTTAGGCTCCGGCTCACCGCGACCCTGTAAAGGAGTAAGCAGTTAATGATAATGGATGGATGTTTCATCCAATGTAACTTAATATTTCTGTTGTACACTGTTTGACAATAATGCAGCTATATCATCTTTATCTGACCTGCCACGTTGTTTGTTGAATGAACCCTTCATACTGGGGTTGCAATGTGTAACATGAAATGTGCTTGTTCTTTTTATGAAGGTGTGAGCATCGAATATGGCGAGGCGGGGCAGAGCTGTGTCCGCGGGGTCAATCACCCATGTGGCTGGGTCTGTGTTCCACAGAAAGACAATCCAGACCACAGCCTCCTGACGGGCTACATACAGACTGATCTCCGGGGGATGCTGCCACAGTCTGCAGTGGACTCTGCCATGGCCAGCACTCTGACTCATTTCTATACAGACTTAAGGAAGGCTTTGAAAATATAGTTTGTAATGTTCTACACTCTTTAAAGGAGCATAACCCATGGCAATGCAAAACAGCTCAGGGTAGGTCATACAAACCTAGTAGATGTTTTTCAGTGTTTGATATGCTGGTCTATGGATATCATTTCATGTGTGCATGTATCCTATTTGATAGAAGCCTTTGGTTTAGACAGGTTTCTAGTAAGATTTTAATTGACGACTGTAATTGAAAATTGAAATGTGATCCATATATTCTTTATGTGAAGATAAGTCAGCATGAAGACATAATATCTATCTATCTATCTATCTATCTATCTATCTATCTATCTATCTATCTATATGTATATGTATAGATAGATAAATAAATGGGTAATTGTATGTAAAAATAATGTGATATCATGTAACAATTGTAAGTCGGATAAGGATAAGGGCGTCTGCTAAGAAAAAAAAAATATATATATATATATATATATATATATATATATATATATATATATATATATATATATATATGTAAGTTCCCTCAGACAACGCCTCCTGGGTTGAGGCCAAAGTCTGGAGAAAGAGTTCCACGTCTGCTGTTTAAAAAGTTCAGCACTTCTTGATTAGTCATCAGAATGTATGACGTTGTTCTAATACTGCAGATAGAGGATAAGTGATGGTTCAAAGTATACATTTTTTCTAGATGTTGCATATAGAACAGGAACCAGTCATACTAATCTCATAAATAGTTACTGTGGGTAGGGACCATGGTTTTTACTGTTGTGGATTCTTAGACATTCTCATATAAGAACATTATATACAGTATATATATATATATATATATATATATATATATATATATATATATATATATATATATATATATATATATACAATTAAAATAGGAAATATTCTCCTGAAGTTTTAAATACTTACCAAAAACAGTGAGTCCAAAAACATTTTAAATCCCCGAGTACCATTCACAGGTAATAAAGGGATGTGAGGTAAGGAGACTACAACAAAGACTGCAAAAGATTGAATGGTGCTGGCTCAGGAAATAAAATTAGTGATTTGCTTTGGTGTATTTTGAAAATGGTTTGACAGATTACTGAATCTAATATTTATGGTATATTTATGGTATGCATGCTTTTGAGTTCAGTAGTGTTTTGTTTTGTTTTCTACACCACCATAGTTCAGGTGTTAAAGTGCAAGTATGATTGTAGCACAGATCGCAACCTGACAGAGACAATATTGACTTCCAATATTACACACTGATTTAACACTCCTATTTTTCAGGTAATGATGAAGTGTATGTTATGTTGTACATAAAAGTTTGTTCTAATAGAATAACTAAAGTAAGACATGCAAGTACCTACGATAACCCTCGCTCACTCCCATTCTGCTGTTTTGATGCTGGGATACTGTGGTTTACAGGTTTTGAAATCAGAAGCAGTGTTTTACATTATTTTTGGGACAAGCCAAAAAAAGGCACATTCTTAGTTAAAAAAAGCAGCAGAGGGATCAGGGAAGGGTTATTTTACTCAAGGGAGAGTAGTGATGAGTGGTGTTAAGTCTACAGAAGCTGTGATCACAGATCAGAACACAAGGGACCAGTGCATTTACAGTATATTCCAGCATATCAAAGGGCATTAAATGGTAATTACTCCAAAATGCAGAAAGGTTGAATGTAAAGTTCAGTTTCTGCTTCCAGAGCATGAATGCAATAGTCATACAGTGCTAAAATAATTCAAATATTTTATTGTGGAAAATAATGATACTAAAAGACATATACTGAAGGATAACAGATGAAACCCTTTTGCCGTTTGCACTTTTTCTTTCAAAAACCAGCAATAAAGGCAGCATTTTCAATTTAGGGCATCTGTGGTACGCACACATACATTTGGTGCTAACTTTATACTCGAGAAAGGCAGTTAATCTGGTCCATAAATGTAATGCTGATGAGCATTTCTTGTATTTAATATATGTATGTACTGTAAAGAAACATTTCTGTATATGTACCTAAGCCTTGAACTTTTTAACCAGGAAAATGTCATTTTCAGTGTGAAATTGTATTGAATTATAAGTTTGAGTGAATGTATGTATACCTTGAAACTTTTTTTTTCTCTTAAGTAGGTTGGTGTCTCCATGTATTCCATCAGTCGTTTTTAAGTTTAAATGCATGAAAAAAACTGGTGTCTCTATTTTGAAGCAAGTGCAACGGCAAATTACTGTACCTTTAATAGGATATGCAACACAAACATAAGATTATTCTTTGTGTACTGCTGTCTTTTTACATTTTTATAATTGTTTGGCTTTTTTTCCCCAATATTATTTCAATAATTGCCCAACGGTTTTGCAATATTTCATTTTTGCAACCCGTTTGTTTAGCCCACCCAGTTTACACCTGCTGACCACTTAATAAAGTGATATGCCGTTAAACACAAACAAACCAACCAGTTTTTATATTGCAAACTTGAACCGTTAAACCTTAGGGGCACGACATCCCATGGTAAAAAAAAGGAATCTTTTTAAAAGCACAATTAATATTACTTATCTGCTATGGCTGCTAAAATGGTGCTCTTGAGTGCACATTTTTTACAGCATTGTGGTAAAATGTGAATAGGAGTTTGAGGCATTGCAGGTTTAGTTAGGCCTGCCTTGACCATGTCCAATTTACTGGTAGTTCAGGTGGTCGTAATATATATTTACTGGTAGTTCAGATGGTTATATATATATATATATATATATATATATATATATATATATATATATATATATATATATATATATATATATATATATATATATATCTTAGTTTTACTACAGTGGAAGTACAGTGTGGACAGGCAAAGCAGTAAAACATAACACCGGTCTGACCTGGTCATGCACAATTGTTTATAGGCCAAAAAAGATTTACTGATAGCTTCAATAATAGGACATTTTATGTATAATAACCATGTTAATTCAATAAAAAAGTAATTTTCATTTTCTGGAAAAAACTGACTGGCAGGTATGGGGTTAAATCCTATCCCAGCCAACAATCACAGGTGTGGCCATTCCCCAGTTAGGTAACTGATGCTAATTGGTGGGCCACGGGTATGAAGGGGAGCAGAAACCCTTTGTTTGGAGAGGGAGTAAGTGAGTTTTGGTTTTTTTTTTAAATCTGTGTGTAGATGTTAGTGAACCGTATAGTGAATGCGAATGCCCTGCCTATGTTGTATTGTTTTTGTAAACCTTTTGTTTTGGCCCCCATTACCTGTTTATTTTGTTGCTGTTTTTATGTTTAATAAATGTGTGCTTTGCACTTTAGACTGGAGCTTCTGTCTGAGTCTCTAATTCCTGCTGTTAACAGCTTGGGCCACAGCGCTATCCTGTCAGACTGACACTCTGCTGTCAACCAGCATGTTTACACATCTTATACATTTCATTTGTTACACATTAATCTTACTATGAACCCATATATAAAGTCAGGTGTAATTTAAAACTCTATTGCATAGCAATTTGAACCATTACAACTTTTTCTAGAGCAGTTTGAGCTACGTGGACTTTTTTGTACAGCTCAGGCTTTACAAAACCTGGAATTGCTGAATGCAATTGTTGAATGCAATCTTTCCAGTGTAATACTTGCTTTTGAAAGTTTTGACTGTTAAAACATACCTTTTATTTTATATAAATAATTAAAATACAGTACATTATATAAAGACAATCTCAGGGTTTTGTTGTATAATTGTTCCACATGCAAAAAAGTGCCCCCCGCGTCAAAGACATGCACAGAGTCTTGTTTGAGTCGCTTTATGGAAATCAAAGTGGTCAGTCAAAGACGAGAAAATGCAATTACACCCCGACTACAGCTTTACCTGCAGACTATAGGAATAAAGAAACAAACACATCGGCAAATAAGTTGAGTAGAACACAAGGCTAGCTCTTCACCCATTTACCAGGATGGCTGTTAATATTATACATTAAAAAAAGCTGCCTGATTTCTGTGACATTCAGCCCATTAGCCATAATAAATACAGGTATATCACAAAATATATATTTACAAGTTTAGGAACAGCAGAGTGGTATATTTTCAAAACTACCCAAAATAAAAGCAGTGCAGTCATTTAAGGAAATGTATTTGCCATGATTGCTAAACATTCAAATTCTATTTTACTGGACTTGCAGTGCCTTGCAACTCGTTAGTGCTGCAGTAAAACAAATGGGGAGGGAGCTTGTTAAAAATGTAAAATTTGAGGTTTTCATACAAAAGCCAACAGTTTTAAATGCCTAAACAAGCTCTGTAAATATCCTGCAGTAGAACACAATGACAACTCAATTTTATCTCTCTAAATCTAATAAATACAATGCTGTAGATCAGAGCTAGTATTTTTGTGCACACCATGCTTTTCACACGCAGCTCTTTACAGTATCAGTGTAATAATTACAAGGTATGAACTATTATTTGTTGTCACTAATAAAATGTACAAACCAGTGAAGGTACAATAAGGCATTCTCTTTACAAGATCAAGAATTGGTACAATTGCATGGCCATTCGGAATAATAATTCATTTTCCATCTTATGTAATTAATGGAATGTATTTTGCATATAAATCTAACACACTACAGTTCTGTAAACATTTTGAAATATTAAACTACCCAAAGCAATTTCCCATACCTTACAAAGCATCAGCAACAATCATTGAATGCTTACTATATAGAGATACAATGCTGTCTACAAAAAATATATATATATATACTGATGCACAATGAAAACGCAACAGCCTAACTTTTACATCAATAGCTCAATGGGCACATACATAATATTATTTACATTTTAAATAGTGAGCAGATAGGTTTGTTGATTGTTTGAGTACTATTGTTCCTTGGGATAACAAAATACTGAGCTTAAGTTATGTGATTTCATAAAAACGGCAGGTGCTCAGTATTTGAGTTGAGTTAAAATAGCCAAAATAAGTTACTTAAGAATCTATATAAACAGCCATTCGAAAAGACACGACTGTAATGAACGCAAGAACAGCAAAAGATACGACCATTCCCTGCTTCAGTAATGAAGATCACCTGGTTGCTATCGGCATGATTGAATGCGGCCTGTCTGTGAGAGAAGTTGCCTGGAGAATGAGATATTCTGCTTCAACAATCAGCAGACTATCCAGAGAAACCAGTAAACCGGCTCTGTGAGGGACAGGCCACGTCCTGGAAGGCAGAGGTCTATGTGTCAACCCTGCCAGGATTGTGTTAATGCTCAGGGAGGTCATACCCAATACTAAATTTGTAATGTTTTCATTTTGACAGGGTGTCACGTTTCATACTGAAAACTTATCATGATTCTTTGATGTGTATTTTTGTTCACATTTTCTGTTTAAAATATTTGATTAAATCCATTAGACCTGAGTGTTGCGTTTCTTTTGTGTATCAGTATATTAATGGTAAACATAGTATTAAAATACAACCATTCTAATAAGCACAAATTAAAGACCCATCACCCGTTGAAACCCAGAAGCAGCCTACAAATAGACAAATGCATGGAATATCTGGTTCATGTGTGTTTTTAAACACTTGGCATTTCATAACATTGTGCCCATTCACATGTCACATAGGCAGTCTCATGCTTTTGTTATTTTTCTTTGTTGACAAAGCATTCACATGCATTAAAAATGAAGTGTCACAATTCCAAACCTGTTCATTGCTGTGACCATCAGTGTGTGATCTCAAAAAAAAAACAATGCCACTTTTCCAAAACTTTCAAAGTCTCAAGCAGTTATCATGACAGGTTCCAGAGGCCTTTCTGAGGCAGGGCTTGGCAGGGGGACCTATAAGCCCTCCTTCTCTGTCTGTGCTGGCTCCTGTGGCTGCTGGGCCTCGGCTTCGTTCCCTTGAACAGGCGAGTGATTGCGGCTGTTCTTGGTGTTGTCATGGCTGCCGTGACTTCCTGCGCTTCCCAGGCGGGTTGAAGCTACGACAGCTTTTACCGCAGCCTGAAGAGAAACACAGACACAAGACGTATAAGAAAAAGGTATCGACGTTTCTGAAGATATTTTCAGGTGTTGGAAATGTTAGCAATGGCCAGCCCTGGTTGAGTTAGTAGGATGCTGTTTCTTTTAGCTGGTTAAGCTGGATCAGCTCTTGGTTGTAAAATTCAAGCAAGTGCTGTCTGCACTTCTCATTCATTACATGCCAGCTTCTTCAGGGTAACCTCTTCACTTGACACAAGTTACAAGTATCCAAGTATAACTGATTACCTGTATCCATTTACCATTGCCTTGATTTGTAATAGATAGACCTAAGATTGTGCAGATACTTATGACCTGGTTTTTTAGGATCAAACATACAAAAAAGTAAAATTGCAATGGGCCAAATTAAGTCTTTACTGTATGAAGGATGTATGTTTGCCTATACAGTAAATGCTAATTTTAGCAACAGGATTGATCCTTCTATTTTTAAATGCTTGCAATAGCTTTCATTTGAAGTGAAACTGCATTCATATTATATCCAACTGCCAGCTCATTAAGTTTTTTCTGTGCCTTTAGCTTGCGGCGGGCATTGAACTCCTGGAGTTTCTTCTGTGCATTGTCCATATGTGCAAAGTTAACTGCCGTCCCTGTCACCCAGGGGTGCTGCAGGGTCTGGAAAGTGCTGAGCCGCTTTTTCGGGTCCTGGACGATCAGTTTCCTCACCTGCAGTAAAGAAAATATATATATATATATATATATATATATATATATATATATATATATATATATATATAGAAAATCCTCAAACCATTTAAAAAAAATGATTTATATAGTGGGTTCTTCAAACTCAAGTAGATTATATATAACAATTAGGCAGGATCAGTACACTTCACTGTAGTGTGATCTTATAGTTTCACTTTAACCTAACATTCTGGTCTCCTACCCGCTCTCCTCACCTCGCAATGCCAGTGGACTGACCACAGTAATGCTCACATTTCTACAACAGAGGTTTCCATCCATTTTCCACTGTTGAAGATATGTATTCTACTTTTTCTACAGTTGAATTTGCAATGTGGAGATATTTCAAAGACAACGTTCAAGATAGAATATTGTTTCTGCTTCCTGGTATCTAATCACTTCATGTGCTGTACTGCAGATCAAACTCGCAAGGATGCAGCAGTTATCTAAAGCATTGTATTTGAAATATTAGTATACGCTGAATTAAAAAACAAAAAACCAAGAACCAAAATAAAAATGGTTTAAATGATCTACAGCCATCACAGCTCAGTTGAAATAAGCACAACTCAGATCACTGACTACATGCTAAAGAACCTCCTCAATAAACTGAGGGCTGGAACAGCGATAGTGTACAAAAAAGCACTGCAGGCAACACAAGGAACACAATAGCAGGCTTAAAAAAATATTACATTAACATAATACTGCTGGGTGATAATGTAATAGTGATATGGAGTAACGAGGACTACAACCAAAGCAGCACTTGAACGCTTGCATAATGTCCCATGCAGATAATGAAGTGGATGACATTAATGGAATGACTAATAGCACCTTTCACTTGAGGGGATTTTACAAGCAAGTTATCATGTGCCACAAACAGAACACTTATGACAAGAAGAGAGAACAATGACCAGGGGAAATGGTCACCTACTGTATAGTAAAAAATAAATAAATAAATATCGCTGTGTTACAGTTGAATACAAACCATTTGGGTTGCTAGGGTTATTTTAACTTTACAATACTGTAGTTATACATACATACTGCAGTTCTGCAACAACTACCATCAAGTACAGTTTAAGACAAGGAAGGGTTATTTTGTTTTGGTGGAAGACAGACGCAGAAGTCTCTTTTTAAAGTGACCTATGTACCTGCAGTGTCAAAATAAACCCTACGAACCTAAGAAACAATCCTGCAAAATAATATATTAAGTATTAAGACAGGGGGTGAATGGGCATGACTGTATATACTAGAACAGCATTTTTTTTAATGAATGACGAGATCAAGCATACAGTACATATGTTCCGACTCACCAGATCTTTGGCGTTTAGGGACACATCATCCCACCAGGGGGAGACAAAGTCATATTCACAGTTTAAAATCTTCTTGAACATGTACTGATCTCCCCTTTCATCATAGAACGGTTCAAACCCGCAAAGCCTTGCAAAGTGAAAGAAAACAAATGTTAAATGTGTTTCTCTGTAGCTGACGACAACAGGAACTTACACTTGTCTCTTCCCGTTAATCTGTCACCGAGGGTTGCAAACCAGATGCACTGCAGCTGCACATTCTCTGTGACATTTGACATCGTATATTGTACTAAATTAGACATAAGCTGAATCAAATACAGTCAACTTGCTATAAAAAGCACTCATGCCCTATAACACAGGTCTAACTAGTTCCAAAGGCTAATTGCTTTGTCTGTAGGAATCCTACGGTACGTATTCATGGAGAGAGTCAGTAAATGGTTTGAATTTACACATTAGAAGGATTTGACAATCCTGATTAAATAGCACACAGTATGGCAGCTTCGTTGTTTATCATTAAGAAACAATTTTGGATTAAATCAAATATATGTAGTAAAAAAGAAATCCAAATGTTAAAACATTTGTATACATTTACTAACCCGAAAAAGGAAAAGGTCACGTTTCATGTTGAGCAACTGCTATAGTCTATAGTGCTCACTTTAATTTGGAGTAAATTCAGTGGTTTTTTTTTTGTTTGTTTTTTTAAACAATTTCTACAGTACAGCCATAACAATGTCATCAAAGCTCCACTTGAGTTTGTATCAATGGATGCTCAATGAGCATCAGCCCACAAGCAAGGCAGCAAGCATTTATGTAAAATGACTTCTACTGTAAACTGCAATTACTGTTCATTAAGCTTCCTGTTTAAAAAAAACTATTTAAAAGCTTTTTTACATTTGCATTCTTGTTTCAATCGCAATCCATTTTCTACCTCTTATTAGCATTAGCAGCATTTCTACTGGCTCCTCTTAACAACGTATTGTTTCAGTGGCTCCCCTTTTTCTTGTTTTAAATATATGTTGTTTCTTCATTGGAGTGAAACAGTGCTGCAGCACATGAAGTGATCTCACAGCGGAATGCTGCAGTTACTTTGTTGTCTTTGAAACATCTGCACATTTCAAATGACGTATAAACTATAGAAGCATATTTATATAAAATATGAATTGCAAGCAGAATTTTACAATTGCATTTATGCCTCCAATAAGCCCGAAACCCTCTTTTAATACAGAACCAATAATAACAATCCATATTTAATGACCTAAAACAGGCTTACAGTGAGAGGTTTTTTTTGTATTGGCTGCATTGAGACCACTGTTATGAATTGGGTCACTTTATTAACAGAAGTCACTATTTATAAAATCAAATTCCTTTTCTATTATTATTTATTTCTTAGCAGACGCCCTTATCCAGGGCGACTTACAATTGCTACAAGATATCACATTATTTTTTACATACAATTACATTATTTTTTTTATTTTTTTAGATACAATTACCCATTTATACAGTTGGGTTTTTACTGGAGCAATCTAGGTAAAGTACCTTGCTCAAGGGTACAGCAGCAGTGTCCCCCAGCAGGGATTGAACCCACGACCCTCCGGTCAAGAATCCAGAGCCCTAACCACTACTCCACACTGCTGCCCCACTGCTTTTCTTGAGCAAAACCAGCCAAAAACCCAATTTAGGCTACACAGTGCAATCTGCTCTACAGTAATTGAATCTGTTACAACAGTGAGCTAAATGAACAACAATGTAATTAGATTTAATGTATCAGAAGGAAAAATAAGCTGACAAATAATAAACAAGCACAGAACTGATTATCTCCCTACAGTATGTTTATCAATGTAGCAAAATGATTTATTGAGTATGTAACTGTAGAAAAGTTGTGCAATAATGGTTAGCTCCTGCATACATTTTCTGGTATACAGTATGTTTTTAATACAATGTTGAAAATGAATGCACCTAGAATGTACTTATGTTATAAACCTAAACGTGCAGAATTCGTCAAAAGCATTTATTTTTGTCTCTTCGTTGTTTCTTCACCTTGTGGAGTTACTTACTGTAGTTAAAGTCTACCACTAGAGGTCACTAATGAGCTGTTAAAATCTAACATGCTTTAGAAGATCATTCAATATATAATTCACAATACTGTCACTTCTTATATAAACTGTATTTACCACCATACAGGTTCATTTACGGCTTTCTGTCAAGGTACTTCAATTTTGGTAAAATGTTGTACAGTACATTGAATTAATAATAGTTCTACTGTCTTCAATGGTGTACCATTTAAAATGTAAAATAAAGACAATGATTTTTAAAAACAAAAAGACTGAAAATCCAACACAACCAAATGGTTACTTCCTACCACATACATTTCTGGATTACATCAATAGCAACAGTAGATGAATCCCTTTAAAGTATAACACAACCTGCCATGACCATTGCATTGCTCTACGGAAAAAAATTAATAGTTTCTCATTTGAATGTGGTAGCCCTGAGAATTATTTAGCACGGCACTATGGGAAACTACCTTTTTTGTGAAGCGAATGGTGGACAGGTAAATGACGGAAGCAATGCTCCAGCTGATGACTAACTCAAGGCAAAAAAAGCACAGAAATGTAACTTTCTATTCTAGCAGAACAGAATTGTCTACTTGCTATATACAACTGTGCTATTATTTTCTGTGATTTTTTTAATTATTTTTTTTAAGTGGATTTATTTCCCCCCCCGCAAATCTCTAACAGCTAGTAAGGCTTCACCATAGATGATTTAAAACTGTGTTGTTTTTGTTTAAAACAGTACAGACGGACCAAGTCTATGGGTCTATTGTTGAGCCCAATTGCTACCTAATGAAAACAGGCATTCTCATTTAAATCCCTCTTTAATCTCATGCTTTGCCAAGAACTGACCTTGGCATCCCTGCAGCTATTGGAAAAACAGCACTTTAGATACGTCACACATACAGCATATGGAGCTAGCAACAGTACTGTGTTTCTCACTACAGATACAGAAGCTGCTCACAGATTCTGAACGTCACTCGCAAACAGCATACACTAGATGTAACTATGAACAAGGAAAGGTAGATCTGTGTGTTTGGTTATTTATACACTAGTCGTTCCTAGATATTAAAGGGACGAAGTATGCGCCAAAGAGGGTAAAAGACTAACTTGGCAGCATTCCTGGACACTGGGAAGTGGGAGGTATGGGGGTGCTCTGTGTGGTGACACAGTGTCTATAGACATGGTATGACAAGCACTGCACACTATCTAATCACACTGCTCTTTAGTACATCCCTGGCATATTTATAAACCCGTCCTTGTAGCCATTCCACATAAAGCTTAGACATGTACAGCAACACATCAACTAGATTATTTTAACATTAGATTTAGGCATAGACACTTGATTGACTATATGTCATTTTACAGGGAACAGGACTTTATTTGTATTTATTTATTCTTAAAAATTGACTTTTCTTCTTTTTTTGTTAACCAGCTAGCTAGACATCTGAAAACTGGCTCTGATCATCTTAAATACACCCAGTGAAGACTGGTATTATAGTTTACAATTATTACTGCTTTACAAAGATAGTAAATTAGTGTGAAAAGTATACAAAAGTATTATTCTGTCCCTGTATGTGTATATACTTCACTCACAGTATATAGGTTATCACTCCTACAGACCACATGTCAACCTCTGGCCCATAAGCAGTGCCTCGCAAAATTTCAGGAGCTGAAAGAACACAAAATACATTGTTTTACAACTGCAGCATTTCTTACCTTTTACATGAATACTACGTTTAAAGCACATTTTCAGAACAAAACAACAGGAATGAAGAGTTAGGGATTATAATGACACACAGGGCTATGTTTTCAAAGCTATATACTCCAAATTGTATTTTGCAAAATTTGTTTCTGAAAGGGAAAAAAAAAAAAAAAAAAACATTTATTAATGGTCACCTGCTCTTCCGAGCCACAAAATCACAGAACTGATTGAACTTCAGGCAGAAGCAGATAAGCTGCCATCTGAACAACCATACATACCCAGTCCCCTTGGTGCCTGGTAAACTCATGCTTATTACTTTGAACTAATTTTACAATGCATTGTATTTATGTATGACACACGTTGGATATGAGGCATAAACTGCATATTGATAAACACCACAGTCCAGGAAGCCACTGAAAGGATTTGCACCCATCAGTAACAGCTAACCTGGCTGGGCAGCCATACACAAAAAACACTAAGAACCCAAATGTAAAATCAAAGAGTTTAATTGATTTTGCCCTCCTAATAAGCAATATTGGGATTATGATGAAGACATTGAGACAGGGAGTAGAAAATAATGCAATGTGTTGTTTTTGTTTTTTCCCATGCAGCATTACTCTTCCTGGTGCTTCATCACTGTCATGTCTCCTTTTGTTTCCATAGTTACAAATAGCCAGGAGTTCTGACAAGCACTTATATCATAATATGCAGCCAACGGCTCTCGTTACCTCCTCCTATCATGCAACAGCTTGTTATCTTCTCAATCCAATTAGGCACCACTTTTAATTCGCTGGACTAGTGTCAACACCGCTCATCTTGTTTACAAAAATAGTTGCTGTCTACATTAAGGGAACAAATGTGTCCCTTTCCACCCCCAACCAATAAATCCCAAACAAAAATGTGTTCCTTATCAAAATCATTATTATTATTATTATTATTATTATTATTATTATTATTATTATTATTATTATTATTATTATTATTATTATTATTATTATTGTCAGTTGATCTAAATTCATTATCTGGTAATAAATCCTTTTTTTCTTATAAAAAGGCAGACACCAGGCCTGAAGGAACTGATTTCTGCAGTGCACTGTCTGAATTGTCTTCTATCTTTTGCTCTCAGAATCTATTCTCTCTGTTAAAATAGTCACAGTCTCCCCAATCAGCAGCATAAAGAAGTCTTGAACCTTTTCCAAGAGATTGCTGCAACAAAAAGATACCACCCTCCTATAAATGACAGCTGGTAGCTGAAGTATAGCATGATAGATGTCCGATGTTAGTGTGATTTAATGGTCAAAGCAAAGTAACAAGACTCCAGAGATACTGCTCTTAATGCTTAGTTAGACCACCTAACTCACTGGATAGCACAGGGCATGTCACTCCTGGTGGTTCAATTCTCCCATCTACTGTATATACTAGCCAGGACAAGAACACCTTCAATATGTAGCACACATTTTGGTGTTAATGGGATCACATGACTGATTCATGTGTTAATCCTAACTGCATTTTTGTAATGCAAGTTGCAATCTGTGTTGTTAGTTAGTTACATTCACCATTGGCAGGACAGGAGAACTGACAGAACTGTATCAAGACCTTACAGATTCTGATACTCTATTCTATTAATAAATCACAATAGACAGGATACTGACACTAATAATAACTGACCTGTAATCATTAAGTTCGGTCTCATATAAAATGTTATTAAGAGTGTTGAACTTTTTAGTTTCTTAAAAAAATAAAAGAAAATGTAAATACTGCTCTGACTTGTTTAGGTACAGTGTGCACTGTATGCAAATACCCAGAAAAAAAAAAAAAACATGATGATTATAAACAGAAACTGTAGACCTGCTGGAAAGACAGCAGCAAGATTAAACCTACCACAATATCCAGGGGTTCCACAGACAGTCTTCATCGTGACCTGGTCATCCACGATTTTAGATAGGCCAAAATCAGCTGTAAAAAAAACCTGTATCAGGTTTGGACGCAGTCCTTCAGTTTTTCATAATAGAAAAGGCTGCACACTTTTCAAAAAGGCTGCATCATGCAATATATTAAAATACATGACAGATTAATTAAGTACAGTTAAAAATCTCCTCTGTTCATTTTATGGTTGAAATTTCATTTTCTACTATATTTACTGGGATGAAGTATAACAAATGCCCAGCACCAGTCATAATGCACTTTCAGCTCTCAATTTATTCTAGTAGGTACCAGTAAAACAGAATTTAATAGAACAAGGAAAATATTGGTTCACAGGCATCAATTTCTGAAAACCATTTTGAACAAAATAGACGCATTTGAATAGCCATTGTTACACATGATATATGTGATGTATTTCTAAAGGTAGGAGTCGGACTCAAACTAGAACCACCTGCTGTAACACCATCAATAGGGTGTAGGGCCATCATGGGCGGGCGGAACAGATAAATTACAAATAAATTCTTCTATGGCCCAATTCACAAAGATTAAAGATTTTCAAAAGTCTGCTCTTGTGAATAAAATACGCTTTGATATTCATTAAACTATGGCTTCTTTAACAACAGTCTAGAACACTTTTATGAATATCAAACTCTATTGCATTCGTTTGAAGTCTTTTAACTAATTAATTAAAAGTTGACTGAAACTGACTTCGAACAGAAACATGAAGCTTTACAGCAATACATGTCAGGAAGGCCTTTTGTGTAACAAATGAATCAGTCAGGTGAGGGCAAAATCACACACAAAAAGGAGTTCTATGTGTCGCTGGTGTTTCCAATTTTATCAGTCGCCTTCATGAAGACATTGAAAGCCATACCTATCTTGAGTGGTGCGTCAGGAGCTGAGGTGGCATATAGAAGGTTCTCAGGCTTGAGGTCGCGATGCACGACTCCGTTTTCATGCAGGTACTATACAGAGGGAAAAGAACAGGACGCAGACCATAAAATGAATGCAGTCAACGAAATCACACGTTTATGTTTAGTTAGCTTGTTCCATGAAGTTTTCCTCTTAGCAGCAGTTAATGAAGAACTTTTCAGGTGTGACACATCTGTGGCAGGATAAAAAAAAAGTCTTTATGAGGCTTTGTTAAATAACAATAGAAACTAGGACTGGCATACATCTGTGAACACCAGGTATTTTACTGAGTTACTGTCTCGTACAGTAAATTAGATTAGCTCCCTCAATCTCATACCATTAGTAGTACTACTAGGCACTCAGATCACAGCAGCTCAAACATAAAAATAACTTAAGTGCCATTCTCCTAACTCTCAGCTAAGGTTAGTGTTGCTGTATGAAATTCGCAAAAATGGAGTGGAGATAGTTCAAATGAGGGTTCTCAAATATTATAATGAGAGGTACTAAAGCTGCCGGCAATTGCGACACTTACAATTGCATCCATTTGTTAAGAATTTTTGAAAGCATGTTGCTGTCATTTTTCAGTCCGTTTTTTCTCGTGCGCTGTCAGTTGTACTCAGTGTATTTTTGAGATGAACACCCAAATACCTATTTTTCCCTAAAAGCAGGGTGTACTTATAAGCCTTGAAAACAAATTTCTGTGACATTTCTGGTTTCCCCAGCGTGTTGGGAGCAATAGACTGCACACATGTGCCACTAACCCCTACAGTTCATTCTATCTTATAAGAATAGGAAACACACCTATTCTATTAATGGTTTGTTGTAATTGTGCAGTTTAGCACTGCACCACTGACTAACTTAAATAAAAACTGACAGTAACACGATATATAATATGAATTAGTAGTATCATGCAAAATTTGCTGCTGGTCCCTTGAGATTCGTATTAACAAGAATTTACTGTCCTCCTGTAAGTATCATAACTTGTCAATGCGGCACCATGATTTATTTTGTGCTAATTGTCAATGCTAAATATAATAATAATTTTAAAAAAAAACAACTCAAATAATTTAATTTAAATTTAAAATAATCTTTTATTTGCAGCAGCATGGTTTATTTTGTGTTACCGGAAGCCTACAAACTAAAGTAAAAATAAAGTGTGCTCGGTATTCATTTGATTTTACTACTGTACTGTATACTGTAGTATAGGCTCACTGTACAGGTTCATATTTTTTACATAATGTAATGTGTAGCCTACCCAAGACACATTAGTGTTATTTCAGCGCAATGATTTCTACATTTAAAATACATTCAGCACTATAAATGTAAGTGTGTGCGATTTTATTGTATTTTTTTTAAACCCAACATCTCCTTATGTCGGACAAACATATCCGGTTTAGCGAGGGGCTACTGTATGATTATGAAAAACTTTGATAGAAACTCATTTTTTATTTGGGAGTGAAGGTGGGGACCCCACGATAGAAACTGATGGGATTAAACTGCCTTTCATTATTTATTCCAAAAAATGTCGTATGACTCTCGCAATGCTAGAGATCTCTCGAAGATGACGCAACAAATATTTTAAATTAGTATATTGCGGCTTCTTTATTAACATATTTTCTCTTAATACATACGACAAAATGTATACTTTGCGAATTGTCGCAACAGATATGCAAATTGCAGAATGTTTGCGCTGCGACCGGCCCATCTTAGTACATCTGTCCCTGTGTAATTTAAATGGGCAGCATGGGTAATATTGATGATACAGTGTGACGTGGCGCAAGAATATTATGTCCTGAAGGTCTAGTACAGGTCTCTGGATAAATATAGTATTCTTATTGGTCGCCATTAAATTAAATCTGATATAAATCCAATGCACAGAAGCTTTGCTTGTAGCGTTCCTTCTCCCAAGTCTAATCAAACATTATCTGTTAAAGACAGCATATTTACTACCAATTATTGTGGTGACGAGGCTTCTGTTGAATTTCACATTTTATTCAAACTTTTAATTAAACAAGGAAAGTCAGTAGAAAGTTTTTACAGCCATTAACACACTGTAATGAGCTGCAAGATGTCTTTTATTCATGACAATAATAAAAGGTCATTTCAGAGAACAGCAAACGTGAACAATCCTTTGAAAGACTACTTAGCACCTCGACATGTTTAAAAAATAAACCTCATCAGAAGGAAGACTGTTTTCTCTAGTGCCACCATGTAAATGAACAGGCCAATCTATGTATGTGAGAAACCTATCACTGCTTATTCACACACTTAAATAAACAAATGAAATGACTCTTGGCCACAAAAAACACTATGAAATGCTTGCTTTGTCAGTAATTATTATTTACTGTTAATTATTATTTACTGTTAACTTTACATGGGAAAGGGGGTTACAATTAAATTGTTCTCATTACACATCCTAGGCTAAAATCTACATTTATGTTTTTCCCCAGACACAGTTTTAACTCAACTTATAATAGAGTTTGACATTGCCCTTGACACATTTTGAGTTATTTGAGATAGCATGACATGATTTTCAAGGTAATTGCTTATTCTTTGATATAATTTTAGATTTTATGGTCTACATAAGAAATGGGTGAAGTCTGGTACTTTTCAGTGAAATCGAAGTCTAAACGGACAACTTTCTGACAGCTATGGCTCCAAACAGTTGCAGTTGTCAATTGCAAAGTTGAAGCAATAACATGTCAACTATTCTGATAGCAACATGTCACCTACAATTAGTTGCTTCAACATTTGCTAGAAAAAAAGGTCTGTTCAGTGGTCTTGTGTTCAATAGAGGACTAGGCTGGTCGACAGTTTGCATCACTTGCGGCTTCAAATGAATTTGCATTGCCTATACTAGCAGGATGTGTTTAATATATATATATATATATATATATATATATATATATATATATATATATATATATATATATATATATAGACACACACACACACACGCACATATGATTGGTCTTGTGTATACATCAAATAGTTTAACAAATAGTGGAGTGGTTTAGAATCATTACTGCACCATATTATTTCCCATATTTTCCACTTTGAAATGCTAAGTTACATGTTTATTGATCCCCACACCCACCCTCATGATGCAATTGACCCATAGATACGGCATCCAGCCCATGCACTCTCACCCTTAATCAAACTGGCCTTAGACTAGAATTGCTCCGCTTCCATGTTTCATATAATGCTGGACCAAATCAGTGTAGTCACCCATGTTTACAGTGGGTATATCTAGTGTGGGAAATATCTTTGTTATCCCACTTCAGTTATTTAATCCCACTTCAGTGGAATAACATGAACGGGATAACATAACTGTAATAACATGCTTACCAGGACTAGTTTTGAATGTGTGTTTGTTTACATTCCAGTCCAGTGCTGTGCTGCTGAAATTCAGGATGGAGCTGCGCTTCGGTAGTTCAAACAATACTGCCACCGATGCGTGCTTTATAACTTTAAAATGTATGAGATCATTTCAAATTTAGTTCAGTCAAGAAATGCCATCGACCTATCTGCCTGCGTCTGACTTATCAGAATAGCCTGTAGCCCCTTCATTAACACAGGTAATGGTTGGAAACAACAGAGAGGCCTGCACATTGACAGATGAGGTCAAAGTTCTATCTAAAAAGACAGCTGCAAAGAGATCATAAACAGGGTTCGAAATGAATCTGTGTCAAAGCATAGTCTGTTGACAATGAATGTAAAGATCCACCAGGTAAAATAATTCCTGAATTGATTTAATTTACAACATTTACACATTTTTGCTTTGAGTTGCTTTGATAGGGGTATTTTTAGTTTTAATAAATCTTGAATTTCTGAATAAAATATTCTCTTTTGTGGATTGCTGTATGATTAGAATGGGCGCTTGAATCTGGAAGTACTGTGTGAATAAACTAAATAGGCCTGCTTCTTTCTTGACAGTTCAGAAACCAGATGGTGTGATACTAATGAGCATGTCCATGTTTTCCTCCAAGCTTGAGATTTTTTTTTTTTTTTTTAATGCAACATCTGTCTCAGGCTAATGCTGTTGCTGTCGACAGCAGATATAGGGCTTGCACACCTGCATTATGTAGTGTACACTTTTGTGCAAACGGGTGTAACGTTCATGCCTCAAGTATTTGTTATCCAAACGGCATGTAATCTGTAATATATAGTATGTAAAAAAAAGCTCCATCATCCTGTTGCAAGTTCTAGTTTAAATTAAAAGCTATTAAACACTTAGCTCAACAAAACAGAGATTAAAAGAAAATGATAATGCCAGAAGGATTACAATAATTTTACATTTTAAATGTACCAAACTAAGGTAGATTTTAGGCTTTTATGATTTACACATTCCCCACCACCATCCAGCACACCAGTTGCCTTGAAACAAAATCAATGGGACAAGCAGCAGATAGGCCTGTCAGTTTCATTATGCTTTCAAACTTTAGGGCCAGGGTTACTGGTGTTCGAGTCGAGGTGCTGTAAATGACTCAAACACTGGTCGTGTTTACAACAACTTTTGGCACTCAGAGCTGTAGAATTTTGATTCCAAACTTCCGACATCGTACTGTAGTTTTCTAGATTTTGGAAATGAGCCTTCCAAGCATGGAATACCTGGAGGAGATAGGCTGGTGGCAGTTTAGTATGAATAACATCGTTCCATGGGTCAAAAACATGTCAAATTCAAGGGACACTGAAGAACCAAGAACCTTATCTCCTGTAATCCCATGGCAAGTCCCCTGTTAAGTAAGGCTTATCACTAGTGACGAGCGATTAATCTAAAATATGGTTAATTTCCGATTATTAAAAAAAACAACACAGAAACCGACTTTGAACGATTAATAAACTGCACAATTTCAATCGATTATTATATTATAAAACTTCACGGTTTCTTTATGGTCACTCATCATAAAGGTTACTTCCGCATCTCAGCCACTTTCAATTCCAGCGGTTCACGTCAGGCATCCACTGAAGCTGCTCTCACTCTGGGATCTGTAGGGCAAGAACCTTGAGACCTGCCCTCCTGTAGAGCTCCCATAATGCATACAAAACGGAGTCATGAACAAAAACATACAGGGAGCGTAGCATAGCAGCTCTTCGTTATAAATACTTCTCTGAGAAAGAAGGCGAGCGAGTGTTGAATTACTGTAAGTTCATAAATACAAACTAATTGCATTTTCTTTACACATCAATCAATCAATAACCTTATTAATGGCTTTTCGTTCCGCAAGAGAAAACCAAAGTCACTGTCTTGTTTTATTGGGACGTTCACTTGTATGTATCTGTTATTGTTGACTCGGTTTCTCATTTTGGTTTAGTCAGCGAGGCAGGTTAAGAAATTATTATCTTTTTTAATAATAAACCAAAATGTTTCAAATTACTATTTCTTGAATTACGTTTCATTTAATAATAAATGAAATGTAATACAAGAAAGAATAGCAACCTGAAACAAAATATTAGAAAAACAATTGCAATTATTAATTACTAACAATTATTTTTATAATATTTTGTTTCAGGTTGCCATTCTTTCTTTAGTAGTGACTTCAATATAATGCTTACTGTATGTTTTGTAGGTTTTAAAGTGCTGTTGAAAAAAGTTATTAAAGTTTTACAGTAGTTTTTAATTAGAAATAAAAAAGAAATATTTAATCAGGAGCCTTTGTGACTTTTTCCCCCTGAGAATGATATTAGAATAATCGATAATCGCAATCGGGATTATTTTCAAATATCAAACAGATAATCGGATCGACTTGTAAAAGTGATAATCGCTCATCACTTATCACACAACTTCAGAACAAATAACACAGAGCCAATGAAACTTGGTATCAACAAAAATAAAAGGCAACCTGGGAAAGGACACTGAGCTACACCATTCCTTCCCACGACTGCCAAAACTACATTCATTTCTCTGAATAAACATAAATTACAGTAAATACAGTATAGACAAGATATACACACCTCCAGATTGTTTCTGATAAAACCACTGACATGTCAGAAGCAAGCTGAACTCTCAGTGTGGCTAGTAAGTAAAATCCCGCTGTTGAAAACTATATTAATAACCCCTCCTTAATGACCATAAAATGACACAGTACTTGGAAGTTTGTTGTAAACCCATGTCATAATAAAAAAAGGCAGGGTCAGGTGGATTTTTTTCAAGAACAATAAAGCTACAATCATAACGTGCAACCTCTATTTTTGTTGTAGCCAAAGTGTGAATAATTCTAACTGAGCTGCTTTTGATTATAATGGTTTACACAGCATGCTACATACAATGAGAAATAAACCATGTTGATTACTTGTTTTGCAATATCCTCATTGAATGCCTTTATATTTCAACTAAACTCCATGTTTAATGTTCCAAATGATTGATAAACATACGCATTTTCTTTTTACTAAAATCTAGCCTAGTACTAGAATTATGTGATATTTCCATTTAAAAGCACCAACACAAAAAAATAATTACAATTTTACAAGGAATACCTTTCTGCATGCTGGACCATCTTAATCTACCAATACAATAGGGTTATCTGTATCTGTTCAACCTCTTATTTTTTCATTCATGTTGCTTGAAAGTAAAAAAAAAAAGACAGCAGTGGTTTTAATTAAGTGCAGAGAAGCTCATTTCATTATCAGGCAATTAAAACAGGATTTCTTTGGTTGAAAAGCAATTATGCTCCCAACTTAAAACAAAGAAAGCAAAACAACAATTAAAAAAATTAAAACAACGAACTTGACGGTATTGTGATTATCCCTAAAAGGCAGGTTTTACTGTTGTCAATGCAGTGAAGGGTGGAATCTGGTCGTAATCAGAAAGGTCACATGTAATTTCCATTAAAAGAAACATCCTGTATTAGAAATACATTGATAAGGGCTTTTATAATATACATTTGCAGAACACTTGGGTTCATCCATATGCTGTTGAGCTCCATACTGCAGAAACTGAATGGTGCCCAGTAATCAGCACTATTTATTTGATTGAACAGTTTTAGAATATTTCAAGCCTTTGCAGTGAATGCACTTTCAATTATTAGGTCTTCGAAACTTCAGGGCTAATGTGTCACTTGCAATAGGTTTGACAGGGTAGTGTGTGCCTTTTTCTAGCCTATAAAAAGTTATTTGCATTTTTATCAAATCAATCCAGTTAACTACATGTTAGGCAATGGCTCTGTCTTTTCTTTCTACCCATGGTATAACAACAGAGAAGAAAAATAATGTAATCTCTATTTGGATTTGCATTTTGATAGGATAATCAATTTAAATTAAAGCATATTTTTATTTTTTTTACCATATTTTATAGCAACATACATTCCCTGCCACTGCAATAAAAATAAAATTAGACATATCATAAAAAAGTAGATCACTATGACCTCCATCCACTGTAAGTACTGTACATGTAAATTCGACTATCGTATGTGGTGACAGAAGGACACATTCCTCCACATATCCTAGGATTCTGAATAAAATTAGTAATTGTTTTATATTAAATCAGGGATTATTTTACCTGGCGGATCTTTACTTTCGTTGTTAGACTACGCTTCAACATGGATTTTTGATCCGTTTATGGCCTCTTCACAACTGTCTTTTTAGATAGAAGCTTGAGCTCAGACTGTCAATTTGCAGCCTCTCCATTGTTTCCAGCAGTTACCAGTGTTAATGAAAGAGCTTCAGGCTGCTCAGATAAATCAGAGGCAGACAGATCGGTAGCTGGCATTTCTTGGCTAAACTCGTTCTGAAGGAAATTGGACAACAGAAATTTGAAATTATTTCAGGCATTTTAAAGTTGTTACACGTATCGGTGGAAGTATTGTTTGAACTACCGAAGCTCCGTCCTGAATTTCAGCAATACAGCTATGGCCAAAGTTTTGCATCACCCTATAGAATGAACTAATTTCACTTCATAAAGCTGAATGAAACCTGCTGAATAATGTTACGTTAACATATCGACTTGCATACCGCTTTGTAGTTTTCCATAACAAAAAAATTGAAAAATGTGACATTTCGAAATCTAACATGAAATACTGTACTACTACTATGGCTTCCGGTAGACTTTTGCGATATTATTTTGTAGTTTACTTGATTTCATGATGTTAAATAAAACATCTAAATTATGTTCATACAGTTTTTTTGTGTCTCAATCCCAAAATTCTAGGTGATGCTAAACCTTTGGCCACAGCTGTACACCGCTGGATTGGAATGTAAGCAAAGACCCATTCGAAACTAGTCCCGGTAAGCATGTTATCCCACTTATGTTACTCCATTAATGTTATCCCACTAAAGCGGAATAACAAAAATGTATCTCATGCTAGCTATACAAACGCTTGTTGTATAAACTGTTATTCCCACCAGGGGATGAGAACACATAAATACACTCCCATCATTTGAGTATACTAACGCTATTATGCATGTAGTTAACCTAAAACCACAAGGCGGCTATAAAAACTGTCATTACAAAGCTGCCGATATAATGTCTGTAGTTTCTGAGTGTCTGGGAAGTCATGTCAGCAACTCTGTCCCTATCAAGGGACAGGAAATGTATTTTTGAAGAGACTAATAGGAAACATGTTATAGTCTGTTGTTTTTTGAAGGGATTTGGTCATTGTCATTCCAATAGCTATTGATTGTGTTTCTATCAATGCTAATTGCTCTCATGTTACTGTCATAGACTGCAGGGCAAAATGTGGTTCTGTCACTGCTCAAATGCTCATTGTCACTCACTACTGACTCAGTAAACAGAAGGGCTGATTTACATGAGAGCAGTCATTATTCAGTGAGCTCTTGAGAGCTCTATATTATGCTTTGATGGGTACGTGCTTTGATGGCTTAAAAAGACCCTATTAAAATAGAAACAGTTCAAAATATCAAGCAACTGCTTGTTTCTCCTTGCATTCCCTAAACACATAATAATTAAATATTTAAAAACTTGCAAGTGCCAGTTTAGAACTAGCTCAAGTGCCAGTTTAGAACTGCAATCTTAAATGAAATAATCAAATTAATACATTTAAATATGCCGATAAAATACATAACCAGTGACACACACGCACACTGCCTGAAAACTTAAGAATATTTTCAAGTGTTTATCAGATTTCAGCCAAATGCAACCTGAAACGTCTTTAAGAGGCTGTGATTGTATGATAGAAGTGTGGTGAACATTTGTACAAAATCAAGTTACCATGTTCACATTGTAGAGTGTGACAGGCAGGTAGGCAGACAGGCAGAAAGGCAGACAGGCACAGACAGGCAGGCAGGCAGAAAGGCAGGCAGGCACAGACAGGCAGGCAGACAGACAGACAGACAGGCAGGCAGACAGGCATGCATGCAGACAGACAGACAGGCAGGCAGGCAGGTAGTCAGACAGACAGACAGGCAGGCAGGCAGGCAGGCAGGCAGACAGACAGACAGGCAGACAGGCATGCATGCAGACATGCAGACAGGCAGTCAGACAGACAGACAGGCAGGCAGGCAGGCAGGCAGGCAGGCAGACAGGCAGGCAGGCAGGCAGGCAGGCAGGCAGGCAGGCAGACAAGGAGGCAGGCAGACAGGCTCAATCAGTGCATAACGGTTCCCATTTCTTGAATGACGACCGAAAAAAAGAGAAGCTACTGTTCTTACTTGTCTAAACACTTGAGCATAAAACCATTGTCTAGCTGTTTAGTGACAAGTCACTTATTTGTCATCATGAACCAAGCACTCCTAGAACCGACAAACGCGTTGGGGACTCACTGGTAATAAATCAGTTGCTTTTCAATTCAAGCACAGAGACGAGAATTTAATTCACATACTTAGTGAACACTAAACAATCCTGTTAAAAAATAACACCCTTGCTCTTCTTTTGGAGGAAGTATATTAAAAAAAAGATATCTTTCTCAACAGAAAGAGGTAAATAAATTGAAGCGGCAGATGTTTTCTGCGCCCATGTGACCTTTTTGTGTGGAAAGAAGTGATGAGAAGTGATGCATGCAGGGAATGATGTGTTCCATATTAGTGAGCACCAGCTGAATTCTTTTGGCTGCTAAACGCCTAAGAACAATTCAAATCACACTGAGAGCTAGAATTTGACAGCCTTATATTAAGTCCCCCCCCCCAGCACTGTTATTGAGGAATTCTTCAGGGAATGAACCCAAGAAAAGCCAAAGAAAGTCTAAGCAGAAGATTTTTTATTTTTTTTAAACCCAAGATGCTATTAAACCTTTGCCAGGCTCTCGCAGACAAAATTAACATCTATTTCTTTTCAACTGGATAATATAATTTTTCACGTACAATCTCTCAGAATACATTTCGCATAGATTTGCAAAAAATAGACATTCGTGGATTCCCATGAGACTGTGTACAGCTGTACTTGTGACTGTAATTCATGTGACAGACAGGAGAGATTCGGTGTGCAACAAAGTAAGCAGATTTGAATTTTTTGGAGTTTCTCCAACGGTGACTCTCAGGACCCATTGTCATGCAGGTCCGGTACACGATTTCACACTGCGTTTGATAAAGCAGGGTTGACCTGGGTGACAGACGCAAGTAAACAATACGCGTATCAATGCCCTGGAAGCAGCTTGTTACTGACGCTTTCACATTGATTAGAGCAAATGTTTCTACATCCCTTGCTGCAGTCTGGCTCATGGATCAACAAAATATGGCTAAAGAGAATAAACAGAAATGTTCCTTGCAGAAGTGAAACTGTTTGTTATTGCGTTGGCTCACGAATGGCCTTCAAGCATTTTGTCCACTCAGCCCGGGTCAAAGCATGTAGACCTACATCCTGAGATGGATCACTGGGACCCGAGTTAACCCGGGTCCGACCCAGGTACGTGGTTTCATACTGCGCAGGACTGTGACCCGGGTAGCCAGGACCCGGGTCTGGACCCGCGTAAGACTGCCAGTGTGAAAGGGACTTAACAGATTAATGACTTATATGTTTAATTAGTCACTAAAGGTGAGTAAATCTTAAACTCACATAAACAAAAACAAATGAAGAATTTAAATATTGTCTGCACATTAAAAGGCTGTAATGTTATAAAGCTCATATGGCATATATGATGAAAAGAAAAAAAAGATTAGCAACCTTCTGTGTAAATGTAAACTATGAGACACATTTTTATTTAAAAAATCCACTTGATTTGTTATTTATCATCATATTTATAGTTTTCTCCTGTATTTATTTAAAAAATCAATGCCTTAATGTTAGTGCCATGCGCAGTTATCAATATGTTCAATTATAGGGATTATAGGGATTAAGCACATTATACACTAGGCCAGTACTTAAGTACTCTCAGATTTGAAGGCAAAAAAGCCTGTATTCATTTGTGTTTTGGGCAGAAGGTTTTTTTTTGTTTTTTTTTACTTCAGATTTTGGTCTGACTGTTAATTTGAAATCACCTTGTTACGATCATAAAACAAAATAAATATTAGTATCTCTGAATAGATAACTGCAGCCTCTCTCACAACAGCTGAGATACCCACAAAATGTTTTCGAAATCTGACAATTAGGGTTGAGGCATTTCGTTTCACATGGTTTTGATTGCAAACCTGTGCTTGACTGTGCTTTATTGAGCTTTATACTTTATTACAGTACATGGCTATATTTGGACATGTATAGGGAGCAATGATTGTCTCTCTTCAATACTCCAGTATGGGATGAGCAATATTACCTGGCAGCTAAGAATATCCCAGCCGATAAGTTCACTAACAAGCATATCACTGAAAGATGATTCATCTCATTGATGGCACAAGGTAAAATGTTCGCTATAAGGTGGCAATGTATGTTTTTGGATCATTTAATGACACTAGAGAGCGCGACAGACAGGGCTATATTGTTCTGTGGAAACACTCAATTAGGTATTGAAGTACTTTGTGAATGTCTATTCCCAGTGTGCTTCAAGGCTGCCTGAGGGAATGTATTCAGAACTGGGTAGTTGTCACAATTCTTCAAGTGTCACAATAAACAACACTGGAGACAAACCTGTTGCATATGCGTAGGCAGCCAGGCACTCTCCTTTTATCAGTGGCTGGAAAGAGAAATGAGTGGCTTTCTGTTTCCAGAAATGTAAATAAAATTCAAGGCCATCTAGATGAACTTATCTGTACCCTTACTAGTATAAGCACATATTTTTACTATAAGTTAACTGCTCTCAGTTGAACTCGCTCTTAAATGTAATTACTTACTGTATTCTTTATTTTGCTCTTATTTGAATTTGCTACTGATTTTATTGTACTTTATAACTGCTCTTATCTGTAATGTGATATTTTATAATGTGATATTTTGTACTGTGATATTTTGTAAATATTAATAATAATAATAATAATAATAATAATAATAATAATAATAATAATAATAATAATAATAATAATACCCAACTTCCCTTAAAGGATACCAAAACAAGCAAACAATGCTTTACAAAGTCACCAACTATCGCCGTTTTTGGACAAATATTATGCTATTTGAGAAGGTTTAGATACTCCCACACAATATTCATAAATATTGAGCCTCTTAAGCCTGAACTACCCAGTGACAACAAATTCTACCAGAGGCTGCCGCTTACTCCTATTGAAACCAGCGGTGTTACTTAACCGTTTTTGAAGAGCTGAATAAAAAACATGTTTTTCTATGAATTGGTCATTTTTCATTTTTTATGGTAGCATTCATTGGTTCTCACCGCCCTTGTTCTGACTGATGAGCCTCTATATGTCACTGCCTCTCTGGTTGGGTTTCTTCCTGAAGTCGGTTAGGGACACAAAGTATAAAGCATATCACAGCTTTGAAAAACAGATGTAAAGGCAGTATATGCACGAAAAGCAAGGAAAACTACAATATTACCGCAAATCTATACTTACACTGGCGTGTTTGTTTTTGGTATTTTTTATTGTATTTACCATTAAAGACAGTTGATAGTAACAAGACATGTTTAAATGTATTTACTTTAATCTGATGTGTGATAAAATATTTAATAAAATAACTGAGAAAACAGTAAATACATTTATAGTGAAATCAGATGCTGAATGGTTGCTGAAGAGATGCATTGGGTGAAGGCTGTGATAACAACGATTGATTCTTTTCAGTTTATTAGATTGGGATTAGCATCAAAAATGTCACAATATCAAGTCAAGGTCGATAGGTAAGGTTTTGTGTTTAATATGAAAAATAAACACATCAGCATAGGCTAAAAAACAAATTAAAATAAATAAATAAATAAATAAATAAATAAATAAATAAATAAAACATCGTTGCTACAGCTAATTGGCCTAAAATTAGCCGCTCAATGTGTAGTTCTAGTTAATTTTCAATATACCGGTATGAAAAGTGTGATACAGTAGTAATTGATGACACATTTGCATAAGTCCTTGAATTTCATAAAACCATTTGGGGATCCTATTCAAAATGTTTAAAAGGAGTCACTCAAATAACTGGCACAGCAAGTGCTTGTTACCGTTAGATTTGTACACTCAGGAACAAGATAATGACATGGATTGCACTGACTGACACTATGAGCTCAAGTACCGCTCTGCTGGGAAAGTATCCGGTGGGGAAGGATATACTGTCATATTCTAAAAATGGTACAAACATTTTCATCACCTTCGAATACCCATCCTCACAAAATGGTTCAATGAGGTAATAGAAACCCAAATATATGTGGAGATGTAGAAGCCTTAATCCTCAGCAATATAGGTTCTTTATGTAGGTCAGTATCACCAATTGCAACAGATAGACACATAAAATAACATTATGAAAAAAAATAATAATTACAGGACTATTACTCTACCTTCCATTCTTTTGGGAATACAACATATTAATAGAATGCCCCAAAGCAACATGGTGCAGACTTTCAACAGTATGTTGGTCCTTTTTTAACTCCAAAGATATATTTACATGTGTGCAGCATTCTGGAAGCTAATTAGAATCTGGGGGTCTGCCATTTGAATTAAGTCAATTTCAGAACCTATTATTCTTAATAACTTCATCTGGCTGGTACATTACTCATTCGATTTAATAGAGCACATTACTAAACCAAGTTAGCTGGACATACTGTCAACCTCTGAGGACTCAATACATTTAGCGTATTTCATTTATTTGAGAGAAAAAAAGAAAGACATTTCTCATGAAAATATGTGATTTTGGGCAACAGACTATACCGGTTGAATTGGCTGCTGTTTTTTTTAAAAAAAAATTTTTATACATATTATTGGATGAATGTATTAAATGGCTGCCAATTCAACCAATCCAAAGTAAGAAATACCCCGGACTGGCCCACCTCTGTGAAGCCACTGTTTCCATGTAAAATCTCAAGTTTTAAAGATCTCATCAGTCTGAACCAATTACCATCAATAACCAAATGACCGCTCTAAGATTCATTACAATTGGATAAAGCACTGTTCAAGATATGGGCAATGCAGAGGCAGTTGAATAATTACAGATCACATGGATCTTAAAATGAATACGATTCTATTTAAGAGTACATATTTACGCATATGAAATGGTCTATGCTTGTAAATTATTATCTCAAAAACTTGAGCCAGCTGAACTGAAGGAGTCAGCTGATAGGCAAGAAACAGATTTGCCTGCGACACTACCTGCAGGCTTCATCCAAGTGAGTAAGGACCACTGGTGATTGTATTTCTTGCTTCATATATCACGTTTAAACAGTTGGAGTCCTGATCTTCATTTATTGTCTTCACCTTGACTGTGTTCCTCTTGTACATTCTCTGTGGTTAGATAAGTGGGAGCTGCTGGCAAGTTGGTAAACAGGGACTGCAGATACATTTCATTTTTTTAGCACTGCGTCATCACCGCAGTTGGTGTGGGAGCGGTCTATTACATATTAACTTAGAAAAGAGCACAGTGTGTCCCCTTAAAGGGAATTAACCTTTTCCAACATAAAATGAAAGACACTGCTGCTCCCAGGACTGCTGTGTATTTTTGACTCTGTAGGTAGTCCATAAATCACCTGATCAAAAGTCTGTAGGTCCCAAACTTTCAGGCTTCAGGGTCACATTTGAATTCTAAACTTTTTCTTTCTTTCTTTCTTTCTTTCTTTCTTTCTTTCTTTCTTTCTTTCTTCTGAAGCTGCATGTACAAAGCATGCCGTAGAAGTAAGAGATTAGAGGAAGGCCAGTTAGAAATGTAATGTACAGTGTATTATTGTACACTTTCAATTTCAAATACATTCCATCGCTTTGTAAACTCCCCTATTCCCCACATATTAGAGCCTGTCTGAGAAGACAGATTAATATTTTTTATTTTTATTTTTTGAAAATTTTAGTAGTCGCCAATTATTTTTGTATTTTCTCCCAAAATTAGAATATCCAATTATTTTTAGGCTCAGCTCACCGCTACCACCCCCGCGCTGACACGGGAGCGGCGAAGACGAACACATGCTGTCCTCCAAAGTGTGTGCCGTCAGCCGACCGCTTCTTTTCATACTGCAGACTCACCATTCAGCCACTTCAGAGATACAGCATTGGAGGACAACGCAGCTCTGGGCAGGTTATAGGCAAGCCAGTAGGCGCCCGGGCAGATTACAGGGATCGCTGGTTCGCGGTGAGCCGAGGACACCCTGGCCGACCTAAGCCCTCACCCCCCACCCCGGGCGGCGCTCGGCCAATTGTGCGCCGCCCCCTGGGAGCTCCCGTCCACAGACGGCAATGGAATAGCCTGGACACGAACCGGCTACGTCCAGGCTATAGGCCACATCCTGCACTCCACGCGGAGTGCCTTTACCGGAAGCGCCACTTGGGAGCATGGAGAGGAGAAACAGCAGCAACATCGTTGCAAAGCCAGGACGTGAACCTCACCAAGCAGTTGTGCCTTTACCAATACAAATGCACCCATGATTATACTATGGATTTGCCGTTCTTTTGCATGATAAACCGCTTTTACTAAAGTATATCATTGTAAACGTTTATAGGTATTACAGCAGGCCTTGTAATGGGGAGGGTTCAGGACATTTCATTTAAGCTCTCACAGTATCACAGAAATAGGTCTGATTTAATCTAGAGCAGCTGCAAACTACAAAAAACAAACAAAAAAAAAACAAACAAACAAAACAAGAATGGTGTACTTGCTATGTATCACTACCAGGCCCAAAAGTGAAAATCTTCTTATCTAGAGAGCCACCATCACACAACGTTGTTCCAGATCTACATCTACAGTAGTATTCAATCTAGAGACCTATAATAACCTCTAATGCTCTGGATAGGGGTCTAACTTATTACATGTGATCTATTGCAACCTATATACTGATGTATTGCAACCTTTTAATCTTAGAAAATGCCAGCCTTTTCAGTGATTAATCTAAGGCAACCATATTAATTGTCCATAAAAGGAAATTGCCTTTGCTTTGATAGATTCATCTTCCCTTTAATGTTGGTAATTATGGTCATAAGTTCCCAGTGACACCTGCTACCCCTTCGTCATGCAAGCTTAATTCAGACACCACCATTCAGGTGTGTCTATACTGAAAGAAATCAAAGATGATTCATCACATGGGTGTGTAGAGAAGAATCTAATCTAATTAGGAAGCATTCAGAGTATATGTCAGGCTCTTCATTTTAACAAAATGGTTCACAGTCCAATGGCCAAACACTTTGCATCACCTAGAATTTTAGGATTGAGACATTATATATTATATATATATATATAATTTAGATATTATATTTACCGTCATGTAATCAAAGAAATTACAAAATGATATCGCAAAAGTCTACTGGGATCCATGATAGCAGTACAGCATTTCATGTTAGATTTCAAAATGTCACATTTTTCAGTTTTTGTCAGTTGTTCATTAAGTATATGGAAACCTACAAAGCGATAAGTAATTCAATATGTTAATGTAACATTATTGAGCAGGTTTCACTTGACTTTATGAAGTGAAATGTGTTAATTCTACAGGGGGATGCAACGCTTTGTTCACAGCTGTAGGATGGTATCAGAACAGGAAAGCAGATGCAAATAGTTTTCTTGTGAAAATGATCAATGTCAATAAAGTGTTAATAAAATGCAGTATTTCCATGGCTTTACTGAATTATTCTACCCAACTTTTACTGTACGTTTTCCAAAGTCAACAATATATTGTTTCATATTCCAGATGAATTCAATTGTTCAGTAGCTCTGTGGCTTCACCTAGTAATAACCGTAATGTTTTGACTCCCAAAGGAAGAAATCTGGTGGCATCAAGTAAAATGAACGGTATGGTCACTCAGTAGGTGCGGAATGGCTAACTCATCGCTACAGTTTTCTGAGCAAAATAATGTATTATTTATGCTTATATTTTTAGTCATATACATGCTGGGAAATGTGCTGTGGAGAAACAATAGCGTGCATGTTTTTTACAAGAAAACAAAAAGATTTTTGGCAGATTTGGGGAACTACTTCATTGGTTTACATCCCCACAAAGGGAGGGGAAGACTGAGCCTTGTGGACCCAAAACTGCCTTGAATATTATTGTGAACAAACTGGGAAGCCTAGAGATGTAAGGGTGAAAGAAGGTTGAAGCTACAGGTCTGGAAGAATGTACTAATCATTCTCCAATGAATTATATTTTACTATAAACTTGAATTGTGGGACACTGCACCTTTAAAAGGTATCCAGTTTTACCCATTTCTATCTTATTCTCTTGAAGCCCTCTCCAAGCTGGTTCTACAGCCATTACTGTGTAGCACATGCATGCAGCTCTGCCAACACAATAATAATCAATTACAACAACAACAACAAAAAAATCACAGTACCCATTTGTCAATATTGGCAAACTCCTTTTTGAAACTTCTTTTTAGACTTGATTAATAGAGTAACCTCAAGCACTTCTTCGAAATTGGAAGTTTTATGACTATTCTTTATGACTGCAGTGAAATATATTCCACAGCAGCATAAAACTTTCTTGTGCCTCAGAGTTCACATTAAATATTCATAAATAAAACATGCATATACAGTGTAACAACTGATTAAAAGCACAACATGTTCTGATTAATTAATGCACCGGTCAAATAACTTGTGGTATTGGCACTAAGCCCTTTCTTTCTGCAAAGAATTCTGTGATATTTGAAAATCTCCATGCAGATGTGATACAAAAAAAACAAAAAAAACAAGGATCATTACTTGCAAACACACTATTCTGGGCATGAGTTTATCAGCTTTTATTCAGGAGCATCTTAGCATTGCAACTAAACACATTGCCCATTTTGGCACATATCCTTGTCTTTTAGGGAATGTCTTCAAATTCACATACTCTCTTTAGCAGAAGCTCTGTATAAATGACTAATGTTTTCATCATGTTGTGCACATAACATCACACAGATTATGAAATACTCTATGAGTTTGACACTTCCACAGGGATGGAAATAAGACTAATTTTGCATTGCAGTTTTACAAATTTCAGGTTGTAATACTAGCTTGATTATTCAGTGTACAGGCAACAAGCTCATATGTGTCTTACTAAACTCACAGTAAAACCATGAAGGGCTCAAACCGCTATGCAATGGGAGTCTTATTTCCATTCCTGCTTCTATACATGTTCCTTATATCATCTGTTCATGTAAATCTGAGTACCCCTTAAGCAGCACAAAACAAAACACTGTTAGGCACAGTACCATCCCTCATAAAAGTTTAGTAAATCTTCAGAGTCATTTTGCTGTTTACCATGCTTCCCCTTATATCCTTTTGGCTAGCCATATTGTTTCTCTGTCTGAAAGATCTGATTATGTAACATCTGTTGGGATTTTGTAAGGGTTTCACTGCTTAAAGCAAAGAAAGCCCACATAACACAGAGAATGCCAATGGTAATTCACACAGAACATTTGGATGGGACGGGACAGTGGGCTATATAGGAACAACATTTATTGCTTTGGTCTTTTTTGAAAAGTAGAATATAATGCAATAAAACAAAGTGAATGAAGAGTGATTTGAATTGACATCACTGAAGATATAAGCATCAACACTTTCTACACTTTCTCCCTATAGCTACCAAGTCTTCAATTCATGTTCAATGAATTGCATACATGATAGCTATAGGGATCACAAATATTTTCAGAATACTGACAATATGATTGATCAGCTCCATTCGAAACACAAACCATGCCAATTTATCTCCACAAAATGAAACCATGCAGGATGAAAGATGTATGTGACTGTCTTTAAAAACATAACTACATGAATATAAATTCAGTATCTATCTATCATTTGTTCATGCATATTTTATTTTTAATACAAGAAACTGCATGATCCTATTACTCAGCTAGATGTCTGTATTTGAAAATAAAAACACTACCCTATGAGATGTACACTTCTCTGGCTATCTGCCATCTCATAGGGAGACATAATGCCTAGAGTCACACAATGACCCAGTGCATGAGTCCTCAAGATAATAATGCTAATATTTGATTAACATTACCAACACTTACCAACATACTTTTCATAATTTGTTCATAATGAATGTTTGTGATAAATATGGCAAAGGACGTAGCCAATCTTTTATCGTTGACTTGTCTAGGTTGACTACAGACAATTAGCTTCTCTCCATAACTCCAAATACTTACTTGTACATTCTAAAGTAACAGTTCAAAGGTAAGAAAATCTGGCAGACAAATGTTTCAGCACTAACCCGATGCCTCTGTTTGTGAAATGGATGTAGTTTAATTAATAAATCAATGTTAGGTGCACATCTTACTGTACATCCATGCCGAAATCAAGGCAACCTCATGTATCTTTCAAACAAAATGCAGAACGCGCAGACTGAGCAGTTACTTTCACATCTTACTGTCTAACTGCCTTCCAAGTGTTTAGAGACACAACACAGTATTGCGGTGTAGGCTTTTCATCATGTCATGTCTTGACAATATACCCTTTTACCTGTCTAAAAAAAAGACAGCATGAAAAGAAACATGAGGCTCAGGCTTCCTAGAACATCACGGCACCAAGCTTCTGACTAGTCATTTTGGATGCAATTTAAGAATGGATTGGGTGATCGAATAAAGGTTACTCCATTTGTGGTTGCTCAGGAATACAGGTCAGTTGTAAGAATATGAAAATAAAATGGCATTGAACAGTAGCTGTAAATTGCGACTGAAACAAGCATGTACAGTAGCAAATATGCAGTGAACAGCTGGCCAGGATCAGGGATGTCTTTATCTTCTATAGAAAAGCCTTGCCCACATCAAGATTACAGCACATTTAATGAGTGTATGGTGGTACAGTTGTATAAGTTAGAGACTGAAATTAGATTAGTGTAACTATTATTATTATTATAATTTATAATTTAGCAGACGCCTTTATCCAAGGCGACTTACAGAGACTAGGGTGTGTGAACTATGCATCAGCTGCAGAGTCACTTACAAATACGTCTCACCCGAAAGACGGAGCACAGGGAGGTTAAGTGACTTGCTCAGGATCACACAATGAGTCAGTGGCTGAGGTGGGATTTGAACCAGGGACCTCCTGGTTACAAGCCCGTTTCTTTAACCACTGGACCACACAGCCTCCTAGCTAATTTGCACGTTATGAATCTGTTATAAACTTCTTTGCCCTTATATACTGCAATGTTATAGGAAAACCGGTGCATTTGTTTTCCAAAAGATTAAAATAAATAATTAAACATTGTATTAGTATCATTATTTTTGTTCTGTTCGTTTGTGGGTATCCTTTCTACAGGAGACATGCTGATAACTTCCATACACAATGGTATTTTGTGAGCAATTAGTCATGTCTTTTTTTTAACCATTTGCATCAAAATATAGTAAACAGAATGAAATAGAAAACAAAGTGAGAATGGTACAGTATTAAAGTCAAGGAGTTCATTTTTACACTTTCTGCCATTTTTCAAAAAAATATCCAAAATGTAAAATTTTGTTCATACCATGGTATGCTATAAAAGCAGCCACACGGTCCTTCATAACCTAGCTGTCTGTCTTTGCTCCTGTAGAAAATATCCTAACACCCGACCTCCATCCCAATCCTATCCCACCCCAGCTCTCACTCCCTCAGACAGGGGGGACCAATACCCTCCTTGTCACCAACAAAGAATCCCAAAGGCAGCCATTTTGTAAGCATGCAGCGTTCTAATCAAACACATTTCAAAGTGTTAAACAAAAGATGAAATGTGTGAAATCTACAGTTTTAAATACCAGTCTTAAATTCTATATTGTGAAACTCTTTCTGACTGGCAAATATGAAACCTAGCAGGTTTATAGCATTTCACAAACACACAGTGCTACAGTATGCTCTCTTTCCTCCTGTACGCGTTATGAGAAATGTTAGAGACCCCGGTGTCTCTAAATGCTTTTTTTTTTTTTAATGGAAATGAATAGGAACTTACTGCTACCGCCGCCAGGATTTGTTTAACAGCATCTGCAGCATCACGTTCACTGTAATATCCTTTCTCCACAATCCTACAGAGGAATAAACAAAGACTAAATACAGCAAAGGCAAAATCAAATAAAGAAAGGCATCATTCATGGAACACTGAGCTATACATTTATTTTAGATTAGCCATTATTAGTTTAGAAAAATGACTGAACTCAAATGAAATGCATTTTTCTCATCAGACCAAAGCTGTTTCTATCATTCATTGCATATGTTTATTCATACCGTTTTTTACATATATACCATAGGTATATGATTTGTTGTTCACAGTTTTTTATATTTTAGAATTGAACTATAGGAATATAATGTTTTACTTCACATCATGTAATCAAAGAAAGTACAAAATGATATTGCAAGAGTTTACTTGAATTACAGACAAAATTGTGGTGTGTATGTTCCCAGTGTCCTCTGATTTGCATATATTGACAGAAAACCATAAGATGAGGTGTACCATCTTATCTTGTTTCACATTATCTCGTATTGAGAGTCCCTCCGCATTACCATCTTAACAGAATAAATTTAAAAAAAGAAATGCAACACTTCAGCACATTCATGGGGTTTCCATGCGGGTCAATTTACACGTGAAATGGCGATGCGCGTGCACGTTTGGGAGAATTACTCAGGTAAATCAGGTTTGTGGCCGAAAAAAACGGCCAAAGAGAGGGATAGGGTAAATCTCATTTACTCGTGTAAATAACGAAACACACGGGAAAACCACGCCCAGTTTCACATGGAAACCCGCATTTCACATGTAAATGTTAATGAGCATGTTTATCCTTAACTATAAATATTGCAAGGGATCAGGTCAGTTGTTGCTGTGGATTCCAAGATGGCAGAAAGTAGTGGCTGATGGGTGATTTTATTGTTAGCAGTGGAGTAGTTCACCTTAATGCTAATGCGGGTGGTCGTTTTTTATTATTGTTTTTTGCTGTGTCTTGTCTGTCATGTTGTATATATCTTGTGGGTTTACAGTTCTGTATAAAACCACTTACTACGAACTGCGTTATGCATTTGTTATAGTATTAAAGCAGCTATTTGAGAATACCTTCCTGTAAAAACTAGGCTAAAGTTAAACACGAAGAGCAAGTGAGCTGCTAAACTGAATTAATTCCCGTCCTTTTTTTGATCCCAGCTATGTCCAAAGACAACGCACGTCTGCCCTCCACGTTAATAAATATAGTTTGTGAACTGGATGTCATAAGCCAGCTCGATCGCAACAACATCCAAGTTGTTGATGCCCTATCAGAACTGACCAAATAAAATTGCAAATGAATGTATTGATTGTGTTTTATTTGTTTGCATCATTAATATTTAACACAGCAGTAAATCCAACACAACTTAAAAGAAAGGAGAGCATCTCTGACAGCACGAGCCTCCTCAAATTGAAAAACAACTTGGTCAAGAGCAGTAAAGCACATTATTAACCAAGCAGGCACAGGGTATTTTTCTTTATTACAGCAGCTTCGATTCACTCATGTACCAGTTCTCTGCGCAGGAAACCACATTTTCACCAAATGTTACTAGTAATCTTCAAAAACAGCACGAGTACTTTACGCATACGTTAATTTACATATCAACCCCAACCTTTCCCATTCATTTGCATGACGTCGGGTGAAAAGCTCGGTTTACTTGAGTAAAATAAACTGAGCGAATGGAAACCCAAAAAAGCATTTTACATGAGACATTTTTCCTGTGTAAATGTCTCGAGTTAAAAAAAAAAAAACTTGCATGGAAACCCCATGATTGACATTCTTTCCTAGAAAACAAATCCATTGATGTATTACTGAATCTAGAAGTCTTTGATGTATTTTACTGGAGCTTATGCTATTTTACTAATGAAAGGTAAATATCGCATGTAAAGGAGCTTACAAAATATGCATTCTGGTCTGCTGCTTGCATAATAAGTTACAGATAAAGGATACAATCAGAGAATTGTGGTGCTTAGAAAATAAATTACACAATCAGCACAGTAGTTCCTCATAATCCAAATGCCAAACACAGTTATACGAAAGAACATGTCTATATAGGGAGTTTTACTGCAAGACAGTACATGCAGATTATTATAATCATTATTCATATTAATTGATTTTTTCATTCTGCTAAGAGCTACTGTGATTTTATTTCCACTCAGCCAATCTATGTCAAGACTGAGGTGTAAGTGAGGCAGCCTCACAAAAGGTAATATACAGTAAGTACCTCTGAGAGGAAATGCATTAAGAAAAAATATTATACATACCAATAGGCTTTCAAACACACACATTAATATTAAATACCTGCATTCTACAGCCCAAAGCTGTAGAGTTGAAGGTTAAGGTACATATTGTACATTTTTATAAGAGGGGACTGTGCTGCATAGATCAAATATTTTCCTTCAAGCCATATTTCCATCAATGTTAAATGTTGTATACCAGTTAAAAAGAAAATAAAATCTGGTATTTTAGCTCAACAAGCATAATCTCAATACTACCCCCCACAGCAACCATGCCTACCACATCACACCTTATTAGAGAATGAGGTAGGTGCTCGGTGACGTCACGTCAGAAGCAGGAACAAAAACAACAGAGAGGAGTTTGGTGAAGCTGAGCGAATGCTTTCGCTCAGCATTTAATGAATAAACAGAACAGAAAAATAAACGGTTGTAACAACAAACACACAAAAACAGGACACGGCACTTTCGCCAAAATAAACAGACATAAACAAAACGAACTAACACTAAACAAACGGTGGACGGACAGACACACAAACACGGTGAGTAAACAAACAAACAAGTATCGTGCTGGAGCTATCAGCACGCGATAGCAATTGTTTGTAAATATTTCACTCTCCTTCTCTCTCTCCGTTCTCCACTCTCGAACACCCAACCCCGAGTGAGTGAAAACATGCTGTTTTTATGCAGTTGTACCGAGACTCGATTGCTAGTCAATCATTCAATTGGAATCTCGGTACAACTGCACGTGAATTAATTAAGTGCACTCCGTGACCACACATTACATTTTAACTAGCACGTGAAGTGATTTGTGCCCTCCGTGCCTAAATATAAATCTACATTTTTAAATCACAAGTGAAACACAGACCCGTTTATATCCCGTGTACCGATGACTATACACCAACATTTACACACAACACGTAACACAAAATACACACAGGGGGCACTTTGCCACATATACCCCCTTGTGCAAAGCACACATGGCCTCAATGGCCACCTCCCCCTCAGTCCCAAAGTCCCGGAAGAGGGGAAGCAAGTTGTTTCTGGGGGTGGCCATGGTGAAATGTCTGGCACCCCCAATTCTTCGTGGCTGGCAGCTCCCTCTTCCGGGGCTTCAGCCACACTATCTCCTGCCGCGAAAGTGCAGCTGGGGAGCTGGTCTCCTGACCTCCCCCTTCTTCATTGCCGGCAGTTCCCCTCCGTGGGGCTCCGACCACACAATCTCCGGCAGCGAAACTGCTGCGGGGAAGCTGGTCTCCTGACCTCCCCCTTCTTCATGGCCGGCAGTTCCCCTCCGTGGGGCCGGCCACCCACTTCCGGCAGCGAAACTGCTGCGAGGGAGCGGGTCTCCTGACCTCCCCTCCTTCGTGGCCGCTAGCTCCCCTCCGTGGGGCTCTGGCCACCGTGTTTCCTGCCACGGAAATGCGGCTGGGGAGCTGGTCTCCTGACCTCCCCCTTTCTTCATGGCCGACAGCTCCCCTTCATGGGGTTCTGGCCATAGTGTAGCGACCCCAGGCGAAGCAGGACCCTCGACTACCCCAGGCGAAGCAGGATCCCTGGCGACCCCAGGCGACGGCAGCGGACCCTCGGGAGGCGACGGCAGCAGCAGCGGACCCTCGGGAGGCGATGGCAGCAGCAGCGGACCCTCGGGAGGCGGCGGCAGCAGCAGCGGACCCTCGGGAGGCGAACTTCGGGAGGAGCCCCTGGCCATAGAGGCGGCAGCGGGAGCTCCACTTCTCCCTCGTACCCTGTACCCTGTGTGGAGCAAAGGCAACCCCAGGCGATGCGGAGCGGCTGGCAACCCCAGGCGTCGCGGAGCGGCTGGCAACCCCAGGCGATGCGGAGCGGCTGGCAACCCCAGGCGATCGCGGAGCGGCTGGCAACCCCAGGCGATCGCGGAGCGGCTGGCAACCCCAGGCGATGCGGAGCGGCTGGCAACCCCAGGCGATGCGGAGCGGCTGGCAACCCCAGGCGATGCGGAGCGGCTGGCAACCCCAGGCGATGCAAGGCAAGCATCCTTGGGCGGCGAGGCAGGCATCCTTGGGCGGCGAGGCAGGCATCCTTGGGCGGCGAGGCAGGCATCCTTGGGCGGCGAGGCAGGCATCCTTGGGCGGCGAGGCAGGCATCCTTGGGCGAAGCGAGGCAGGCATCCTTGGGCGAAGCGGGGCAGGCATCCTTGGGCGAAGCGGGGCAGGCATCCTTGGGCGAAGCGGGGCAGGCATCCTTGGGCGAAGCGAGGCAGGCATCCTTGGGCGAAGCGAGGCAGGGAGTCAGGACTAGCTGGGGTGCAGGTGTTGGCCCTCTTCTCGGCCTCTGCGGCCGGGCGGTTCTTCCCCGTGCTTCACTCAGCAGCCTATGCAAGGGCTGCTGAGGACCGCCAGCATCTAGTCCTGGTCCTTCTGGTGAAGGGAGAGGCAGCTCCTGCTCCTCTCCTCGTGACGGTGGGGAAATGATACCAGCAGGCATTCCTCCTCTGCTGGTGGGGAAGTGATACCAGCAGGCATTTATCCTCTGCTGGTGGGGAAAGTGTTACCAGCAGGCATTCATCCTCTGCTGGTGGGGAAGTAATACCAGCAGGCATTCCTCCTCTGCTGGTGGGGAAGTGATACCAGCAGGCATTCATCCTCTGCTGGTGGGGAAGTGTTACCAGCAGGCATTCCTCCTCTGCTGGTGGGGAAGTGATACCAGCAGGGATTCATCCTCTGCTGGTGGGGAAGTGTTACCAGCAGGCATTCATCCTCTGCTGGTGGGGTTGGCGGAGGCAGAGGCAGCTCCTGCTGCTCTGCTCCTGCAGATGGAGGTGGCGGAGGCAGAGGCAGCTCCTGCTGCTCTGCTCCTGCCGATGGAGGTGGCGGAGGCAGAGGCAGCTCCTGCTGCTCTGCCGATGGAAGTGGCGGAGGCAGAGGCAGCTCCTGCTGCTCTGCTCCTGCCGGTGGAGGTGGCGGAGGCAGAGGCAGCTCCTGCCGCTCTGCTCCTGCCGGTGGAGGTGGCGGAGGCAGAGGCAGCTCCTGCTGCTCTGCCGATGGAAGTGGCGGAGGCAGAGGCAGCTCCTGCTGCTCTGCTCCTGCCGGAGGAGGTGGCGGAGGCAGAGGCAGCTCCTGCTGCTCTGCCGATGGAAGTGGCGGGACCAGCAGGAATTCACCCTCTGCTGGTGGAGGTGGGAGCTGCAAGCAGTCCTCCCATGGCAATGGAGGTGGACCCAGCAGGAATTCACCCTCTGCTGGTGGAGACTGGGGCTGTGGACGCTCTACCTTCCCCTTCTTGGGCCGTGGACGCACCGACTCCTCCCTCTTGGGCTGTGGACGCACCGACTCCTCCCTTTTGGGCTGTGGACGCACCGACTCCTCCCTTTTGGGCTGTGGACGCACCGACTCCTCCCTTTTGGGCTGTGGACGCACCGACTCCTCCCATTCAGGCGTAGGACGTTCGGGCTCCTCCCACTCAGGCGTAGGACGTTCGGGCTCCTCCCACTCAGGCGTAGGACGTTCGGGCTCCTCCCACTCAGGCGTAGGACGTTCGGGCTCCTCCCACTCAGGCGTAGGACGTTCGGGCTCCTCCCACTCAGGCGTAGGACGTTCGGGCTCCTCCTGCTTGGGCTGTGGACACTCAGGCTCCTCCCACTTGGGCTGTGGACACTCAGGCTCCTCCTCATAACTGCGGAAGGGACAGACGGCAAAGTAATGCTGCTGGTTACAGAGGCAGCACAACAGTGGTGACCTACAGCTCCTCGGGTGCCTGGCCCTGATGTACGCCTCCTCCTCCCTGTCCCTCGCTTCCCGGTCCTTTTTCCACCTCATCCTGTCTTCCATTTTTTTTGTTGTTGTTGTTTTTTTTTTTTTTTAAACCCCAAATTGCGGTTCCTGCTCTGGCCTGAGTCCCGGAGGCGCTGTAGATCCCGGTTCTGACACCACGTGTCACAAAGACGACTGAGCGGTGACGTCACGTCAGAAGCAGGAACAAAAACAACAGAGAGGAGTTTGGTGAAGCTGAGCGAATGCTTTCGCTCAGCATTTAATGAATAAACAGAACAGAAAAATAAACGGTTGTAACAACAAACACACAAAAACAGGACACGGCACTTTCGCCAAAATAAACAGACATAAACAAAACGAACTAACACTAAACAAACGGTGGACGGACAGACACACAAACACGGTGAGTAAACAAACAAACAAGTATCGTGCTGGAGCTATCAGCACGCGATAGCAATTGTTTGTAAATATTTCACTCTCCTTCTCTCTCTCCGTTCTCCACTCTCGAACACCCAACCCCGAGTGAGTGAAAACATGCTGTTTTATGCAGTTGTACCGAGACTCGATTGCTAGTCAATCATTCAATTGGAATCTCGGTACAACTGCACGTGAATTAATTAAGTGCACTCCCGTGACCACACATTACATTTTAACTAGCACGTGAAGTGATTTGTGCCCTCCGTGCCTAAATATAAATCTACATTTTTAAATCACAAGTGAAACACAGACCCGTTTATATCCCGTGTACCGATGACTATACACCAACATTTACACACAACACGTAACACAAAATACACACAGGGGGGGCACTTTGCCACAGTGCTCCACTTCTGAAATGGCAGTTAAACTTTTATAAGGACGGCTAGTGCTGTATTAAATTATATCTATAATGTATTATCAAGCAAAGTAAAGCAATGAATGGTTTACAGTAGATCGGTTTTACAGATTTTAGGGAGATTATGAACAGATTTAAAAGATGGGAAACAGATGGGAAAAAGATGGGAAAAAAGGCTGCAAATGATAGCAAATCGAATAATTCTATTGCAGTATTTCAGCTTTTTGGCAAAGGTTCTTGTTATCTGATCTTGAAAGATTGATATTTTAGTGAAAGTGAAGGAAGGGAAGAAGTTTCAAAGCTTGCTCTAGCAATGCTGACTTCACTGAGACATCCCTCTGAGACGCGCCTGGACTGAGTTCACCAGCCAGCTTTCTTTTTTTCATTTTTTTTTTATTGGCATCTAGAACTGAAACACAAAATATCGCTCTGCATCATAGAAAATATTCCAATGCATTGCAGTTTTTGTGCAGTGCATTAGATAGCTTCACAGGGCCACAGAAAGTACAATATTTAGCTGTAGTTTCTTCCAGATATGTTATTCCTCCTAAAACTGCAGATTAAGGCAAAGACTATTTTTTTGTTGAATAATTACAGTTCACAAAATTACCTGTTTCTTGAAATGTCACCAGCTTTTAAAACAATTCATTAACAGTGGAAATGCCCACGTAATGTGAAGCTGCAAGCTGTGTAAATAGCATTTCAATTTAAAATAGGTGCTGACCTGTCAAACAGCTCTCCTCCTGTGACCAATTCCAACACCAGACTGATCTCAACTGGGGTTTCAAAGATCTCTTTCAGTTTAATCTGTAAAGAAAGCATTTTGTAATGTGATGTTTTGTAACAATTTTAAGCCCAGGATAATAAATAAATAAATAAATAATAAATTGTAAACATTTAAGTCTGACATTCCTTTACAGAAGGCAACAAAGAAATAAACAAAAGTGGAGCTGTGGTTCACAATTCAAAAAGTAACCTTGAATTTATCGGTTAAGCCTAACACCTAATTTGCTGTTGGCTGACTCACTCTTAACATCATATGCGTTATTGTTCTGCATATATTTAAATCAAAACAACATTTAAACAATGATTAAGGAGGGGGCAAAAGAAAACTGTAGTTTTGTAAATGATATAAACAAATGGCAAGCCTTAAGTATCGTGTAATTTAATTTCAGAGTTGTATTCACAAAGATGTATCTGTTTATTTATTTTCTGTAAAACAAAAAACAAACTGATAATGTTACAGAATAAGAAATAATTATTCCCATGTAGGCAATTCACCTTCAGAGTATATATTTGTAGCTGGAATAGTGTGAATGTGTCCCATATCCAATTAAGACATACAGCACAGTACATTAGCACTAATCTTGGACTACCTCGTGTTAAGCTAGGTTAGTAAAACCATGTTTTGCTTTAGCAGCAGGAAAAATCTTAAGTTATTTCCAAGCTTTGTTAACCAGGGCTAGAGAGAATGCTTCCACATTTTGGGAGTGGGAATATAAAGTTATTATAAATTATATGGTATTTTCTTTTAAAATATTGCAAATTCACAAAAAAAAGTATTACATTTAGCTACATTATTTTAATGTATTTTCTTCCTAGAATGATCTGAAGCAGTGTGTGATTACTCTGCAGAAAGTTATACAAATTAAAACATTGTATAAGTAGTGGATTAATATGTTTGAATTAGTTTATAAATTATAAAATGTGGTTATTAGGGAAATACTGTAATGTAATTTGATAGATATAATTAAGACATACAGTACTATATATTAGAACCAATTACCACTATTCTTGGACCTCATGTTAATCTGGGTTAGTAGAAACCAGACAACCAGTTATTGCATGGTTTAAAAACATCTAATATGTATTAGTAATATATTTATATTTAAATCTACTATTCCTTTCTATGTAAATCTTCAGGCATCATGGTGTTGAGTATGTATCCATTTGTTTTCCTTTATCCTGTATTTTACATTATCTTGTTATTTCTTCTAAAACTACAAATTGAAGGTGTACCGTACATACATACATATAAAAAGCTACTTGTATTTACTTACTCTCCTGAGCTTCTCACAAGTAGGAGTGCAGTTATTACTCTGCACTAATGAGCCCCAAAGAGCACGAAGCATGTCTGCAGTTACAATTCTGACTTTTATATATACAGTATATATATATATATATACAGTGCCGTGAAAAAGTTTGTGAACCCCAATGATAATTACAGAAATTCCATAGTTTTACCATGATAGCCTTCTTGAATCAAAACCAGTCTTTTCTTAAATATCCAATAGGGTTTATATTAACCAATTCCATGTCGTTTGAAACAAAATGATGTATGAATTAGACAAACAATGAGTAATTAAGATTCAGGGTATGTGAAAAAGTAAGTGAACCCCTGGTTCAGTTAAGGGGATAATTAGAATCAGGTGTTTAAATAATTAGGTAGATCTTCAGGGGTGAGTTTGGGAGGCCCCACCCTATATAAAGATCAGAAACTTTGTGAGTTTGGTCTTCACCATACAGGTGTGTGGAAACATGTCATGCCATGATCAAAAGAAATCTCTGAGGACCTCAAAAACAGTTATTGATGCTCATCAGTCTAAAAAGGGTTACAAAACCATTTCTAAGGATTTGGGGCTCCACCAATCCACTGTCAGACAGTCTACAAATGGAGAAAGTTCAAGACCACAGTCACTCTACCCAGGAGCGGTCGTCATACCAAAATCACTCCAAGAACAAACCGGAAAATCATCAAGGAAGTCACAAAGAACCCCAGAGTAACATCCAAGGATCTGCATGTGAGTGTTCATGACTCAACTATCAGAAAAATACTGAACAAGAATGGTGTTCATGGAAGGATAGCCAGGAGGAAACCACTGCTCTCTAAAAAGAACATTGCTGCCCGTCTGAAGTTCGCCAAAGAGCACATAGATGAACCACAAGACTTCTGAAACAATGTTCTCTGGACAGACGAGTCAAAGGTAGAACTTTTTGGCCTCAATGAGAAACATGGTGGTGGGAGTGTGATGGTTTGGGGCTGCTTTGCTGCCTCAGGACCTGGACGGCTAGCCATCATTGACACAACCATGAATTCTGCATTGTATAAGAAGATTCTAGAGGAGAATGTCAGGCCATCCGTTCGTGAGCTGAAGCTTAACCGAAAGTAGGTTATGCAGCAAGACAATGATCCTAAACATACAAGCAGATCTACAAAAGAATGGCTGCAGAAGAAGAAATTCCACGTTTTAGAATGGCCTAGTCAAAGTCCGGACCTAAACCCCATTGAAATGTTGTGGCAGGACCTGAAGCGAGCTGTCCATGCAAGGAAGCCCTCAAATGTCACCGAGTTGAAGCAGTTCTGTAAGGAGGAATGGGCCAAAATTCATCAAAACCCAACGTTTAGTTGAAGTCATTGCTGCCCAACTTTTTCACACATGGATATTGAATGTTGAATCATTTGTGCATGAATAAATGTTGAAAAAGTATCATGTTTTTGTGTAATTTGTTTAATCAGGTTATCTATTATTACGACTTAGATTAAGATCTTATAACATTTTAGGTTTGAAATATGTGAAATATGTGAAAATTCTAAGGGGTTCACAAACCTTTTCTCGGCACTGTATATATATATATATATATATATATATATATATATATATATATATATATATATATATATATATATATATATATGTACACACACACACTTTATGCCATTTAAATTTCCGAATATTTAATTTTGCTTAATATTAACTTGCTTAATATTGTTTTATGTGTTATCCATCACTATTTATTGTTGTTTCTGCACATATTACCTACTAGTCCGTATCATTTTTTAAGCACTTCTAAAAGCTGATTTTGGTTTAAGAAATGTTGGGTTTAGAAACCACTAGAGTGTACAACTGTAAATTCAGCTTTTTCTGCAAAAGTGGCCTTACTGTTTTTTTTTGTTTTTTTTAATGCCTCACTATGAGTAAACTGCAAATGAATTCAAAATGATGTATATACCTCAGACCTGCAAATGAGACAGATAATTACAGACCGACACACAGATACAGGAACAGACAGAAAACAATGCAATCTGTTGCAATTCACTTACGATATTAGGATGTGAAAGTCGAAGTAAAACACCAATTTCCGTCCGAACAATCTTCTTGTCAACCTGCGGAATATGAGAAAAGCTGAAGTTAGCGAGATATTACCGAATTTCTGTTTGATCAAAGAGGACCCAAAGGGTAATTAGGAAATTATTTTAATGACCATTACAATTGCAATTGTACTGATTCTCATTAATTACTCTAAGCTCTAGATGAACTATTTTTAGGACAACAAAGTCTCTCTCTCTCTCTCTCTCTCTCTCTCTCTGTGTTCCACATTAAATCACATTTTAGTGGCCTATAAAATGTTTCAAAAATAATAATAATAATAATGGTAATATTCTTAATAAACACTGCTGCATCCATTTCAGTCATACAAAAACCCTGCAAGATACACTTTAACTCACACTCAAAAACACAAAATTCTACCAAATATCTCATCCTTTATTATATTAATCAAAGTCAAACAAAATACTGTCCAGCTGCACCATACATACAACTACGGCTCTCGTTACGCTCGCACAAATTCTTTTTTAAGCACCCAAGCAAAAAAACAACTATCCTTAAACAAGATATCTTTGGCAAATCATATTTTTAAAACCTTCTTTTTTCCCCTTCAACAGTACTAATTTAACTTTAGTAAAGATATAAATCAGTCAAATTTGTTGATTATGTTGATTATAAAGACATTTCTTAATATATTTACAAAATATAGCGATACAAAATTCAGCTGTACCATTGGTCAAGTAATTTGTTTGCACTTTTGGCAAACTGAGTTAATTAATAACAATGAATAACAACCGTCTTTTGTTGTGTATGACGTCAGTAGACGGCTCGGCTCTCCTTAACCGCACTGTGAGGGCTCGGTACGGCCCTGGTATTTTTTTCTCAAAAGTCCTATTCATTATGAGTCGAACAAGGTGCTACACATGATGGTAGGGTCTAAGTTGAGACCAGGGTGATTTTTCTGGTTAGGGTCACTTTTTAAGGTTGATCTTTGCCAGGTCACAGGTCAAAGGGGAAATTAAAAAAAAAAAATTAAAGATTAGCATTTCTGAACTCAGTGGGCCCGAAACCCCCCAGGTGAATTTTTCTAGCAAAATCTGAGACGGTCGGACAACAAAATGCCCCTTTTCTGTGAGTTAGCGTGGAATGACCCACCTCTAACAAATGAGCAATTGCTTAAATTTACCCACAGTACTCGTTCTATGTAACAGACACAGGATACCAATGGTCGTTAAAAAGTGTCATAATTGGATCTGGGGGTGGAAACTGCCTTTCTGCTGTTTGCCTCTGCTATCATCCTCCCCCTCATGCAATTACTTCATGATACAGCAGCCGAAGAGGGCATGCACTACACAGTCCCATATAAACACATAATACTTTCACAATGTGTGTTCCTACCCTGATCTACATTTCTCAAGCTGTATAGGTTTCCACCCCATAACCCAATTCCAAATAACCGCTTTGCTTTTTTTTTTATTCTTCATACAGTAAAAAGCCCTGGGCACATAACACACTAAGTGGTTTTGGTTCATTACACACATCTTGTTACATAGAAAAATCACAGCAGTGTAATATGTTTTAAGGCCACAGACTGACTTGGTCTACTTCCACTTGTGATTCATTTGTTTAATCCCTTTTAGAGTGTGATACCAGAAACATCAATAGCAGGTACTAGTTATAGATCTCCTTGTCTTTCATTAGCCTTCAGCTTGGGACACCTAACGGTCGCTGCGGTCAATCAACCATCAGGTAATGATGGTTACATCAGACATTAGTGCTTAAATAACATATTAATAGATGCTTTCTGAAGTGATCCTTAAAGGAAAATATGATACTGTTTGGTTTTCATTAAGCTGTTAAACAAATCCGAATTAAAAAGTGTTTTATAATTAAAGGCTCTGAGACAGGTCCCAGAAGCAGCTCCTCCTGATTTCTATCCACATGACTTCAACATACTTTCCATTTTAACAAGCCAGGAAATGAAAGCTGGTAAAGCAGGTATACTTCAGAAAGTTTCTCATTACTTGAAAGCAAAGGTTTCCAACATGGAGAAGAGGCACTTCTAGCTCAAATGAATATGGATGTTACATCAAAGGTAACAAGGCAATCATGTAAATGGATGACTGTATAATTATAATACAGCAGCAGTCAAAACTGTTAGAGTTAGATGACTTTAAGTACTTGGTTGTTAAAAATAATGAATAACCGTCATCCACTGGAAAAATCAAAAGGTCAACATTTTTGAAAGAAGCTCAAAACCAGAAATGCTGTGTTACCTGTATTCAACTTGCCTGCCAGCTCTCTACATGAAGTCTACTGAAGAATCCACTCGAGCTCTAATGCACACTAACAGGGGCAGTTTTGAATAAATTATGAAAATAAAATTGTATAGCATAGTAACTGTGCACCAATAAATGCACTCAATGTGCAAGAGAAAAGACCTTTGCCATTACTCACTGGCAGTGTCATCCAAAGCACTGCTGAATACCCAAAACAAAAAACTTTTCCAACATCCTAATCAACCAGGAATTTCACCATACAAACATTTCATTACCACGGCAACACAGAGTTTATGCAAGATTCAGATCAACACAATAGCTGTCAGTATCTCTGGAAAGGATCAAGACACCTTTTTAATGGTATTTGTAATGATATTTTTTGACATTAACACTAGAAGGATTAATTTGAGTCAAAGGCAGGGCGCGAAATAACCGACAGCACCGGCGGAAATTACATGCGCAAGCCACTTGCCGCAATGCCTCTCAAATTAAAATAAATTACGGCAAAAGTTGCCTATATGCATACTTGCCAACATTTGGAAACTGTTCAGCGGGTTGCTCGTCTCCGGGGGGCGGGGGGTCATACGCATCATACACATGGGAGGAGTCATACGCAAAGAACAGTCATTATCATATAATAGACACACACCCCCCCACCCCTCAACTCAACACGACACGACCATCATGACAGTAAATATAGACATAATGAAGCGTTCTTATCATTGAATAAGTTAGTGATCAGCAGATGTGTCAGCTGCAAATATCGGGACACGGGATATTTGCTAGGAAATCAGGACTGTCCCGACCATATAGGGACTGTTGGCATGTAATATGTGCCTTCATATGTGCCTTCATAGATAACATAATAGTGAACAAAACACAATCTTGAGAAGTGCATCGATTTCTGTTTTCATTTATTTTTGTGTAATACATTGTCACTACCTTATGTAGTTCTGCTTTTAACTAGTAAAATGTGCGCTTTCACAAAAGGGGTTAGAATGTGTATGCTTAAAAACAGCATGCCTTTTTTTCCCTGAATCGAGTGTCCAGCAGTACACCATAACAAACTGTAAATCCTTTACAACTGTACATTTACTGTGAAACTATATCAAGTCTGTCAAATGTAAACATGTAACATTATGTACATCCAGCTGTTCATCACTGTGATGCAGAGCACTCTCCATTGCCTGTTTCTATTTCCTGTTTTTTTTTTTTCTTTTCAAAGCCACATTGTTTGTACAGGTTTTGTAACAGCGATTAGCAAACTACAGTTGCGCTGACACACTGCAGACCGAACAACTCATTTGACCGCTATCGTTATTACACTCCAGCCATGGGTAAATCTTAAGCCAGTTTGCCTGAAAATCGTTCTAACTTTCCCTTCACTGGCATGGCTTATTTGTGGTGTTGTATCACCAAGGCTGTATTTTTTCATGGTGAGCACGGATTTCACGATTTCCATGAATGAAGAACCAGTGCCGTGTAATAATAATATCCAATTCTCTGTGAAAATCTCAATTTCTGAAAGAATACTATTTTTAGCATTTAAAAATGCACTGATTAAACATTCACTTCACCAGCGGACAACTTGTTATATGAAATCCAGTTGAACTTGCTTACCCTAAATTATGAAACACATGGCATAGAGTTTTTTTTTTTTTAAAAGGCTTTAATTACAGGACACAGACAAGCGCTATATTTAACTCTTGTTAACAGGGTGATAGACTTAAAAAATACCCTCAATATTAATTTTTTGCCAAAATACCCTTTGTATTTTTTTCATTATGAAAGTTTGTTTTTAAACTGGATATTTTTATACCATTTCATTTTTACAATGGAAAAGTGACCTATATTTTATTTTTGTAACAATTAGTGTGTGAATCACCCAGAAAACATTGATTTGTGTTTGTCTGAATTAACATTAACATAATAGGCTTTCTGTATTTATTTTTTGTTGTTTTATGAATGAGTATGAAATTGCCTTGGTGTCCTTGGATTGGATTTATATTTTACTTTTCTGCCCCCTAGAACTGCCTTGGTGCCCTGGAATCTTCACGCTCAACGAAGGCAACATTGCCTTGCTCTTCATGACCTTAACTTCATGCTCTGCAAAGGGTAGCAGTATTTAAATCTGTCACAGTTTAGGTCAATAACATTGCCCCAAACTGTCTATATCCCTGTCTAGAAAGTGCTAAATTAATTGGTTGACATCAACATTCAAACAGCTGATTCATGACAATATTACAGGCAGTGCAGCTCAACCATACACTGCTCATACGTTAACAAGAGTCCAGAGTTCAGCCGCGCCGACAGCACTCCCACTTCCTGCATCCTTAGGCACCAAAATAAACATGTGAAGTAATTATGTGAAATGTACCTGCACCATACCAATGGAGTCGATGACATTCTGAAATCTAAGAGATTTTGGTATATCTTTATGAGCTACAATGGTAAATACTGAGTCGCCTTTTTTATCAATCAGTATTTATTTCTATATTCAGGGACATAATATACCTAAATTTTTATTATTAAACAAATGTGAGTTTAAATTATTAGTAAGGACACAAGTTTTGATATGAAAGCTGAACATTAATATCAGCAAAGAACAAGTAAGTTACAAGTAAAATCAGGCTTATGTGATTTTGAAATACCACTACTGCATAATCTAAGTTAAATAATAAAAGATTTAGGTGGAGAGAGCACGTGTCCCTTCTGCCCCATGGGTTAGGCGCCTATGTGTGTGTGTGTGTGTGTGTGTGTGTGTGTGTGTGTATATATATATATATATATATATATATGTATATATATAAATGTCACATTCTGCATTTTATCACGTTGAAATGTTCTGGCAAGAATATAATGTGAGTTAATGAAAACAAGTTACTGATAACATGACTCTGGTTATTACTGTATCAGGCTCCGATTAATATTAATCACATTTATCACCCATGCAACCGATTGTGACCCCACTTAACATCATTTCAAAGTGCATACATGCATATTGACACCTTTTCTATACTGCACGCTACATGCTGACCTTTTTTGACATGCAGCAACGGCTGGCTTGCAGCGTCTGTTCGAGCTGCAGTGTTTAGTTTTGTAAGCAGTTAGGATTCTGCAAGTTCAAAGCCAAGCAAAGGCAGATTGAAAGAAATATGTTAACAACTCAAAATATAGAACGAACAAACCCTAAAGCACCCAGAATGACAACCAACATCACAAATTAGTAAGGACAATTTTAAAAACTATGTAAATCAAATGAGAAGCTACAATACTTGCGTTACTTGAACTTTGTATTCCTGACAAATTGCAGCAGCCCAATTTATAAATGTAGCTCATCTATTCCTCACTCAGACATTCAGTTTTTCCTGCCTCCAGCCAGACTGCACAGCCTCCGAGACGCCATTTGTATGGATTGGTGAAAGAACCGTGCATAATTTACAAGACTACGTTAACAAATCTATCTGCACCCATGAAAGATGCTGATGTGCACCATATTTTGGTCATTAAAATACCATCCACAGCAGATGATAGGGTTGTAATTCAACACAAGTATAAAACAGCTGTCAATTAAGGAAAATAACAGGATAATAAATTTAATTTGGATGAAAGTAGTGCACGGTTAATGCAATCTGCTGGACTCAGCTCATGGTTTCTGATGGCAGGGTCAGAGAGGCTTGGAAAGGGAACTGTATGAATTAGCAAAAGGTGGCAACTCAGCAGTAAGGAAAATCAGGAATATGTCAAGAGGTAAGTTTCCATATGAACACCAAATTGATGGCCAGCATGCTGAAACACTGGAAAAGTCTACTTTTATTCTCCACCATAACTGTTTCATACTTCAGTCTTTCACAGGACACCGTACTCCGGATATAGAGTCAAGGGTGAAGACACTGCAGCCTTTGTCAACAGAAATACTGGTTTTCCAAGCATCTCTCAAACAAGGGAAAAACCATGCAAGTTATGTATTCTGTTGGCAGTAATGCAATAATGTCTTGGCTCTCCTACATTAAGTTTTGATTGTTTCAAATTGTCATGGCTTTTTTATTGTATTTTTTAAAATTATTTTAAAAGCAGGAGAAATTTATAGCAGACTAATTTCCATACCCAACCCCAACCGTTGTATCCTGATTCGAAACCTGATTGAATGAGACTCAAGGACACAGTCTGTTGATGTAATTCAGTGGTTTGTTATTTGAAGGACATTATTACTGGTCAGCCTCTGCAACTTCCCATTGTTGTTAGACAAGACTGATAGCGCACAAGAAGATTAAGCCAATTACCAAATAAAAGGGTTTTTGTGGAAGGGAAACAAAAAAGTGTACTCATGTTTTTGCATTTGTAAATAAATATAAAAAACAAAAAAACAAATGAGACTGCATTTAATAAACAAACTAAGTAACGAGCATGTCTGTTTTTGTAATTGACATAAAAACATGATTATTATGTCTTTGAAATCCTGCTGTTGTGACTGTGATTGTGTTATGATTTTAAACCAGAACTCATGACAATACCCAGTGAAAATGAACATTTTCCTAAGCAATTTAAAGGAACCTATCCCAGTTTCGCTCTGAAGCTCACGTTTGCTGCTTTCAATGAATTAACTGGATTCTTTCAGCTGCATGCAGTTAATTTTGAATGTCTCAGAGTTATGTTGCATTCGAAGAGCACAGCATATTAAATAAAAAAGTGCACTGCAAATAAGCAGGAAGATTGCAAAGTGCATTCATGTTCAGCCTTAATGCATTGACCTTTTGCCTTTTCCACCCAGAGCAAACTACATTTAGGTGTTGTGCCGAGGATTTGCAGTTGAGCCAAGTGTAGCAGGAACACCTTTTGTTTATTTTTCAGACATACAGTGGGAGTTTATGGTTTTGCAAAGTATAGAGGGTGGCTGGCAAGATTTTTCTGGTTTTAAAAACTTGCCCTTGATTTCATGCTGTATCTTAAGGACTAGACTTATAATTAGGGCTTCTGATTTTCGGTTTTAACTGATAAAACCTCGATAAAACAACCCTGATACAAAAAAATGAAATCGGTGGATAGCCAATAAACACTGGAAAAACTGTGGAAATGGTTAATCAATTCACTTTGATTTTTCCTTTTTAATAAATACAATTATAATAAATACATTTCCCAATGTTGCTGGGCAATGTCCCGCCTTCCTGACTTGTATCTATCATTGATTCGTTCTGAATACTTTAAACCTGCCCCAACTACTGAGTGACAGCACATTCCTACATTTCTATTGGAGACTCCGCTTGCGAGATTTAAAACGAGATTACAATCAGGAATGGAGGCTTGTTAGCGGGATTTAAAGCTGTATTACAGTTAAGATACAGAGGATTTAAAACAGAATTGTGGCGAAATGTAAAAAAATACCTACACACAAAAACCCCAGAAGAATGTGCCGTGACCACAGGGATTTCGTTGTGGAAGACAGCAAAGGAAAGAAGGTACAACTTAAGTGTGCAAGTACTGTCGACTTACTACTATACATATTTTGACAGAAAAAAACGCAAGCATTTTGGAAAGTAACACTAATGTCATACAGTATATCAAAAACGAAAGCCTCAAAAAGAAACGATTTACATAAAACTCGAAAATAGCTAAAAAATAAGCACCAAAAAATACAATTAATAAAAACCAAAAAACAGAAGCCCTACTTATAATATATAATAATAAAAACAACATAATGGGATGTAGATTGAGGATATCAGCATACTACTCCCCATAGGGTAGTTACTTCTAGCTCCTGCAGTAGGAACCGTGAGGCCTAAATGAATACAATAAACCCTCATTAAAAATCTGTTTTAAGAATTCATACACTGCACATATACAACACACTAAATCAGTTGACATGTACCACAATATAGCAACTAATAAACAGCCATAAAATATAAGACACTATTCTAAAAGGTGTTATATCTGCTGCCAAAAGTGCAAAAAGAATCTTGGAACCAGTTGGGTCTATACCTGTCTAATATACTATTATGTGTGTTCTGCGTGATTCTTAATTCATATTTCTGAAGGGGGAAGCATATCAGTGTTGCACCTCAGTTCCAAATGCTTCATTTATGGGCTTCAGTGCTAAAAACCATGATGCTCAGGATCATGATCTAAGCAGAAACAACAATACACAACACACAGAATATTATTAAGCATGTAGTACATTATATATTAGGAAAACAATGATATCATGTATTTGTTTAATAATTTATTTAGCCTTGGGAGCTCTATAACAAATCAAGTTCTGCTTGGACCCAGTTAAACAGCTCATTAGATGAAGCACGTACCATACTGTAAATTGCAATAAGTTGCATCAGGGTCACGAAGCAGGTCAGCATCTCAGCTGATAATTAAAAACAGGATTTCTCAACTCCCAGTAGACAGATCTGACCTCTAGGCCACATGGCAATTAAAATTGGAGTAAATTTGATATTTTTTACTCAAAGATTCAATTCATACAAAGGTCCATGATGGGAACACTAGAGTTCATTGAAAGACACCATTAAAGAAAATAATGTCAGGAACGTACTGCTAACACAAACATGGCTGTCATTATTACAAACCTGCAACCTACTGGACCTTGACAAGTTCATCTACGCAATTCAATGTTTCATATATAAATAAATAAGGAGTAGGTTAAGGATTAGTTCAAACAACAGTACTTTGTGACCTAAATTCCCCACCAAAGCTGCAAATACAAAATTAGAGCTATCAGTTTAATCAAAAAGTAAAGTGCTGTGACTTACGTTCACGGTCTGCACATGTAAAAATGCAAAAGTGACACATGGAAATAATGAACCTCTCTAACACTCTCCCTTACTTCTAAATTATACCTATACTGTATCGTAATGCATGTGAAATAAATCAACCAATGAGACTAAAAGATGAAGTTTAGCGGTGCGTCAGGGAATACAATTGTATTATCCAAGATACATGGTATGGTATTGTATGCTGCTTTACTAGCACTGCTACAAGACACATTACATTACAGCACAGTAAAAAGACAGAAACCAAACATGCTACATAACCACACTGCTGCTGTATCGTAGGAAGAATGTAAAACTAGTTGGAAAACAACATTGCGCCCTATTCACTTACAGTCTTCTTCAGCATTTTCACAGCATATGGCCTCTGTGTTCCTTTCTGCCGGCACCGAAACACAACTGAAGTAGCCCCCCTGTGTGAAGAAAATAAGGCAGAGGGTCAGCACACTGGTCTATGATACAATACCGTCTAGTGAAAAACAATGCACGGTTTTAATACCATTGGGTATACATGGTTCATCACAATCAGCAGTGAAACATGTGACAATGTGGCACCTGTTGGTAAATAAACAACTAGCTCAGTAAACAATGTGTTTTTAATCCATTGAATAAACCACTGAACACTTCTCATATGAACAAACATGTTTTAGTGGTGTGGCAGGGTTGAAGCCTGCCGCTGTAAAATATAGTTTTGTTTAATTCTAAATATGGCTTGATGGGATTTGGTTTTGTTGCGTACTAAGTTGCGTACTAGCTAGTACTGTACTATCTCGGGATCATCTCCAGCTGCGTACTAAGTTAGTACCAATTAAATCGAAAAAACAAGCAGAACAAAGTTGGAGACTAGCTGATCCCCAGCTTTAGTACAGTACTAAGGATCAAGCATTGTTGTTGTTATCAAACAGGAACTGAATCATTCTTTCATTCATTCATTATCAGAACCGCTTTATCCTTTTACAGGGAGCCAGACACGGCGCAAGGAAGAATAGCTCTGAATCAGAACATTTGAAATATTTGTAGTAATGTATGTATTTTACAATAATATAAGCTAATAATAACTTTACAATGTTACAAATAGGCCAACATTTATACATAAATAAAAATTGGTCTCTAACATATATTTATATGTGTGCACATAACAATTGTTTTATTTTTTATTTAAGATATATATGCATGGTAAAATACTCCATATCAGGGCACACGGACTGCCTATAAAATACTCAACCAAGTGCCATGAAATAAACTAGAAAAGCTTTTTGATTACAACATTAGCTTTATACATGATACAGACAGTTGTAGCTCAAGCGGTGGGGCCCAGGCTGTTTTAAAGGGAGTAAAGGATAACCGTGGTCAACACACACAGGCTGTTTCAACACCGTTCTCATCGGACCACAACAAGTACAAAACAGGGAAGGGGTGGTATTCCGAAGAAGTATCATAGATAATCACTTCTAAAAACACCCTGAGAAAAGCACTGTTTATTTTATTTTTCAATGTGCCCCCAGGTCCTACTACGTAAAATAACACTTAACTCACATTCTACCCACTGTGTCCCTACTCCTCAATATCCCTGCTCGCCCCTAAGAACCACCAGTGTCAAGTCCCCTTAAATTAAAGGGAATGAAAAGACTTGCTGCCCCCCACCCCCCTCAAGAAAAAATAAATAAATATGTCTCTCAAATGTGAAACCTACTATCGCATACTACAGGCTCTACATGCATGACTGTAATGCTGCCGACACCTTCCTATATTATTAGTTAGAAATAAATAATAAAGTTAAAGGTATGGTAGTCGTAATGTAATTTTATTTTACTACTACAATATCCGTACAGGCAGCAGATGCTTCAAATATAGTGACGACATATATATATGTGTATATTATATGCACACATTATTATTTCAGCAAAAATAAACTGCCAGTACATTCTGGGACTTTCACATGTCTTCCACTATTCCACTTAGTACGATACTAAAATTCTTAGTCCATAGCAAGAGTTAGACTAAGTTAGTCCCGTACTTAGCATGCTCTAGAGGGCAGCAGCAGTTATTTTTGGGTTCGTTGCAATGGAGACCTTTTTTAGTACGCAGCTGGGGACTAACTTCAGCTCCAAGTTTGTTGCAATTGGTATTTAACTTGCATACTAGTTTAGTTTGGAGCTGCGAACTAACCACGGGATCATCCCCAGTTAGTACGCTGCTTTCAGTTTGTTGCAATTGACCAAATATGTTTAATTTGTTTAATTTTGGATATGGCAGGGCTGGGAGGTTAAACTTCCCTCCCTGCCTAACTGAAAAGAATGTGCAGCAGGTGGCCATGTGTCAACTGAAGAACTGACAATCAATTAACCCTGGTCACCTGCCTTTAAAAAAGGGCTGGAAAGGCAGTCCTTTGTTCTGTGCTGTTCCATGCTATGTGTTGCTTTGTTACCAGAGGAAAAAGACTCAGGACTGCGCTTTTAAGCAGGGTGACAGAACCAAACTTGAAGAACATCTGTGTGTTTAACCAGGGTTCTTTGTAAAGGGATTATGACCGTGCGTTTAACCAGGATAATTGCCACTTTAGGTTAAGGGATTAAGGTAGAGGATTTTAATCCCACACCAGTGTTTATTTAGTTTGTGGCAGTGTCCCGTTCCTGGTGATTGACCTACCTGTATAGCGGGAGTAGCGCACGGCCCAAGCTTGGCCACCTTTTATGTTTTAGTTTTTGTACAGTGTTTAGTTTTGTATTCATGTGCACTTGGGTATATTGTCTCCCGCACGAGGGCTACCATTGTAGGTACCCTAGTGGCGGCCACCAGCAACTGCAACCCGTGTGTAATAAATAAAACGCGGACGCCCAAGCGGTGTTCAGACTACAAGCCCTCTCTCTCGACTCTCAGCGGATACCCACACAGTAACAGAACGCCCCTGTTTCACGTGGTAATGAACGCTTAATATGATTCCTTTTTTTTAGAAAAAACAGTAACAATCAAAATTCAATATATTTTTGTATTAAGTTTATATTAGGCATGATGGATCTTTTATCAGATTTATTCATCTAATTTTGGAAATGTGTTTTCTCTTTTATGCAGGTATTATGTGTCTGGGGTAAATTACATATTTATTTCTGAGGCCTGAAGAATAATTTCATTGCACTGTATAAGCATAAGACCAGCCCAGTATGAGAAGTCTTTGTAAATTTTAATACCATTTTTCCAGTACTTTAAAAAAATAGTACCCTTTCATTTTACATTTTACTTCTGTACTGCGGACAATCTGTGTAAATGGTGTCAAGGACATCCTTAATACCCCATCTTGCAATCCCTAATCTTTCTGTTGTGTGCAGTTTCAGAACACAATAGACTTCCTCGTACCTTCGACACTCTTCAAACGTGACCATTTCATATTATTGTGTGGAGTTGTGCACATAATGTGACAATGTGGCTGTAAAATACGTCAGCCAATTGAGCCAACACAGAATGTACAATTTTGTAAGCTACCTATGTCAGTCACTTTACAGCATCGTAACTGCTCGCATGCAACAGCTTCCCACACAAAGGTACCAAGACGTTCAGCAGTTATAGCTGTATACTCTACATGTATTGCAGTAACTGTAAAGAAAGAAGAAAAACAAAAGTGACAGCCTGGTACAAGACACCCTGACACAAGTAATATCTGTCTCATCTCCTTTTCCACTTGCATGATGATGTATTCCACTTTCTCGTCTCCTCACATTACTGTCATTGTAACATTGCAACATCACAATCCTGCGTCCTTGTAGTGAAATACAATTTGACAAGTTCATACTGCGTCAAATGTGCCTCACCCACTTTGTGTAATAATCCTCCATTCATGAGCTATTAGGTATGCCCATATCCCCTTCGGTCATGTTTTTTTGTTGAATTTTCTTTTAAATTTGAAAACAGTTTGTGGGAACTCTATGGGGTTCGAGAAGTCGCCCTGACAAAACTTGGAAAAACATATATCCATTATAAAATAGATACATGGATAGGAAACTTAACACGGTACAATTATGCCTGCAGTGACTGAAGTGAATATATACATGTGGCGGAGTGTCCCGCCCCTATTTATTATTATTTGTGTTTTGTTTGCGGCGCAGTGAAAAGCGCCGCGTCTTTTATATTTATATTTAAAAACCCCGTGAGGATGCATGACTGATCAGCTACTGATTATTTAACTAGCTGACAGTCATGCATCCTTACCAAACGCTGCAGACTGTGGCCGAGGGTAATAAGATAATTAACAGCTAGTTAACCCCTCGGCCAGAGTATAAGAACCGACAGCTGTCTGTGCGGCGAAGTGGAGTTTTGGAGTAGAGAGTACGGGAGAGCGGAGAGAGAGAGCGCATAGACAACATAAAGCAATTGCTAAAACGTGCTGGTTTAGCCAGCACGCCACTTACTTGTTGGTCTGTTTATTCGCTTGGCCCTCGTGCCCTTTGGTTTGTGTTTTGTTTAAATCTTTTGTTTTGTTTGTTTGTTTATTAATAAATACGCTGAATGCCATAGCATTCAGCTTCACCCGCCCATCCACTGTTTGTGATTCAGTTACTTCCTGGTCCGTGACGCCACCACTGCGAGCCAGACTGTCACATATGGTGTCCTGCGTGGGACAAACAACGCCTCCAACAGCCGGACCAGGAAAAGGACGTTTTTTGTTTTTTTCAAACAGTATTTTTTTGTGTTTTTTGGAAAAAAATAAAAATAAAAAAAATGGGGAAGAGTAGCCGGAGGAGAAAGCAGCAGCAACAACAACAGCAGCAGGAGGCGCAGCAACAGCAGCAGGTCCTTACCACGCTGGACGCCTGCCTCACCTGCCTGAAGGGTGAGGAGTGGTGCTTCAGCGGTTGGTGAGGTTGGGCACGTGGCACCGGACCAACCCCTCCATGGCAGGAGAGGAAGGAGCCTGAGCATCCAGAAAGGGTGAGAGAGGACCCGCATCCTCCGAGGCGGAAGAATCCCGCCTCCTCTGAGGGGATCTGGGACTGGCTGGCGGAGCCTGAGAGGGATATAATGGTCGCCTCCCTGCTGTGATCAACCTCCTGTGGGCGAGAGATGGGGAGCGCTGGGAGGCCTGGGAACAGAAACACCAACCAGCATCCCTCCCAGACATCGCAGCCATGGTGCTCAACTACCTGGCTGCAGATATGGGAGGGGCCCCGCTGCTGTTTCCAGCGCCAGAGGGAGAGGAGCCATCGCTGCCTCTCCAGCCAGAGGGAGAGGAGTCATCGCTGCCTTCTCCAGCCAGAGGGAGAGGAGTCGCCGCTGCCTTCTCCAGCCAGAGGGAGAGGAGTCGCCGCTGCCTTCTCCAGCCAGAGGGAGAGGAGTCGCCGCTGCCTTCTCCAGCCAGAGGGAGAGGAGTCGCCGCTGCCTTCTCCAGCCAGAGGGAGAGGAGTCGCCGCTGCCTTCTCCAGCCAGAGGGAGAGGAGTCGCCGCTGCCTTCTCCAGCCAGAGGGAGAGGAGTCGCCGCTGCCTTCTCCAGCCAGAGGGAGAGGAGTCGTCGCTGCCTTCTCCAGCCAGAGGGAGAGGAGTCGCCGCTGCCTTCTCCAGCCAGAGGGAGAGGAGTCGCCGCTGCCTCTCCAGCCAGAGGGAGAGGAGTCGCCGCTGCCTTCTCCAGCCAGAGGGAGAGGAGTCGCCGCTGCCGCCTCCAGCGCCAGGGGAGAGGAGCCGCCGCTGCCGCCTCCAACGCCAGAGGGAGAGGAGCCATTGCTGCCGCCTCCAGCGCTAGAGGGTGAGGAGCCCTCGCCACTGTCTCCACCACCAGGAGCAGAGCAGCAGGAGCTGCCTCTGTCTCCACCACCACCAGGAGCAGAGCAGCAGGAGCTGCCTCTGTCTCCACCACCACCAGGAGCAGAGCAGCAGGAGCTGCCTCTGTCTCCACCACCACCAGCAGCAGAGCAGCAGGAGCTGCCTCTGTCTCCACCACCACCAGGAGCAGAGCAGCAGGAGCTGCCTCTGTCTCCACCACCGCCAGGAGCAGAGCAGCAGGAGCTGCCTCTGTCTCCACCACCGCCAGGAGCAGAGCAGCAGGAGCTGCCTCTGTCTCCACCACCGCCAGGAGCAGAGCAGCAGGAGCTGCCTCTGTCTCCACCACCGCCAGGAGCAGAGCAGCAAGAGCTGCCTCTGCCTCCGCCACCTCCACCAGCAGAGGGTGAATGCCTGCTGGTTCCGCCTCAAGCACTGTGGGAGTACTGCTTAACGCTCCCAGCTCCACCAGCAGAGGGTGAATTCCTGCTGGTTCTGCCTCAATCGCTGTGGGAGGATTGCTTGCCCCTCCCACCTCCACCAGCAGAGGGTGAATGCCTGCTGGTTCCGCCTCAACCGCCGTGGGAGAACAGCTTGCCGCTCCCAGCCCCACCAGCAGAGGGTGAATGCCTGCTGGTTCCGCCCAACCGCCGTGGGAGAACAGCTTGCCGCTCCCAGCCCCACCAGCAGAGGGTGAATACCTGCTGGTTCCGCCAACCGCCGTGGGAGGACTGCTTGCCGCTCCCACCTCCACCAGCAGAGGGTGAATACCTGCTGGTTCCATCTCCACCTCCACCAGCAGAGGGTGAATACCTGCTGGTTCCACATCCACCATCATGGGAAGGACTGCTCCTGCCCTGCTTCGCGACCGCCCAAGGAGGCCTGCTTCGCACCGCCCAAGGAGGCCTGCTTCGCACCGCCAAGGAGGCCTGCTCCGCATCGCCTGGGCTGCCTGTTGCTCCGCGACGCCTGGAGAGCCACCAGTTACAGGGTACGAGGGAGAAGTGGAGCTCCCGCTGCCGCCTCCATGGCCAGGGGCTCCCTCCTGAGTTCGCCTCCCGAGGGTCCGCTGCTGCTGCTGCCGCCGCCTCCCGAGGGTCCGCTGCTGCTGCTGCCGCCGCCTCCCGAGGGTCCGCTGCTGCTGCCGCCGCCTCCCGAGGGTCCGCTGCTGCTGCCGCCGCCTCCCGAGGGTCCGCTGCTGCTGCCGCCGCCCCGAGGGTCCGCTGCAGCTGCCGCCGCCCCGAGGGTCCGCTGCTGCTGCCGCTGCCTGCTGAAGGTCTGCAGCTGCTACCTTCGCCTCCCGAGGGTCCTGTTTTGCCTGGGGTCGCTACCAGTCCTGCCATGCGGCAGGAAATACTGTGGCTGGAGCCCCATGAAGGGCAGCTGCCAGCCATGAAGAAGGGGGAGGTCAGGAGACCAGCTCCCCGCAGCAATTTCGCTGCAGGAGAGGGTGGCCGGAGCCCCACGGGGGAGCTGCCGCCATGAAGAAGGGGGGCAGGTCTGGAGACGCACCCCTAAAATTTTTGGCCAGAGGAGCCGCCTGTGCGCTGGCCATTGGAACGCTATGGCTGTTTGGGTGGGAGGAGGACATCCCACCGTGGCCGCCACCTTTGGCCTGTTGCTGCCCCTGTTCCTGCGCCGGGACTGCTAGCCGGGACTTTAGGGAATAAGGGGGAGGTGGCCGAAAGGCCATGTGTGCTGCGCATGGGGGCATGTGTGCGGAGTGTCCCGCCTCTATTTATTATTATTTGTGTTTTGTTTGCGGCGCAGTGAAAAGCGCCGCCTTTTATATTTATATTTAAAATCCGTGAGGATGCATGACTGATCAGCTACTGATTATTTAACTAGCTGACAGTCATGCATCCTTACCAAACGCTGCAGACTGTGGCCGAGGGTAATAAGATAATTAACAGCTAGTTAACCCCTCGGCCAGAGTATAAGAACCGACAGCTGTCTGTGCGGCAAGTGGAGTTTTGGAGTAGAGAGTACGGGAGAGCGGAGAGAGAGAGCGATAGACAACATAAAGCAATTGCTAAAACGTGCTGGTTTAGCCAGCACGCCACTTACTTGTTGGTCTGTTTATTCGTTTGGCCCTCGTGCCCTTTGGTTTGTGTTTTGTTTAAATCTTTTGTTTTGTTTGTTTGTTTATTAATAAATACGCTGAATGCCATAGCATTCAGCTTCACCCGCCCATCCACTGTTTGTGATTCAGTTACTTCCTGGTCCGTGACGTCACCACTGCGAGCCAGACTGTCACAATACAGTAACAATGTTATGACCTTTTCTGTTTCAACAGATTGAATCCATATTCTAGCAATGCATCCCATAGCTGTTGTACTCATACTTAACCATTGATTAACATTTATAACATGATATGGCAGTGTAAAAGGGTGTGAGAGAAGTGAGTGAAAGAGATTTTGGTTGCTAACGCTGGCATGTGCGTTTAGGCCAGTGGTGCACAACTCGGTCCTGGAGGGCTGGTGTCCCTGCAGGGTTTTATTCCAACTGCACCCTAAAGTACTTTATTGGACCTTATTAGAAGCTTAATTGGTTATCTAATTTAGGGTATGGTTAGAACAAAAACCAGGAGGGACACCAGCCCTCCATGACCTGAGTTGTGCACCACTGGTCTAGGCTTTAAAAAAAAAAATAGTGCAGGTGCAATACCATGCACCACCACCGAGCTACTGCACCAACCCTGGTTCAGTATCACTCAGCATGGTGTTGCTCTTTCAGCAGGGCAGTGACTTACACAAACAGCAATTACAGAAATCTGAACAAAATGCCAAACAAAACAGTATAAAACACAAAATGCAACCTACAGTAGTTTGGCCGTGCACTGCTCCCCATAGAAAGGGAGGTCCCGCACCAGGAACGCTACTAAACAAAACAAACTAAATCTATAATCCCAATGTTTTACCCTACTTGGTGAAGGGCTCTGCAGCTTCTCAGTTTAACAAAACCTACTAGTCCTACTGCAGCTGGAGAACAAAAGAGCTGGCTCTCAGCTCCTCTCTAATACATGCACCAAGGCTGGAAATCAATTAGAATCTGACCACGTTCCACACATGTTCTTTCCAGGGATTGTTGTTTGTTTTTCTTAACTCCAATTTACTATTTTCAGTGAAGCACACTCCTTGTTCATTGTTATTTATCTTGAATAGTAGTCTATTTTATATCTCCCCAGTACTTCATCCTTTAATGTTCCCGACTCAACCTTTCCTTGTATTGTGTCTGCATGTGCACTCTGGACCACACACAGTCACTGGAGTCTTGCACTGAAATTGATAATTGAGTAAATATAATAATAGCATGTGTTGACTCAATTAAGACATTTCTAAAGTAAACTTAATGAAAATTAGCATAACAGATGACCTTGTTTTTTTTTTCTTCCAAAACTGCCTCCCTCACATCGACCCTCTGCTATAGCAAGATCTCTCGATTTATGGAAAATAATTGTGAAATCTTATATTATAGTGAAAGTTATTTAATCTCATATCAGTGTTTACAAAGACACTGCGCACCCATTTTTACTAGGCTATAATATAAAGCCTCTGTTCTTTATTTTATTGCATACATTTTGTTGTGTTGTTTTTTATTTGTGACTTGTTATTTTGTCTGATTTTTAATGTGTTTTTCTTTTTTTAAATTATGCAATCTGTTCGCTTGTTTCTTATTTCAGTCATCTGTGATGTCTGTATGGTCTTTATAGTTGTTATTGTAAAAGACCTTTGGGATACTATATTGTATGTAAAAAGGACACAAGTGTTTGGCTATTGTCAGATTTTTTTAAGCTTTAGTTTTTATTTGCAACCTTGGTCTTTTTTTTTTTACAGCTTTTACTTTGTAAAGACCTTTAGGATCCTTATAATGAAAGACGCTACCTAACAAAGATTAAGATGACATTATTATTATTATTATTATTATTATTATTATTATTATTATTATTAATAAACAATACACCGATGTTCGAAAGCAAGAAGGATGTTCTTCATTACAGTGAATATGTGATGTCAAGGCCTTGTCATTTGTCTCTTTTTGTGGATGATGTATCTTTGTTCTCTGGTTTCAAATACTCATTGTCTAATCCTAATTTGTTTAAAACATTATACCAGACATTTAGTGTATTTAATAACTGGTTTTAATTTTTATTTTAAATGTTTAAACAATTTTCTTTGGGAGCAGTTAGGAGATGTAAATAGTCAGATTGCTTTCCAAATGGTTTCATGTGGGTACATCCGGCATTAACATTTTTGAAAATCCAGTATTGCACCGAATATAGCCTTGCAGCCAAATAATATTTCTCTAGAACAGGCAAGGATAGCCCTCCTAGTTTAGAGAGTGAGAGTCTCCTTTTCTTTATTCTGGGCTGGGAACCTTCCATTGAAAATCTACCCAACAGAGAGATTGGCAGCATTTTACAGTTTAGCATGTTTTACTATTAATTCTAATTATTATACTGATTATTGGTAGCCTAAAACTTAGTTCCAATCTTCACATAATATAATTCTTTACATGCAAATTTACATTTTCCCATCCAACTAACAGTATTATTTTTCATGGACCCAGGCTCCCCAATTCGTATCGTAATCTTTTTAGTTGTAAAATTGACTGCACTGACACTGGAAATGTGAAATAATCCCCAGGGGCTTTGCGTAACCCTGTAGAGTCCACTCAGTATTTTCTGTAGGAGTCTAAAACTTTCATAACTTTTTGCAGTAGCGAGTTTTTAGCTGGTAAAACAAAGCTGACTGCTTAAGGGTTATGTAAAAATAACTTCTGTTCACATATTAGACTTCTGTGGCTTGTACAAGTGTCAATGATAATGAAAGTTGATAATGAATGCGTATGCTAGCTGTAGGGTACATCATACAATTAACAGCTTTTTAATTAACTTGAATGGAAATACATCACTGTTGAGCTCACAAAAGCGCCAAGTTTCGGAGACATTGCAACTTCATCCATCCAGGGTGTTAAGACATACAGTATGGGGTCTGTTCAACTGAACTTGACAAAGGTAGATCTAAAAGAGTAGGAGTTTCTGTATCGAGCAACTGTGTTACCTGCCTGTGTCACTAATAATACACTGTGATGGTCACAAAGAACTAATGATGTTGACTGGATTGCTGTTCGTCCATAAGCATAGCACATTTATTCATAAAGCATTCTCATTAACATGTTTGCAATAGCGATCAAAACATCAACAGCACTGTTAACATGGACAGCAGTCACTCAAATACATTTATAATCAGGATTTATTTTTCATTTCCATAACTATTTTATGCAATCATTCAGAGTGGTTCTGGGTTTTGTTGATCCAACAGCCCCAACTACACCCATATATATATATATATATATATATATATATATATATATATATATATATATATATATATATACACACACACACACACACACATACACACAGATGAACCCGTTTTATATCACCTCGCTTAACATCATACCCCGTTTATTATCACAATCTTTGAAAAACCAGTCTCCATGCACCAAGGGTTCTTTGAGAAATCACCTCTCTTAATATCATCTCACAAACTTTCTTATTGTCACGTTTTGTGCAGCCTGTCAAATGCTGCGTGGCCAGGCTTTACTAAGTAACCACAAGATATATTAATTTCCAACTAACAACCAATAATCATCTCGGCTGATAAACTGACATTTTGTGCAGCCTGCACAAATGCTGCGTGGGCGGTCTTAACGGGATACAGTTCAGTTACAAAACACCAACATCACCTAATTTTAACAGTCAGTCCTACAAATGCACACAAAAAAAACACCAAGTGCAACACCTAATTGATAGCTCTCATCAGTCAACAATTTGTGCCTTTTTTAGATAATGACACAAACTGTTTAATTCATGCTAATGATACACAATGTATTTGTCCAGTAGTAAACTATATGCATTTGTTTAAATGTAAAGAGTGACTAAATGTACAGTGTGGCAGAGCAGGGCTCTGCCCTTTTAAATATTGGCAGGGATGGGGTGCCTGTTTATTTTGTGTTTTTTATTTAAGAAAAGTCTTTTGTTTGAACTGCAGTCTCTGGGCCTCATCCCTTGCACCATCCTGTCACATGTGGTGTAAGAAGTGGGATATAGCGTCTCCAGGAGGCTCGGAGCAGTACTGCAAGAATAGCAAATTTTTTTCGTGAGCGTTTTTTTTGAAGAAAAAAGAGGATGGGAGGAAAAAGGAGGAAGAGCTGCAAGAGGCAGCAGCAACAGCTGCCTCCAGGGGACACCAGCTCAATCTACATAGTAGATGAGTGGTGCCCTGGTTGTGGGGCATTTGGACACACAATGGCCATCTGCCCCACCCAAACAAAGGTGAGGAGAAGGAGGCAGAGAGGAAGGAAGACATGGGAGGAAGAGGAGTGGTGCACCCACTGCATGCAGTACGGGGGTTAGGCGCACATCTGCCTGGAGGTCTTACAGGACACAGACCCGGAGTGGGAGGAGCCCGAACGTCCTGCGCCTGAGTGGGAGGAGCCCGAACATCCTGCCCCTGAGTGGGAGGAGCCCGAACATCCACAGCCCACGAGGGGGAAGTCGGTGCGTCCACAGCCCGCGAGGGGGGAGTCGGTGCGTCCACAGCCCACGAGGGGGGAGTCGGTGCCCACAGCCCACGAGGGGGAGTCGGTGCGTCCACAGTCCACAAGGGGGAGTCGGTGGCCCACAGCCCACGAGGGGGAGTCGGTGCGCCCACAGTCCACAAGGGGGAGTCGGTGCGCCCACAGTCCACGAGGGGGAGTCGGTGCGTCCACAGCCCACGAGGGGGAGTCGGTGCGTCCACAGCCCACGAGGGGGAGTCGGTGCGTCCACAGCCCACGAGGGGGCAGTCGGTGCGTCCACAGCCCAAGAGGGGGGAGTCGGTGCGTCCACAGCCCTGGAGGGGGGAGTCAGTGCGTCCACAGCCCTGGAGGGGGGAGTCGGTGCATCCACAGCCCAAGAGGGGGAAGGCCGAATATCCACAGCCCAGGTATCTGCCAGCAGAGGGAGAATACCTGCTGGTGTCACCTCCTCCGACCGTGGGAGGACTGTGTGTCGCTCCCACCTCTGCCAGCAGAGGGAGAGCTCCTGCTGGTTCCGCCTCCACCTCTGTGGGAGGACGACTTGCCTCTCCCACCATATAGAGAGAGAGAGAGAGCAGGTACATAGGGCCATGCCTGGAAAGAAGCATATACACTTTCTGACTACTGAGATAAGAAATGTAGTTCACTGAAATAATGGCATGAATCTTCCTCTCCTTTCTCAAATGCCCAAACCGCTGCATTGAAAGAATCCATTCCCAACATAGGAAGTGTGTTGCTATGGAGCTGACGTCACTGCCCTGTGACTTTTGCTAGTGCATTGTTTAAAAAACCGCTTCATCAAGTAGATATTTAATTTGCTTTGTGTTGTTGTGCAATGCGTGTGTACATGATAACAGTATGATAATGCTTTGTTTTTAATTGTTCTGTATATTTTAGTTTGTGGTGTGCAGTACAAAATAAAACAAAGTAATTCTAAGTGAAATTGTCTATGTATAATGCAGCTAAGGCATGCGCAGTTAGACTGTAAAAATGAGAAGCCAACTCCAGGACCATGATATAGCCAAATCTACAGTATAGCGAGGGGCGATATAGCGAGGGGTGGGTCTATTAGACTTCTGTGACTTGTACAAGTGTTAATACACGCACATTTTTACATATTGTCTTCTGGTGTAAAGAGAATCAGTGGACCACAGAATGAAACAAAACAGGACGGTGCCTGTATATTTACTCAGTTGCAAACACAAAGTAAACAAACAAAATAAATGTATCCCAAAACACCAGCTACGTTACAACACACAGTTGTTTAACATTTAAACTACAAACACGTTGTACACACGGTACTTCACTGTTACCAGCTACCTGGTAGTCTTGCTAATGGAGCTTCAAGATCCCATTTTACATCATGTGGCTGTTCCCAATTAGCATCAATTAGCTAATTTGGGAACAGCCACATTCTCACATGTATTTGGCAGGGATAAAAATTAACCCCATCCCTGCCAACCACCACCAAAACACATAACCCCGTCACTATTTACAGGCAGAGCTCTACAGGCTTTAGGACCCCAGGTTTGAAGAACAAAGACTACATCTGGTAGAAGCTTTTAAAGTGGGCAATTAAAGGGTTAATGATTTTAATGGAATGGTTAATTGTTTAAATGATTGGGTGATCATTGAATTGTGCTAGTACCAATGGGCAGTGTGAGACAGAAGGAGAGAACAAGTGACCAAGACCCCAAGACCCCATTCACATGCTGTGGAAAAAGGTGTTTGGAAATACTTTGCTTTGGAACAGAAGTGAGTCAGCATGTGTTGTATCACAGAGGGCAGAAGGAATGAGCCCCCTCCTCTATGGAATGGCACTTGCCCCCGATTCTGTGGCGCATAAATGCAGCACAGATGTAAAAAAAAAAAAATACTGCACTGAAGTGGTATTCTGAAGACATGTCTTTCCCCGTTATAGAGCGCCTTCCCCATCATTAACATATTCACCGAAGTGATTCTAATGACGGTGCAACGGGGTCCCAAATAAACAATTGAGCACTGTGTTAAGACCCGCTGAAACCAGGTTTATTTAATGGTGCAATCAGGAACTTTAACAATTGAACACACTATAAAAAACAAAGTAGTCCGAAGTAACAACTGCGTGTGTTTGGACTGACACAGAAAGAGGAAATCAAAGAAAGAAAAGTAAACGAAAAGAATGACTGGGATGAGCGAGGGGGATTTTTCCCTGGCGTACTCCATCGCTAAATTCTTGTAGTTCACATTTAGAGGATGCCACAATGATAAATAATTTGCTTTATTTATGTATTCATTTAAGTTTGGTATGTAACTATTTACAAACCACCATTTCCAACATCCTTAAATTTACAGTTTGGAGGTACTGTAGAGCTACAACTACAGTACTACAAAAAAAACAATTCCATAATTTAAAAACAAATCAATTTAAATAAAAAAAAAAATCAAATAAATCAGTTGTATTTTTTTTTTTATTTTATTTTTTTTAATAAAATAAGAAAATCGCCAACCCTGGCTTGGACAGACCTGGTGGCGCAGTGTACATGTTGCTGTAAAGGCTCCTCTGGGGACTATCACATCTTGTACTGTCTCAAAGTGTAACTGTATTTCATGGAAGATGCAGTTCTATCATTACAATATATCATTACATTTTTGAAAAGATGGGGTGCTGTCAAAGGACAATGACCAATCCACTGCACCTCCAGAGGCAGTTTGAAGAGCACCGACCTTCATTAGACTGCCCAATCAACGTATCTTGTTCAGAGTAATGTGCAATGAGATGTCCTCAGCTGGCTGTTTTCAACACAAAGGTGTACATTGCTTTTGAATTGTGAACTATTTTATATCAAAGTCACACATTCAGATCACAGGAACATAAGAAAAGTTACAAAGAGCACCGATGCTCCTTCATTGTCTTAGACTGCCCAATCAACGTATGGCCCAGTTATGTTATTGTCCAGAGTATTGCATGTGCAATGAGACTTATACATGCACATTTATAATTTATCAGGATTCAGAGGTGCAGACTGTTCAAACTATGAAAGATCACAAGGTCTATATTGATTGTTTGGCTACACCACCAATCCTCGTTAACTGAATAAACAAAGTGGATTTTGCCAGGACTGTTCCTGGATATAATCCAATCTTTGTTTAGATTGTCATTCTTTCAAACTATGACCTACAAAGACATTGGGCAATATCTTTATTAAATGTGATATTTGTCATGTATCTTTGTCTACATAAATGAGCACTGTACTGGACCACAATTAACCTCATCAAGAAAATTATGAACCAATTCATCTCTTGTGAGGTCTCTTCAACTTGCTGTATTTCCATGATACTGCAAGCTAAACTTAAAAGCGTTTAAGCCATTGAACATTTTTTACAGTAAACTGATAATGTCCTGTACAACAAGATGAACTCTATACTTGTACTGCCAGTTAATTTGATGGAGACCAATAAAGTTAAGCTTTTATTCTTGTGAAAACTGTTTGTCAGTGTCGAAGTGGGTGGGAATCCACTATGAGAGATTGGAGAGAGACACAGAGTTTGACACTTCATGTAGACGCACAGGTTTTATTAACAAACAGAACAGCCATGTGTCAATATCAGCAATGGTAGAGCAAAGGCACATATACATACTGGACTAAAAACAGAAATACTGAATACACAAAGTCAGAACAAAACACAGTGGGATAAAAACACAGCTAATAAAACAAAAGCTAGCCATAACACAGTTTACTATCAAGGCATGCTCAGCATTGCTGTAAGGGGAAGCTTTTATCTAAGTACAGAAGACTAATGTTTCAGAACATGTGACTGAACATATCAAGACATTTGCCATTATAAAACACACAGGGTAGGGACAATAGCAATTGAAAAGTTGGTTACAAGCATTATGCTGGATTGTGTAACTCTTAACGTGATTTCCGGTTTAAAGGTGGATGAGATTTCAAAAAACAAAACCACATAAAAATAAAAAAAAATACTAAGCCAAACATCCTGTAGTGCTAGACACACATGGAATTATTATTTTAAACAGCTACAAATTACATTGTCTTCATACTGCAGAAGCAACCATTTTAAGGTCAAATTGTCACTGCAAGTTACACAGAAAGCAGTATAATACTTCTGCAAACTTCCATTAGTAGGCTGAATTACTAAATTAAGCGATATATTTTTCTAAAATCAACTACAATACAAAAAAGTAGCCTTCATTTAATACATTTTCTTCATTTAGAATACTGAACCATCATAACATTGTACCGAGAGACTTCAGAACTTTCTGGAAAGTGCAATGTATCATTACGCTAAATAATTAAAATCTAATATTCCAATATGCCAGAATATGTAGGCCTATATTAATGATGTCTTGGCTTTTGCTGTGATTAAATCAGGTGATGAGTGATGTAAGTTATTTAATAATTATTGAGTCATAGAAGACTTATCTTCAAGGTCTGTGAATAAGAAACCCCATAATAAAATTAAATGTCTTTTAGTTTAAAACGTAGGAGCAATGGAAGTACCAGGACAATATGGTTCACTGAGGTACTTAGTCAGTCCATTTCCTTTCTTCTACCCAAAATCGTTTAAAATTGCCACTGGCAAACAGATAAAACAGTTTCGATAATATGTCTGGAAACTTGCTAGTTGGTTGGCTAAAAAACATTCCATAATCCCTGGTAACCTGTCTGAGACCTAATCAACATTAGATGGAAGTAATGCCTCAAAAAGGAAAATATGGATACATTCCCCAGCAGCAGAATACAAAACCTAAGAAATACTGTCAAATTCACATTCCACATTGCATTGAAATAGAAATTCAATAGTGCCTTTCACATCATCAGCAAATATCAGGAATACACAACAATGGCAAACCTTGACAATCGCTGATAACATTCACTTCAAACAACAGTCATCGAAAGCAGAAGAGTGAAGTAAAACAGCTGCCACATCACATTGCAGGGCTACAGTTGCTCCCCTCAAAGCTTCTTCACGTGGTACTTGAGTCAAAGATTACTTTTCAAGTCTAAACTCTTTCATGTGTGCTTCTAAGAAAGGTCATAAAACCCTTTTAAAAAAATAGATTAACTTCTTCATTCAAAACTCATCCCCATGATCTACACTGCATAACACTCGGTGCTATGGCAGGACCACACTCTAGTACTTTGATAACTTCTGTGACTCATATAAGATTAAGAAGATGCCTAGGTATGCCATCCTTTGCATTCTGGAGTCTACAGCAATTAGTAACCTGATCTAATACCCTGTTTACACTATCCCTTTTTAAGCTTTTTATAAGTGTAAATGCAGCCATCCCAATTCCAGCTGTCCCAAAAGTGGCCTGCTCCAGGAGGTGACTTTGCAACAGCGTTGGTCTGTTTTTTGCTCTACTGTCAACACATCGGTCCCTGAGTCGGCTCATGCAGACGCACGCTGCAAGTACACCCCCCAGTGTCAGTGTCACTCAGCCGTCTCCTTGGGAACAGGATGCATAAGCACACTCATCTGAAGCCGGGGACATGACAGACTGGAGTGTCAAGAGCCGGTGCTTTCTACTATTCTTTTTTAAAAGTCTATTTTGAGCAGTTTCACTTATGCACAGGATCCTGGACATTTATCTTAGTAACCGTTAATAAGGGGCACGAAAGTACACTTGTCTGATAATGACATAAAAGCAAAGAACCAACACAATGAACAGTTTTGTTCATATGATATGTATTAGTTCTATACTGTATTGCTCTATATGTTTATTTGAAATGTGTTCTGCATAATTCAACAATAACACATGACAAACATGTTAAGATAAAAATAAATCTTACTTTGAAAATAATGCACCTTTCTACAATTTGCTTCACCTCCAATACAGTTAGCGAGTATCATATCCAAAGACATGCCCGCATACAGGTTTAAAGCCAGCATAGAGTGATGCTCAAGTGTAAACGGGGGGGGGGGGCTCAAATGACAAGAATCTTTTACTCCAATCGACCCTAAGCCAGCTCAGCTCGGAGCTGCCTGGACATGTGAAGCTTATTGATTGGAACCAAGCTGAGTTCCCCCATGAACTACAGTTACTGAAGTTCACCAGCAGGAGGTCAGACAGACACAATAATAGTCTTTCTTCTTAAAACACAAAGCAACAAAAAGGAGATCAAGTAAAACCCACCAGGAGCAACAACAGAGGGACTTAACAGTGTTTTGCTATGATATGTGTTTCTTTTATTTGTTGAGAACAGGGGTTTGGTGGTTTGTTCCCTATCATTCATTAAAAAATTCAAACACTCAATTATAAATTCTGTTATAAAACTGATGGAGGTATTAGCCAAAACATTTGTCGACTGAATTTTCTTTTAGTTTTATTCATTTAAAAACAATTTGCAAATGAAATGAAGCTCACAATTATACCTGGGATAGATCAAACTGTTAAGGATTGAGAATGACAATTTGAAAGCAACACCACTGAGAAAGACATCCTCTGGTTGATTGCTTAGACTGTATACTGACACAGACGTCTGTAGTGTGGGCGTTATACTCCTAAAATGACAGCCCCAACAGTAAAGAAATGTACTTTTGTTCCAATGTTTTTGATTTTTTAAGAGTGATTCTGATGAAGTACTGTAATTCTGGGTTCACAGGGAAAAAGTCGAAGTGTCTCATTACAAAACACTGCTAAACCCCAGAGGATTAACGTTTCTAGTTACACAATAAGAGAAGCCTAGTGCTGTTTTCCATACTTCAAAATCATCACCTGCTATTCACATTGAGACAACTCATCTTTTAGATATTACAGTGAGGGTCTCACCCTCACATGGTGCATCAACAATCAACAACAAAGCAAGCAGCTAAAAGAAATGATCTGCATTTTAATGTAAAGACACACACTTCTGTAGCTAAGTATATCGTTGCGTGCAAAATAAAACAATGGTGGCTGAATATGCCAAGTCGCCAGCACCATTATTGAGATCCACAATCCTGCTGTTTTTATATTTATCGCTCAATTACTAAATAACAGGAAGAAAATGTAATTGTGACAAATTAAGCATAATTCTGAATGCAGTGCAGCTTGTGTATTTTGTGAAAGAAACAACCTGAATGTTAACCCGCTAGATTTTTTTTTTAAATGTAATATTTTTACAATTAAAGTTGTATGATGTAGAAATAATTGCCATTCAATATTGCTCCACTGCCGTCTTGGCTAGCAGAGCATTCGCTTTTCTATTTACCTTTCACACGCGTGGGAGTATGGGAGTGTCTACTGAGCTATATGACCACATTGGTCATGTGATACGAAAGGCCGGCCCTAAATCTGCTTTGCCCTGGTCCCGGATTGTAGGCCCTAGGCCGCATCGAAAAGGCAGCCTAAATCTAAGCCTGGGCTGCCTCTCATTCTCCTTCAAAAATAAATAAATAAATGATGTATAGATATTAAGGCTGTCGATTAATCACTGTTAGCTTCTGCGATTAACACAGACATTTTCTGGGAGATACATTTTTTAACGCACGTTAAATCTCACTCCTCTGTCTTGACCCTGTTAGTGTGCTGTAATTCATTTCCTGCGGCACCATTTTACTACACTCGAGTGCATGCCAGGATTGAGTGAGTGTAGTCATCGTTTGAATAGAAATGAGTCATGGAACCACATTATGTAGCAAAGCACTCACACTGAAGTACTTCCTGGCGGTTCATTGGATAGAAAGAGGGTTACTCGTCAAAGTGAGTTCCAAGTACCACAGAAGTACATCAGTTCTCAAAATACACTTTCTAGTAGTTCTTCTGCTACAGACAACAACACAGCAACAATACAACAACAACTGAAACCTGTCAGTTTTGACAGAGTACTCTCTTAGAAATGCAGATCACTTGAATCAAGCTAAGTATGATACTATAAACAGTGCTGTTACAAAATGGATAGCTACCGACTGCAGACCCGTTAACATTGTAGGTTTGTTTTATTTCAATAACCAGATTTATTTTAAACGATCTTACAGTGCACTCTGTTTATAAGAATCACTGATACAACAATCACCCACATATAGTGATCAAATCCAGAAATAGGAAAACAAGGGTTTTATGCTGGGTTGTTTTTTGGATGATGAAAATAATAATAATAATAATAATAATAATAATAATAATAATAATAATAATAATAATAATAGCATCAGTAATAAAACAAACTTAAATGAGATAGATGCAGTAATTGTATTCATTAAATATGCAATTAAAACCAAAATTAACTGAGATACATTTTTTTAAATCTCAAGATTAATTGTTTTAATTGCTTGACAGTCCTAATAGATAAACAAACAGTTGGCAGTTAATATTCACAATAAACAGTACTTTGTGTAATCACCCCTGGTTGAATTACATTTCCTTTTTACACTGGCACATAGAAATGGCAGTTTATATAAATAGTGGATCAGATTTTCAGTTTTTGCTACAGCATGAAATTAACTTGAACAATCAACTAAATGCAAGGCATGTTTGTTTCTCATTTTGTAACCTGAAAATAGATTTTTTTTTTTCTTTTTTTAAACAAATGCTTAATTACAGACTATGGGTCCTATTCACTAAGATGTATCTCTTATTAGGACTGTTTTAATTAAGTACTGTAAAATCTAGTGTATTATATTTTCTAGATGATGTACACATGATGCATACATGTTTAGTCTTTTGAAAGGCTACTCACAATCTGTGGTAATGAAAACATGTCTAATATTTTATATAGTATCCAATTCGACTACTTTATGTTTGTTTTATACAGGCATTAAGAGCTTTATGCTAAATTTCAACTACTGTTTATATCAACCCCAATGTGTGGGTGTTTGGAAGAAATGCTAGGCGATCTGGTATTAAACACAACACTTAAATGTGTGCTCATATTTCACAAAGATGGCACACAAAATAAACCCAACAGAAAACACCACATCAGGACAGCAATCATACCAATGTGCCAATCTTCCACTTATCTGTTTGGAGGTGCTTGATGATGTAATTTACAATACTTACAAAACCTCAGACAGTACCCCCACAGTTTATACAGCTGCATGCTTGTTAGAACACGTGTTCGTACACTATTCTGTATTCTTTATTGCTAGTCTATCAAAGAATGTTTTGTATTATTTTGTATTTATTCTGCACAGTAGTTAGTGAAAACCACACGCTGTGCTCTTCGTGCGGCTGACACATCTGCTGATCACTAACTTATACAAAGGTAAGAACGCTTCATTATGTCTATTTTTACTGTCATGATGGTCGTGTTGTGTTGAGTTGGGGGATACGTTTATTATATGATAATGAGTGTTTTTTGCATATGACCCCCCCCCCCCGGGGACGAGCATCCTGCTAAACAGTTTCCAAATGTTGCCAAGTATGCAGTATAGATGAATGCAGTTCACTATCCTATGAATTTAATATGCAATAAATAATATAGCTGGTACCAGGTGTTTGTTCAGTACAATTTTTCAATACTGATAAGAAGTGGGTCTAAACAAAAGCAATAATGAAACTTTATGGGTAAATTGCCTACAGTGCTGTTCGTCTGTACTACTTTAATTGTTTTAACTGTATACACACAAAAGCATATGGCAGTTTGCCCTTTCACACTGGGGCTTATTTCCTTACCTGTTTGTTTTGTTTGTATACAAGCAGAGGTTTGCTTCTTGGAAACAGTATTTGCATATTTGCTGTAACAGCGGCACCTAGATACCACAACCTGACATACGCAAGCCAAGATAATAACCCTTAGAGATGTTACTATAGGGAGCTCAAATAAATAGTTTGTTTCATACCTTTTATTTCAAGACTCTGGTCAAGACATGTTCAGACATGCCCTTATTTCATCCCCTTAATTCTGCATAATTCTTTCACTGATAGCTGAGTTCCTAGTTACATAGTGATGCTACTTAGTGTACAGTATGTTGTTACACAAACACATTATACAATGACACACTGTATGAAGCGCCACTTCTTAATGTAAACAAACAGGGAAGGTTTCTAACCCTGTCTCTATACTTGTCACTGCAAGCTTCAAACCTTACAGTTATTTATTTATTTTAATGCTTTCCTATTATAAAAGGTGCCAAGATCTTTGGCTTGTATAATGTAAACTGCATTTCCCACAGATATGACTGTGGCGTTCTCTGATGCGTGTCATGAACCAAGTGCTTCATCTGAAAGGATTCTTGAAAGAAAAAGAATTTGAGACCTCATACATTCTTTTCCAGTTACTGGTGATATAAAACTAGTCATTTTGCTTATACAAGTTTGCTTTGGTATACAGTAGCATGGTAATAGCATCAATGAAATATCATTCTTAACTTTAGTATATCTTAACTTTATCACTCATTATAAGAAGGGCTTCTGTTTTTCGGTTTTTATTAATTTCATTTTTCGACTTATTTTGAGCTATTTTTGAGTTTTATGTATTTTTTTTTGGGGGGGGGGGATTTTGCCTTTTATATACTGTATGAAATTGTTTTCAGTTACTTTCCAAAATCGTTGAGCGTTTTTTTCTGTCACAATAGTAGTAACTCGACAGTACTTGCACACTTAGTTGTACCTTCTTTCCTTTGCTGTCTTCCACAACAAAATCCTTATGGTCGTGGGCACACTCTTCTGGGGTTTTTGTGTGTCTAGGCATTTTTTTACATTTCGCCTCAATTTGCAATTCTGTTTTAAATTCTCACTATCTAACTGTAATATAGCTTTAAATCCGGTGAACAAGTCGTGTACTGTAACTGAAATCTCGTTTTAAATCTTGCAAGCGAAGCCTCCAATAGAGAATGGAGATTTTGCTGCCACTAAGTAGTTGGGGTGTATTTTTTTTTTTTTTTTAAATGGGAAAGGGGTGAAGTCAACGTGAATTGAGTAACCATTTCCAGTGTTTTTCTGGTGTTTTTCACTGTTTACTGGCTATATACCGATTTCATTTTTTTTTGTATCAGGGGTGTTTTATCATTTAAGGTAAATCTTATGAAACTAAGGTGTTTATCAGTGTATACACCGCCTTATACAGCAATCTTATAATCCACAGAAGGGCTTTATTGAATTATTTTACAGGTCAGACCCTGGATTGTAGTGATTATCCTGAGGTAACCATGAATTGGTGGTTAATAAACTAGGGCTCATTTAGTACACATGAAAATGTAAACTACAGCAAAGTTATTATTAGGTACAGTAAAAAATATATATAACAATAACAATAATAATAATAATAATAATAATGTTAGCAAATGTTTTGCTGAGAAATTTTTTTTTTTTTTTACTGATTCAAATATTCAAATTTTGCTGCTGATGTGCTGTACGTCACACTCTTGCACGAAGTCCCAGTAAATCCTAGTGCTGGCACAGATTATACAATATATGCATACAAATGGAGATTAGATGCAGAAGTTCCATCTACTTTGCAGAGCATCTTATTAATGCTGCCCTAAAATAAAGTATGTTTCTTATTCTCTACACTTTAATTTAATGCAGTCTTTAATTAAAGTCCCCAAACTAGTTTTCAGCGGTGCATGTCTGTGCCAGCTGGGCTGTTATTTTCACTGGACCTGAATCAATATCTCATTATACTTAAGCTGCCTCCGTGTGTGTGCAGGGATCACTCAGCAGCCTGGCTGTGATTCATTTTCAAATCAGAAGGGAGAAACGTTGCCTGCAAGCTTCTAAATCTCGCTCAATCACTCCCGGACCACAGCCAGGATCACATCTGAATACAGTGTCTGTTTAGTTATGCAGTTTGTACACTGGACTTGGACAATGTAGGCAGGGCACTCTTAAGCTAGACTCACTTCTGTTCCCTTTCATGCTGGAGGAAAATCAGGGGTCGAGTTCACGAAACCTCCACTTACCTATCCATACCCCCAGAGGTACTTTCACAATATCAAACATATTACTTCAAGAATAACAATATTAAAAAATGAATCCTGAAGTACTCAAGGTAAGTACAGCACATTATATATAAAACCTATGAGAAATCAAACAATCACCATTAAGAGTTTGTCAAAATTCCAGTACATCTTCTAATCCTATGTGCAGATGTCATTCAGTGCATAGAACATGCGGCTACATTCCAACAACACTTCTTATGTTTAATGGTTTATGATTTATAATAAGTTAACACATCGTGTGTAGGGTGTCTCTTATTACAGAAATCATTTCGCTTTGCAGTCGCCAAACTGAAAAAGATGAGGGTTCAGATATTTAAAGAGATGCGCAATCCCCTCGCAAAATTTGTGCCTCGCAAAAATGAGTGCTTTTGCACAAAAATAGATTTTTGCTCAATTCTCAAATGTGTTTGCGGTTCGCAAGACCACCTGCGCATTCAATATAGCAGTTGTAGTTGTAGTACCTTGGAAAGCGCCTGCATTTCAGTTCAGCGATTGGGTGAGTGAATGCTGGAGTGATGTGCGCGGAGTTAAGGCTTGCTTTTTAAAAGTGTTATTTTGTGCCTCGCAAAACTGGTTTTGTGCTTGGCGCATAGTTTTGAACATGGCAGGATCTCGCAAATTGTTGGCCACTCCCGCCAAATTGTGCTATGCATACATTATATTTGTACACAGCGCAAAACGGATTGTGTCACACAAAAAGAAGTTTCGAATATGGTATATTTTGCGCATTCGCGCATAACGACCATTTGCGACGCGCATAACCCTCTGTGCGGTGCGCAAACCTTTCGAATAGCTGGGCCGAGATCTCTTACAACATTAAGAGACACCCTAAGCACTGCAAACCAGTATCTGCATTGTGCATGTGTGTGCCTTACTTCCTCTACAAGGTTCATGTCGCTTGATTTTTGGTATTTGTATTCATGCGCAGGTCAATTAATTTAAAGTACAGTAATCAATGTGTTAGCAAATTATTTTTTACAGCCCTGTGGGTTCTGGACTGCTCTAGTTCCCTATTGTGAAGGCACAAGGAGAGATCGCTAACTAACTAGATGAGAAGGGAATACTAAATGACATCAATCCAGTACACGGGCTGCAACAGTGCTGCGATGGAAGTAACCTACCAATTTGCTAGCTGCAGCTATAGTTGTTTTGATGGAGGCTTTATCAAGACCGGCATTTACACACAGCTGCAGTGTGTTTGCAAAACAAGCAACATCTTCCCATTTGTCGCATAAGTTTCCAGCAGCGATCATGTTACTTGTATTGTCATGTACACATGCAACAATCTTTTCCTGTATCCCAAATTCTTTGGTTATTTCTATCAACCGGGTTGCTATTTTTTGAGCAGTGTGTCACTCAGGCATTGCAATAGTTTGCAGTACGTTTCTTATCAACTCCCAGGTGGGACTAAAGTAGTGCACAGTTACAGTTGTGTACGAATCCACAGGCCGAGATCTCTTACAACATTAAGAGACACACTCGTCCAAGTATCGGTTGTAATTGACACATACTCTGTTTCTGTTAACTGTGTTTTTCTTTCTTCTTTCGCTGAATCATACACATGCCGTATTCGTGCTGTCATAGCTTTGCGACACAGAACTTGATATGATGGCTCCAGATATTTAAAAAGAGGTGTAAATCCCTCTACTTCTACTACACTAATAGGCAATGTATCCTTTACGGTCATTTCTCCCATAATATTATTGATTTGTTTGCTTCTTTGCGGTGAACACTTTGAAAATCCTACAAAGCTGCTGTGCTGCAGAGCTTTCGCAGGCCGCACTATCACACCAGCCTTCTGCCTCATTTGAAAGGGCGTGTTTCAATTTAAGTTGGTTTAGCATGGTGCCCGTGCTCCCACTATAACTTAATATACAATTACATACAGTGCATTGGACTGATTTCTCCCCTGCAGTTTTAAAATATTGCCAAACCTTGCTAGGTTTCCTCCCGCTCATCGTGACCGGTTTGAAAGGCAGTTGTGCACTGAAAGACTTCCTTCTGTTCACGTGCTTTGGAATGCTTGTTCTTAAAGTGTCCTGGTCGTATTTATTGAGAGCTGTTTTTATTGGCCGTGGGTGTTTGTGATATAAAATTAACAAACCTATGATGAATTACTATTTTTTTTTTTTTTTAAAGCATACATTTGGTGAAATGTGAAACATGAATGTAAACATCTAGCACATTATTAAACGTTTAACCACTACTTTTTTTTTTTAAGAGTTTATTATAGGTTTAAACGTTTAAAGGTCCCATCCCTAGTAATTCACTTCCAAGCTGACTGTTTTAAAAGCTGATTGGAAACTAATTTTCCTCTTATCCAGGGTCCTGGCATTTGTACTGCCTTACTGCTGTAGTGAAGGTGTGAACTGACAATGAAAATATGTTGCAAAACTAGAAAATGCAACTGATTCGTCACGTAAATGTGACCGTGCCTATCCTTAAACCCAAGCTAATACTGTGGAAACTGGGATATGTATTTCTCTGTCGAGTTCAATCAGAGAGAACACATTGCCCAGAACTACAATCCCACAATTCACTGCCGTGATGATGCATTTAGTTTAGTTTGTTTATGAGGTTCTATGTTAAATACCACTGCCAGATTTGTATCGATTCATACTCAATAATTGTGTGAAAACAAGGGAAGCCGAAGGACCGCATTGTTTTGTGTTGAGTAATTAACGTGTTTTATTCCATTTAATTAATACCTAACAACTTCAAATTTCTTAAAGGCAATTACTCCGGAAAATACCAGCATCGGCGCACCCTTTCTTATTCTCTCCACTTCACCTTTAATTTAATGCAGTCTTTTCATTCAATCCCCCACACAGCATAGTGAATGAGGCTAGGTTCCACCCACGCCCTATGAGATGGATTGCTTTGGACGTGACTGGTCAGACCAGGAGGAAGGTGCACACAGAATCACAACAGAGAAAGAGACCTCCTTCATCCTTCAGTCAGGGAGCTGCGATTGTCAACCAAGAGAAAATAAACAAGAAGAGAACAGAATGTGCTTTCAGAGATTTGGAACGAATATTCCCACTGTTTGTGCTTCGCTTTTGTATATGAATGTGTTACAACACTTATTACAGCTGATGGGTCTTACATGAAATATGAATGGTAGGGTAGTAATGTGTTGGTTATTATCATGGGCAAAAGACAATTTAATACAGCTGTCAGAACACCTGTCAATATATATGGGCTAGGGTGGAACTGATTTGACCTGATGAGTCTGCATGGCGTTGCAAATTGAAGGACATGTGTCTTACCGCCTCAAGTCAAGGGTGGAAATCTGCAGCAAAGAAAAAAAAAATGATGTTTCTTATTCTCTCTACTGCACCTTTAATTTAACATGTAATCGCACAAACAGGCATATGTGCTTGTGTAATGGGAGTGTTCTTATATGCAAAATAAGTGTGCAGGCTTGGAGAAAGCAATCTATTAGAACTCCATAAACAATGTGGTCTTTTATGTGTTACAGCTTGCCCATTATGGATGAATCAGCTTTTTTTATGTTACAGAATAAACGTAAACGCAATTGATTACATTTCAATAACAGATTAATCAGTCATGTAAGCACATTTACGCAAGAGTATGTGCTATAGATGGCAGGTGTCTCTATTTTTCTATTTGATTTTTTTTTTTTATTTCCCATAGATTATAATGCTGCATTTTCGTTCCGGCAATAAAAATCCCTTTGATAATCTAAAAATGAGTTGCATTTACCGTATGCTGCTGATGCTCAAGGTTCACGCAGAACACTTTGATCTGCACACTGGAAACTGCAAGCCATGTGAAATGTTTATCTTCTTTACCCAATTTCAGTTCCAACTTACTGGACTGCAGCCAAGCATCAAAGAGAAATGTCAATTGCTATACTGAGATATTGAATCTTATCTGACACATCACAGCAACAGGACAGCTATGGATTCAATCTGAAGTGCCATTCAGTCTTTATTAAACAGAATGCCTGTATAGGGTCGAAGCAGCAACCTTAACAAGGAAACTGGTGAATAACAGATTAGAGAACACCCCGAGGAGTGTCCTGGGAGTCATAGGAATGTCTAACTTATAAAAACACATACAATGGGGTCACTTCAATGATATGTTATACTGATACTATAGTTCTCAGCTACAGACTTGTGTATTTTGTAGAGATGCAACAATTCAATCGATGCATCGATTATTGACTATCCGTCCTTACATTCCCAGAGGTTCGATTACATATTATTGAATCAGTGCATCAAACTTGAGCCTGGTTTGAAGTCTCCCATGATTTAAAACATTGATAATGCAGTTATGCGCTTACTGTACATTAGTGCTAGTATCGTAGGTAGCCAGCGTCACCATGTTGCGAGGATACAAACTTTCGGCCTCTGGATTCGAGTTGGACAAGTCACATCAGTTAAAATATTTTATTTTCCTTTTCCTGGTTTAAAAATGAAAACTAACAAAAAAGAATAAGAATCCTAATGTTTGTTCTCAATTCTGAAAAAATAAAATGTTGATGATGCATCGATTATTGTCGATAAATGTAAATGTGACAAACGATTAAGGCCCTGTCCACACTATGCCTTTAACCTGGCTTAAAAGTGCTAAATACGGTTAGCATCCACACTGCGCAGTGTTTAATACCGTACTGGAGAACCGGACTCAAGACCACCTCAAGGGGTAGTCTCGAGTCCAGTTCTAAATTAGATTAGGTAGTGTGGTTTGTCAGAAGTGTGGACGCTGTAATACAGAACTACATTTTTTGTGTATCCTCCAATATCCCAGAATGCTTTGTGATATGTTTGGCTAAATACTCAGAACAGGCACCTGAAGGACTTGCTATCAGTGTACACTGTCTGGACATCTCTGTTAAAGCTAGTGGGGAAAATAACAAAAGCACAACGTTAAATTAAGCGACTGCAAAAATGAAATGCGAGTTAAAAGTAGGATCAGATGAACAATTCACATTATTTGTCAGCTCTGTTTGAAATAAAATTAAGGGGACCACAGTTAGGCTCAGGCAAGATAAGAAGGTAAAGGCAAAGATTATTTTGTAATTAACAGAGTTTAATTATGAAACAGAAGCAGCTCAATTTGTTTAAAGGGACACCACCTGATTAAAAATAAAACCCGAAAACTTAAAGTTCTACATGTGTGTGTGTGTGTGTTCGCATTTACTCTTCCAAAATACTTGTTTTATTTATTTTTAGCAATATGGAGCTCTATTAATATGTAGCATAACACATTATTTTAAAATAAACTACAGAGCATGGTGGGATACTATCGTATTCATTTCCACGGTTCATCAACTGTAACCGAACTATTCTAATAGTGTGTGGATGCATTAAGCCCAACTAAACATGAAACGGTATTTCAGTGTGGACGTTTTGAGCTGAATTAATTCAAATGTTTTTGAGTAAGTTCCTCGAGATCGGTTACGTAGTGTGGACAGGGCCTTTGGAATTAGGTTGTCGATTGCACCACTAGTATTGGAATACTGCAATGAAAAGCTTCCACAATACCCATTCTTACAAAACAGGAAAGTATCAGGCATGTGATAATCAGTTTACTAGACAGTGGGATTACTGTCTATGCAACTATCTGCAGTTGCTGTATAAGAACTGGATTACATTCAAAATGTGTTTTGGTTTTTTTCAGCAGTTTTTCAAATGAAGCGGATTTGGATCTGCCGTGACCACCCACGATTACTATTACATAATTGCATCTACTGCAGATGTAGATATTTACTTATAAGCAGGGCAGACATGAAAAAAGCAACACTACCTGTCTTCTGGTTGTTTCACAACCCCTCTGACATTTTTCTTGCATGACCAAGCAACTCTAGAGTAATCCCCATTGGGAAAACAATGTACCCATTTACCTAAATGCAGTTTTGTTTTTTGTCATAAGAGTTCACAGTACTGTATTTTATTGAATGAAAAACAAAAAATCTTGTCTTTTGAAATGGATTGCAACTCTGAAGCAAGCTGACAGCTAATTATCCTACAGTTATTCAATTGCAACAGTGCCATTACTGGATAATGTTGAGATATACATCACATTGATGTTCGCAAGCAATAAATTAATAAATAAATGAATATTCTTTTTTAAATTTCCATTCACTGTGCTGTAATGTCACATTACAGTATCTGCTGCATGCAATACTGATAATTCATCTTTCACTGAATTTGCTGTTCTGAAGGTTTCCTACCAGGTCTCAGGTGACTCCACTATTGGCTGAATAACTTTGTATTTTTATTTAGGTCACATAGCAGCACATTACACAACAGATGCTAGTTTGACGTTCAGTTTAGCCCAAGCTCTGTGGGTGGCTGCATCCAGGCTACAACCCTTAACAATGTGATTCAGATGAGTGATGGACATGCTTCAATATACTACCATTACAGCCACTGTTCAAATGGTCATAGTACAGGCTTATTTATCCAGCTATAAGCCCCATGGTTACATTGCACAGAGACCTAGACATGTCATTGATTGGAGAAAGGTTTGGAGCAAATTAACAAAACTTTTCTCCTTGTGAGTGTGATCAAGAACCTTGCAGGTAATTACTTTTCAACCAAGTAATGCTGCAGACAAGCTTCTTTACTTGCGGTAGATCATTGGTGAATTGGTCTTGACTAAACACCTCTGCAGGAGGAACTGGAAAGAAAAAGGTTAACTCAACACAGCCATCACAAACATCAGTGTGCACATTTATTCGAACCCCCCCCCCCCTTGCTTCTGTTGGTTTGACCTGTTGTCCACATGAAATCAAACCACTGTGATTGAAAGTCTTGGAAAATTGTCAAAATAGGCAAATTAGTGATTGTCTAATTTAGTTGATGACTTTACCAGGCCAGACCTGCAATTCCTTTTCAAATAGTAATAGAAAAGGAACCCATAGCCACAAATGGTAAAATGCATTTAGAAGTTGTTTAAGTTAAAGCACAAAGTGGTCTAACATTTTCACGAGTGCTTATTGTACCTGTACTAGACGTGGCAATTAAAATAAAAATGGAATGCATCTTTAAAGGCTTAGCGGAATCCATTAATGTCTGTCACAAGACTAAAAACCTCAAACCCCTACATTTAGTATACTGTAGAACCTCAAAATTACAAACCCCACACTAGTCAAACACACCAGTTGAAACTGGAGGTAAAAAAACATGAAGACAAATGTACAGAAAAGAGGCAGATGCCTTTTATATCCCCCCAGATTCTGATACTTTCAATACAAAAGATTATGCAAACTGTGTCAGAGCAAGTTTCACTGCAACTGCACAAGCGCTGCTTTGCATATACTGTGTGTCAAAGACTAACAGGGCAGCTCCATATAAAGTATCCCCAGATAGTCTTAATAATTTGTCCTAAAGAATATCTTTATCACATTTTATCACAATAGGATAAGCGGTTCTCTAGATTGGCGACATGCAGCACAAAAAGTTGGACAGACAGACTGACAGCCTCTTTATTCCCCTAGATTATGATATGCTCAAGAGTCGAGAGATAATCATAATTACCAGTATGACAAGTGGGTCTCTAGTTATATGAAAAACTAAATTGTGACATAAAATTTGATGCCTTGATTCAAGTAATCCAAAAATGTGATTCTGTTATTGAGATTTAAAACTGATTCGCAAATCACCAATTTTGGTAGCACAGTGTACAAACACCTTCAGCAGGCAAGGGGTCAAAAAGATCCATTCAACTAGGCCTGGTAAGCAATGGTACACTAAGCCATGGTAAAAAAAAAAAAAAAAAAAATGTAATGGCCAGGTGATGGCTAATGGTACAGAATAAAATGCTGTTCCATTCATTATATACCAGTGGCATACCCCTTCTTGCACTGTTCCAAATCACATTTTCATTTCATAATGGTACTGTTTACCATTCAACTTAGTGGTTAACACATATTTACTGAATGGTAACTTTCTGGAAGGGGGAGATCATTCCTTTTGAGCCTGTCATTCAGTACATTTCTTGTATGACAACTCGTCCGTTCAGAGCAAAAGATGAATGTACAGCTCAACAATGTAAGCTGTACATCTGGAAAGCTGATTACTAAAATAAAAGAGAAATTACTTTGAAATCCCATGAGAAACCACTGCTGGTACTGTAGTAATTTCCTGCACACTCAATTCATGAAGGATCAGATGGTGGTTGCACTATACTGAAAAGTAAACTCATTTAATCAGGAGGATTTCACAAGCAAGTGGCTGATATAAAGAGAGGAAATGCTTTACTTGAGGTAAGAAGGAGATAGATCAGAGATGTTTTATTATACTTCAGTTAAGGTCAATGTTCAGTCAACTGACATTTTGAAATACAGATTATCCTTTGAAGCATTTAAGATCTAATTATAACTTGCCAATGTACAGGCTAAACTCATTACAGAACACAGATTATATTTGTGGGGAGTTAGTCCAGCAGTCTGCCACTTATTGTTTTTCTTATCATTGATTGAAAGAGGTTACCATAGTATTCCTAACCACGACTAAAACATGTTTCACCTGGTGAAGTACATGCAAAGTGGTACAGGACAGGAGACAGTATTACTCAATATGTTTTGGGTGGATGAATGTGCTGCTATGTGACACAATTTATTTTTAAATAAGCACCCTTTTGCAACCGGTCCTCTTGTCTATCACACTAAGTCTGACTTATATTTACTATACCTTTTCACTAGTACTAATGGTGAGGGGATTTTGTTTTAAATATTTGAAGCCAAAAATATTCATCACTAAACACATTTCAAAAGCTTTTTTTTTTTTTTAATCTCGCCTAATCTAGCTTCCCCCCCCATGGAGGCCGCATGTTGCAGCGGATATTGTGAAGCGTGCCACTGTGAACGGCAGACCTTGCAATAAGATTTATTCTGAAGTCTAAATATCATCATCCCTGGGACAACAATAGTCTTTGGATCAAAGGACTGCCAAGTATGTTCAAACATGCAGAGAGACCCAGATGCTATCCCCAGTCTTGCAGGTGCAATCCTCAAGTATGGGCACAGACAGGCCTGCACTAAAAGAAATACCCATAAATACTGCAGGAGGAAATACTGCGTGGGTGTTACCGAGGGAACAGACGACTTGGCTGCCAAATTCAAGGACAAAGAAATATTGCAGTCTAGTGTGAAAAGTGTTGTAACGCTTTTAACTCATTTTTACTGAAATATGAAACAAAAATACAGATCAAAGAATCATGATAAGTTTTCAGTATGAAACTAGACGCACTGTCAAAATGAAAACATTACAAAAGTTAGTATCGGGTATGACCTCTCTGAGCATTAACGCAATCCTGGCAGCGTTGACGCATAGATCTGTTCAGCCTCTGGATAGACTGCTGTGGGATGTTCCGCCACTCTTCCTGTGCAGAGTTGGCTGGTCACGGTTGTCTCCTGTGGATGGCACTGGTGATTTGGTTCCACAGATGTTCTATTGGACTCGGGTCAGGAGAAAAAGCTGGCATCGGCAAGACCTCGACATTGTGTTCTTGAAGTCGTGCAATTGTAATCGCTGTTCTTTGGTTAATTAAAATCGTGTCTTTTTGAATAGCTATTTATACAGATTCTTAAATCAACTCATTTTGGCAAGTTTAACTCAACTCAATTACAAACACTGAGCACCTGGCGTTTTTATGAAATCACATGACTTGAGCTCAGTATTTTGTTATCCCAAGGAACAATACTACTCAAGCAATCAACAAACCTATCTGCTCACTATTTAAAATGTAAATAACATTATGTATGTGCCCAATGAGCTATTGATGATATAAAATGTAGACTTTTGCGTTTTAATTGTGCATTAGTGTATGTATATATATATATATATATATATATATATATATATATATATATATATATATATATATATATATATATATATATATATATAACAAAAAGCAACAATAAAATACTAATGACAAAAAAATAAGATTCAAATGAAAAAAGAACAATGTAGATGAAGTTAATAGCGGGCCGCAGTGTCTAATGCAGCTGAACAGGTGGGCCTCGGGAAAAAAAAAGTTTGGGAACCCCTGCTGTAGACTACTATTCTTCATCCAAACATTCTTGTTCAACACAACAGCTGATTTTATTCATTTTTCTACCAACTAGACTGCAAACCATGCAATGTTAAGAACAGTTGTGTTTGGTTTCTAATTCCTCATTTCTGTTTTTACATTAACCCCCGTACCTATTGGCCCTTAGAGATTGTTTATTGTTCATACATATAGGAGGCTGTGTGGTCCAGTGGTTAAAGAAAAGGGCTTGTAACCAGGAGGTCCCCGGTTCAAATCCCACCTCAGCCACTGACTCATTGTGTGACCCTGAGCAAGACACTTAACCTCCTTGTGCTCCGTCTTTCGGGTGAGACGTAATTGTAAGTGACTCTACAGCTGATGCATAGTTCACACACCCTAGTCTCTGTAAGTCGCCTTGGATAAAGGTGTCTGCTAAATAAACAAATAACATATATTTGATACTATTCTATACATTATTTTCATATATAAACTTGATTTGCGTCTCTTTAAATGTGTTCACTGATATTGTATGCTTCAAACTTTAACCTTTAATCCATGTTTTTTTTTTTTTTCGTGATATCAGATTGCTGATGCCAGGAAAGAAGGGGTATGCATGGACCACTTCTCTAGTTTTATTTCTGCTGCTGTCAACAAAAAGGAATCTTATCTGCACATACAGTAACATTGTACAGTATCTACACTTTTGATACCATTAAATGAAATAGCTTAGTTGGTGAGGATGTGGTTTCATGTTATGCGCTACTACTTTACTTACAAAAACTGCAATACTGTATTCAGCTGTTCTAAAAGTTTAAAAAGAACGGTATTTTGTAGCAGTACTCAAAGCTCCTCCACAATAGAGAACTGTGACTGGTGATAATGGGAACCAGCACTCATCCAGTAAGATACACTGCTCTCTCCCAGACCCTTTGTTTTTGTTGAATCCACTGACACAGGTTCTCAGAGAGTAGAATTAGTGACAGCGCTAGGAGCTCACTGCTGGAAGCAACTCTGATTTATTGCACTTGTAATGTCTTATGACACGGTGCGCTCAAATGTCACTGTTTAACTCAGCTGGCATCATTCAACCAAGAGTAACAAGTACAAGCCAATGACTTGTTCCAGGCTCAATCGTATCACAGGCTGTGTATCAGACGGACAACCAGGAGAAAAGAAGGGGTGAAAAAGATACCGATCTTTATTCTAAGATCTTTAGTATCTAGAAACCAAAAAAGTCCATTCAGCACAATATGCTGCTATTTTAAGTGAAGGGTACAATTTGATTTCCATACTGTAACATATTTCAGCATTAAAATCAATGAGAAACATCGAATTATACTACACAATTAAATAAATATGAACTCATATAATAATAATAGTGCTGGGACAAATATCTGAATATTCAAACTAATATTTTTTGACATGTATTCGGATACAAAAATCAGATGTTCGTATTCACTAGAAATGACAAAAATACCTTGCACTTATTTACCGTCACACCAGAATTTGTGTGAGTTTAAAAAAATGGCAAATGAAAAAAAGAGGTCTGTGTAACATGTGAGATTAATATATAAAAAAAAAACACACACAAAATCAACACAGCAGCTCTTGAGCCTCTGTTTAAAAGTTTTTGACAGCAAAAAGTAAACAAACCAGATTATGTGTGTGCACTCCTAGTGATCTCTATGGAAAGCCATCTGAGACAAAAATGCATTGTGCTGCTTTAGAGCGAGCCAGAATCTCATGGGACAGTCATTCTGAAATGCCTCGATTAAACAGTACCCAACTTCCTGAAAATGTTGTGTAGTGATAGACATATATAGAGTCCAGAGCCCTAACCACTACTCCACACTTTCTACTGCATACTCAGCAGCTGTACTCCCAGCAAAACTTTAATGTAACCACAGCTCCTCTTCTTGTTCTCAAAACCTAAACCCTGTCCCGAATGCAGCTACAGTACGAACGTGAATATACCGGAAACCATTTATTGATGATTGTGTTCAGCAACACATATGTAAGGATTAAAGCTCTTCCATGTCACAGGTACTGCAGCACGTGAAGTAGCATGATCTAGCAGACATACTCAACTTTCAAGTGCTGGGCATAGTGTGAACTAAACATTGTTGGCCATGTTTTCTTGATCTGTCTGGGAGGACACATCACACAACCGATGCTTGTGCATTTTGCCAAACTGCTTCAAGACAAGACATAACTATCCTGAGCACATCATTTGATCAGTGCTGTGAGTTTCCTTTTAACCCCCCCGAGGATTGCGTTACTCATTAACACATCCGCACTGAAAGAATGAACTGAATCCATCACTGCAGGGGGATGGAGGTAACCCATCTGTGCAGGTAAATGGCTTAAAACTGAGGATTCATGTGTCAGAATATCGAATACTCTAAACAGTATTTATGGTACCTAGCAAACAAGAACCTGTTAAGTTCAATTAGAATTAAGTCTAGTTATGTATAGAACTTGCACTGGTGACTTTTGTTAGGTTGCTTCTGCATTACAAAATCAGAAGCAAAAACATACAGACTAGTTTACCATTGCTGCACTCTCAGAGCTACTGTAATTATATGCATGTTTCAACACCAAGGAGTTGGTTTCTTAGTTTATACATGCCCACATAGAATGCTGTGTATTTGATACCTAAGGCAAATGGCATTTAAGGTCACTGTATAGTTTTTGCTGTATTTTTTTTTTTTTTTTTTTTTTAATAAGCTCGTCTCAGGGACAACCTAATTTTATGTAAAGACAAGCATAAAGCATAATGGATCAGTGAACAAATTGCACACTAATTAATGCACTTTCCTACCTAATGGATGTTAACAAGTAAATCCATGGACATGAGTTCATTTATTGATTCTGATGGTGTTTTTTTTTTGTTTTGCTTTTTATCAAATGCGTGAACTCAGTACAGTAAATAGCATGCAAATGTTTGCTAATCTATGCTAATGAAAACAACTGCGTAGAAGCAAGAAACCAGTATGTATGCAAGGCAGTCACTGGAAGGGACACTGTCTGAGCATGATCTTCAGAAACCACTAACTATTAAACCACACAGGTGTATCAGATTATTTAGTATCTTTGTAAGGAAGTATAAAGAATGGATTTAGCAAACAAAGCTACAGTACGTCTGGTTTCACAGACCACAGTCACTTGGACTACCTAATGTTACCTTAGGTAAGCCAGGCCAAAATCTGTGAAACCAGCCATTAGAAGGACTATATTGGGGTATTGAAAAACATATTTTTGTATTGTAAAACTTTATTTACCGGTTACAGTTTGAAGCCTGTGTATTGTATTTTGTAAAAATAAAAATAAAAATGCAAATCTATGTTTTTGAACATGGGCTGCTTCTGGACACAACTTTAAATTGAAGCAGTAATGTGTTACAGAGTTTCAAAATCCAGGAGATAGAATTATTGACACATATTGTTTCAGCATAAACCCCAAAGGGTCTGGCATGTCTACAGTGTGTCCAATGGGATCCAACCCATTTTCATCCAGAGAAATTTATTTCAGCAAAGACACAGAATTAACCAAGCAAAAGAAAAATGGAATGGGTAAATAACGCATCTTAGAAAATCAAAATGCATCCAATTTTCATAGAAAATGTACCAATATTGAATTATTTGGTGGCTTCAATGATTCTATTTAAATGTACTTACATTACAGACACTGTCTCAGACAAGTATGGGATTTTACTTTACAAGTTTTCCTGCAGTGCAACATAGACACCGGAGTGTATTTAAACTGTCAAACTTAATTCTAAATTAAATAAATACATTTTAACGCAGTGCATACAGAACACCATGAAAGGAGATTATGTAGCACAGGGGGTTTAAACTTTAGCTTTTCATTTCTGGGGGCCTTTAAATCCAGGTTGTCACAAATTAAATGAGTTTGATGACTTCAATGTACAGTGTATGCTATGTTTTCATGGGCAACTGAATTGAAAGTTCTTTGTAATCATCCCTGTTCATTTCCATCCATACCCAGATAAAAGCAGTTTGAATGGGGACTCCACCAGCCAGTTAGGATTGCAGGATGGCAGAAATCGATCTCTCCATCTCACTCCGATACAGGAAGTGACCTACTTAAAAGAGCATCCAAAGCCAAGCACATGAGAAGTAGTTTGATAAAAGCCTAAAATATCATCAACAAACATGTTGGCAGAATGGAGGACTGACAACACATTTGACTACTGGGGCAATAGTAAGTGAACAGGAAAAATATAAAAATGTGATATATTCAGGCCACTGTTGACCAACGTGAAATGTCCAGTTGCAGGTTAGACTGTAGGAATGATCTGCATTGAATTATAGGACAATGGGTTTAACAGTTCAAAGTTTCATTGAGCAGATCAAATACTAAATTGCTTAGCCTATTAGTTCCCAGAGGCTCAAAGTTTAGGGCCATCACACAATACTGCACAAATGAATTTCACTAGGAAGTTAACTGACAGGTGAAATGGTGGCAGTATCAGTCCAGCGATGATAGACAAAGAGAAGGAGAGGGGATACCTTTTATTGGACTAACTAAAGAATAATTCATCAGTACGGGTCTATAAATATCAACAGATCACTGTTGGAAGCTCCCAGTTGCTATAATTTTGTCTGTAGCCAGTGTTAAAAGCAGTCACGCACCAAATCCCCACCCCAAAAAATAAAATAAAACAAGAGACAGCAAGTGCTTCAAATACACCATGCATCACCCATGTGATATTGTTACATTGAAAGTGTTTTGCACACAAATTAAGATCTCCTCAGGGAAAGTATGATTTAAAGCTACTGACCAATCCTGGCTAAATGGGACTGATACGGTTTCATACAGCTCTGGTATTTCCTCCTTAGGAAGGCACTGATTACATTTACCAACAATTTTGTATATTTAAGAACAACCAAGGTTGATATAAATACAATTATTTCTTGTACTGTAACATGGATTAAAAAAAAAAACACAAAAACATATTGGCTTTCGAAATTAGTTTATCACTCACATTTTAGTGCAAGGGGAAACATTAAATTAGTACTATTATTAGCCTAGTTACTTATTCACATGCTCTTATCTTTTGAGACAAATTCTACAGTGAGCTAGCCTCAAATTAGAAATTCAATGAGGTGGCATGAATACTACCCTCCCCTTTGCGTCCTAATTTTGTCCATATACTTGGTGGAGAGAAGTTTACATTATATAGGCATTATTAATGCTTTTTTCAATTTTTTTTTAACATTACAATTAGTAAATGCTGTGCAAATAAGTGTGGCAGGGCACAGGTCTGCTATGTAAATAGTGGGTGTACAGGATTGGGTTTAAATAAAGATATCTGATTTTGAATTTAAGTTTGGCAGGGGTGGGGTTAATTCCACCCCTGCCAGAATCCTTGTGTGGAATGTGGTGGGGTCTTAATTGAATAATTGATGGCCAATAAAGCCATTTAACCTTTTACTTTGCCCCTCGTGTCCAGTTTCTTTCCTGACTGTCTCATTTCTGACTCTACCCTGCTACAATCAGTAACTCTGATAATGGGTACTTATCCATGCCTCATCCAGTTTGTTTTGAATGTTACCTTACTCACTACACTCTTCATAACGTCCCTTTAGGAAAACAGGAGGTACAGTAGGACTCGTACTGTAGTTTTTTTAACACTGCAGAATAAATACAAAAAATCAAGTAAGGATATGAATGCAGAGGAAATATTGTGTATGTCACATGTTAGAGTAGCTATGTTTAAGTACAACCCTGAGTAAACTAAAGTACAAAGTCCAAGGACAGTGTAGACATTTAGCTGCGCATTATCCCTATTCATTTTGAGAACCATGTCAGATTTCAAATCTTTTTGGTAGTCGCCATCACAAATGGGAATTACATTTTCAGCTTTGCACACAAGATGTCGGTATTGCATTTTGAAATGTGTGTGAGGTAAAGTGGTGGGGGAAGGGTACATTAAATACAAATACTGGTGGAAAGGAGGTAGAGAGCCAGGTAAGGGAAATGAATAATGTATTTCATTTTTTGAAAGTCACTTTTAATACTAATTTTATTAAGTCATGTGCTTCATTACTGCTTCCTCTCCCCAAGTGGGACACTGAAATGATCTTTCTGTTTCTTCCAAAGGCAATTACCAGCATAAAGACTCAGTGGGCACTGAGCAGCATAGCAAAACACTGGGATCTGTGTGCCTAAACAGCTATCAGTGCTCAAACACGGCAGAGGATCCACTGGACCAAGCTTTTTTTACATGTGTCTACAGACAGGAGGCAAGCCAAGAGGGCTTGCATCTATACCAAATCAGTGTAGACTGATTGAACCAATCAAAAACAGTTATACTACCTGATGAACTACTGGCTGGTTGCTATAGGAACATATTAATCTTCTGAAAACAGAATAATGTATAGTTCACAATATATTATCACACAATAATATAGGCTATGTGCCTCAGTTTTGGACAGTAACAAGAGACATATATTAGTGTCTGATAATAATATACTGACCCATATGTTATATATTCTGTGTTTCTTAAAGTTTAAAAAGTGAATAAAATAGAAAATCTATCTACATCTCTATGCAAGCGGGAAACAGAGGTTGCTGGGCAGACTCGCCTTGCTTGGGCCACGCGGCGATCCTACAGCATGTGTGATATTGCTGAAAGAAACTTTACTGAGAGAGTAAAATTTTCATACAGGACATTAGTGATGGTAAAACATAAAGGGGGATTATATTAAAACTATCATATAAACAAGTATAGTGGATATTTTGCATTGTGTTATTTTATTTTGTTTCTCACACTGAACGCAAATACAAGACTGTGTGAGGTTTATATCACCAAGTGTTTTTTCTTCCCTTGTATTTTCATTTTCTTGATCTTTTAAAAACGTCTCCATAAATTCTTCCATCACTGGACTGAACCTCATTGTTTCGTAGTTCTCGTCACTGTCTGGTTGAATGTCCACGTCTTGAAGTTGTTATTTGTTCACTGTCTGGTTGAATGTCCACGTCTTGAAGTTGTTATTTCTTCATTGTCTGGTTGAATGTCCACGTCTTGAAGTTGTTATTTCTTCACTGTCTGGTTGAATGTCCACGTCTTTATTTTGAATTTGTTATTTCTTCTGTTGTACTGTGCATGTCGTGGAGTGATAGTAGCTGTGGTTTGTTTTTAAACGAAGCTGTCGACTAGGGAGCATCATGACGTAGGAACATGTACGCTTTTGGAATACATTTTTTGCATGTACATGAAGATTACAAGGATACATTTATTTTCGATAAAGCGTACTGTCTCCACGGCAACATAGAATATACAGTAAAGCTATATTTATCCTTCTGCATTTAGGACAACATTTTATTCAAATTCAAATCTCTTATAATAATTTCAAGCAAACCCGTGTAAACGCATGTAAACCCATGCAACGCTGTAGAACAGTTTTGAAACATAGGCTGGGACAGAGGGAAAGCCTCCAACACACAACACTCAAACTTAATTAACCAATAACTGTAAACCCAGAAGCCTGCCTATGCTTGTAAACAGTGATCACAACCCACCAACTCCTTCACCTCCAATAAGGCTACCCCTTGGTCCAACTTTTTTTTTCCCCCCAATCCCACTTGTACTTGTCCAGTGTCCAGGCAACAGCTCCTCTGCCAAGCATGTGCAAGTCAAAGTTTAAATGTCAAATCCGCAGTCGATTTATAGATTCATTTCACTTCATAAGATTGTTGTGAACTTCAGAACTAATAATTGCACTACATTTATGTACAGACAGCCTAAAGCAATACCAGTATGTAGAAGCTACTAAATACAGTCTAACTAAAAATACTAAACTTGGTTTTCCTTTGCCCTAAAGGCAGTAAAAAGATCAATCCGTCAACATGGCTAATAGGAGGGGAATAACGCATCCCAATCTGTAACTGAGCCAATTAAAAAGCCAACAAAAGGATGAGGGAGAGCTATTATTACCCAATCCTATTATTTTCTCTAATACAGTATTTACTGGAAGAGGGTGTGTGTGTGTGTGTGCAGTTGAGCAGCCTCTCACAAAACCACAACCCTTTTCCATCTTTTCAATTTACATTGATCCAAATCAGGAGGCGCATAGAAAACGGGTCCTTTCAAAATAGCTCCAGTTCAGTAAACCAGCCACACAGTGGACCATTTGAACCAACAGAACCATTTGCTCTTGCTTTAGTTTTAAGGAATTTTTTTTTCTTCACATACAATTAACATTGCAGTAAGGCTACATCACAGAATGCAGTGCTGTTTTCTGACCCCTCTTACATCACTGTTCTAAGGCTTTTCAGTGATGACATTTTAGACCGAGGGACACATCCCAAACATGGCAGTGCATTGTGGGAAATATCTGCTCAATAAGCCTCTAATTAAAAAAACCAAAACAAAACTAAAGTAACAATGTGCAGAGTCTCTAAACATGATTGTTTCCACAGAAAACTGAAATAATTCAGGCGCTATATATTTGTTTTACTGCACTGACCCACCTCAGCTTTATATACCTATATATGTAAACAGTAACCTATTTTTAAAAATAAAAAAAACATTGGATAATGAAGAAGCTGTTCTTCAATGGGAATACTCAAATATAAGAAATACACAGATAGCCTGTACATGTACATAGTAATACAATACACACATAAGGGATGTTATTATAGAAACACAAGTTTAAAATTGGAAAACCGCATCAGATGATTACATGCTCTGTACGATATTAAGAGTAGATGAAAAATGGTAAACAGGGGGGCTCCTGAGTGGTGCATCCTGTAAAGGCGGTCCTACAGTCTGGAGATCGCGGGTTCGAATCCAGGCTATGTCATTGCCGACCGTGACCAGGAGTTCCCAGGGGGCGGCGCACAATTGGCCGAGTGCCGCCCAGGTAGGGAGGGCTTAGGTCGGCAGGGCAGTCCATGGTTCACCGCGCACCAGTGACCCCTGTGGCTGATAGGGAGCCTGCGGGTCTGCTGCGGAGCCATTCAGATCTGTGTTGTCCTCCGGCACTATAGGTCTGATAGCTTCGCTGTGGATCTGCAGTGCAAAAAAAGCCATTCCCCGAGTCATCGGGGGGGCGGGGGGGGTTGCAGCGGTGAACCGGGATTAATAAAATACAACTAGCAATTCCACATTGGGGAGAAAACTGGGGTAAAATCATTGGCAACGACTACATTTAAAAATATAAATAAATAAATAAATAAATAAATAGGTAAACAGAGTGACATTATGGAGGCACGAGGAGACAGACATTTTGGTAAACATTTTAACTTCCCAGCATGCACTTCAAGGAGGATTGTGTGTTTTTTCGTGTTCTCAGTACTCTTGCTGATGTGCAGTGAAAGGGAAATGTTTTCAGTACACTTGAAAAGACAGAAGTGTAATCAGTACACAGTACATTTCCTCAGGAAGGAGCTGAGGACGCTTGGTAAGTGTGCTGTGCTCGGTACATTCACAGAGTGAAAGGGACCTTAGTTCTAGATCCTAGATGTTGGAGACCTTTTATTATATGAAGAAGATTTTTTATTATTATTATTTGGTCAGTCCTCAACCGAATGTTAGACTACACTTGGAAGAAAGATGCATTAGATTGAATCATTTACACAGTCTAAAAAAAGCTTTTAAAAAAGACACTGCATACGCAATAAATGAGTGTGAACCTGTGGACATGAACACCTAACCATTCACTTGAATACCCAGGTAGTGAAGGCATCATCATAAAAAAACCCTGATTGAGTTACATCCAGCATTCCCTCTGAGGCTCGTGAACTTTGCAGTTTTTAATTTGTCGTATAACTGAATACTAATCAGTGAAGCACAATCTTACTGCATTATTTAGAAGATAAATACTCCGGTAAACAAATAAAAATCACAGTGCTCATAATTTGACATTTTTTTGTTTTATTTCCCTTTAAAAAAAAAACCGACCATTTCAGAAATATCATTATCGCAAGCGTTTTGAAACTGGTAAAAATGTAATCAAAATATTGATTTGAGTTGAAAATACACATTTAAGTGTGTAATCCAGTAATTGAAAAAGACATACTATGTGCATTTTTTTTTTTTAAGTTGAGTTTATTCATCATGTGACTTCACTCACATGTCTTTGCTGAAACGCAACATGGCAGCTGCACCAATGAAGAACAAAATGCAATGTTTCAGTAAAAGACAGAGCTAAAAAAAAAAAACTGATCGTCTATATGAGTTTTGTTGTCATTCCATTGATCATGCATGAGTCAATACTATTAAAAGATTATACTGCCAGTCGTAAACACGTAGAGAACAAGAAAGCAAATAAGACGGCAGCAATGCCACAGCTCTGCATTCTTCCATGCAGGAAAACAAAGGTACTGTACTGCGCTTAGACAGGACTTTCCTTAAGTAAGTAAGCCAAATTAATTGTGTGTTTAATTATTGTTTAGTTTATTTCTTTTATGCTACTTGCCTTTAATAAAGCTGTAATTAGCAATATTAAACCATGGCCGTTTCTTAATTACATGACATTATCTGATGATGAAGAAAGAAGTTCAAAGCTATTTTTCTAGCTGTACATTCCTTAAAGGAAATTGATATCATGTGTAAAGGATATAGTCACCACACTACACACTGTTTGTTTAATAAAGACATTCTGTCCGGAGACACACCTCCTTGTTAAATTTAGCAAATAACAAGGCAGAATCAGCAAAGAAGCAATTGGGAGGATAAATTATGTGTTTACATTAAAGGGGCGCTATTTAAATTACAATCTGGTGATACACAGCACTGAACCTGTGTAGAGCAACAAGTCAGTCAACAGTGCACCTTTCTCAGTGTTTCATATTTTATCCTGATTATTGTAATTTCAGCAATAAACTTAATTTGTGGAGTACTGTACATAGGATTACTGTCAGGTGACATTGCTGGACTGTTACTAAACGGTTTCATATTTTGTTATTGTTATTGTAATGCCAGCAATAAGCTAAACAGGTCTTTTCAAAACACCTTAATTTGTAGACTGAACTACATTTTTATTGGAAGACTGTAAATATGATTCTCACAGCTGTGCTGGACATTTGTTTTCTAAACTATTGTAATATAATTCTTAGGTGTTCCTGTTTATTTTAATGCCAGAAATGAGCAAGTGATGTCTATAAACATTATGACAGGTTTGAAATGTTTTCAGGTACTTTACTTACTATTACAGCAACAAGAGTCTTATTAAAAAAAACTCTTGGCTTTAATAAAAAAAAAAAATAAAGAATTAGGGTAATATTTATTAATGTACTTATTTTAATTATCAACATTATATTTATGTTCAAATGCCATGTTTAATTAATTATATGCAATTATATACAGGCTACCAGTTAAGCATGCAGACTATATCTATAATAACAACAACAGACAGGGTTGCATTTATGATAAGATCTCAGACAGGCTTCATAAAGGTAAATATATGCTTCATAAAAATTCTACATTTATATAAATCAGAGAGTGATTCAGAATCAGGGGCAGAGCCACAATAAATGCCTTGTTTAAATTTAACGCAAATTGTAAAACTCTAGAGATACTTGTGTTGGAATATTGTTTCAAAATGGTATAATGCAACAAAAATAATTTTAAAAAGGTTAATGCGTAGCCGATGGTTTTTCACTGATAATTTACCCTTTCAGTGAAAACGGCAAGTTTCTCAGTATCTAAACAGCTTAGCAGGAATGCTGGTTACATCCTTACACTGTCAATTACCTTTGACCGAAGTACTGTATATTGAAACATGTGTGTGCCCCAAAATCACACAGGCCCGTATTGGTGAAATAAACAGTTTCAATACAGTAACTTCTGGCATATTAACTGCACAGGCCCCAAACTCCCCCAAAAAGGTGTAACCCAAGTCAGTTTTCACACTGGCATGCTCTATCTGGGTCAGAACCTACCCGGGTCATGATCCGGTGTCATGCGGGTCGGCTATGTGATTTCGCACTGCTTTTGATAAAGCAGGGTTCACCTGGGTGACAGACGCAAGTAAACAATACGCGTATCAATGCCCCGGAAACAGCAAAATGTTGATTAGAGCAAATGTTTCTTCGTCCCTGCTGCAATCTGGCTCATGGTGTGACTCAAGCAACAAAAATATGGATAAACAAGGGGCTCCTGAGTGGCGCATCCAGTAAAACCACTCGTGTGGAGTGCAGGATGCGCCCTATAGTCTGGACGTCGTCGGTTCGAGTCCAGGCTATTCCTTTGCCGACCGAGGACGGGAGCTCCCAGGGGGAGCGAAGGGATGGTTAGGTCATCCAGGGTGTTCTCGGCTCACCGCGCACTAGTGACCCCTGTAGTCTTGCCGGGCGCCTGCAGGCTTGCCTGTAAGCTGCCCAGAGCTGCGTTGTCCTCCGACGCTGTAGCTCTGGGTGGCTGCATGGTGAGTCTGCAGTGTGAAATAAAAACGCGTGCTCATCTTCGCCGCTCCCGAGTCAGTGCGGGGGTGGTAGCGGTGAGCAGAGCAAAACAAAAATAATTGGACACTTTTAAATTGGGGAGAAAACTACAAAAAAATGAATTGGCGACTACTAAATTAAGTTTTTTGTTTTTATATATATATATATATATATATATATATATATATATATATATATATATATATATATATATATATATATGAAACCTTCATGCATGCGTGGCTGTTTGTTATTTCATCAGCCGTCATACATTTTATCTCACTCAACCTGGGTGGAAGTGTGTCAACCTACATCCTGAGTACGTGGTTTCACACTACGCAGGATTCTGACCCAGGTAGACAGAACCTGGGTCCAAGCACCAGTGTGAAAAGGGTTCTAGTCAACAACCAAGATCAAACCCACCAATCCCATCTTCATAGCCCCAAACACAATCAATCAATAAATCCACAGCCAGGCATCACTGCTGCTGTTCACTAACTGGCCCAGCCCTGGCAGACAAGCTGGACCCATAGTGCTGTCACCCCCTACACCCCCATGGAACCAAATTAATAATACTGCTGTTGAACAAACTGTTTTCTAAAACCCAGTGCAGGCTACATGGAAATACTCTATTTTCTGAGTAATTCCCTTTAAGAGCCATTTGTCAGCAAGTATTAAATACATCAAAACACCTATTTATTAATGTGTTGATTTCAAAAGAAAAAAAAATGCCCTTCTTTCACCTTTACAATTGAGTGTCATTTAATGGCAATTAACTTCTGCAGTAAGTATTTTAAAAGCCAATTGGAAGCACTGTAGCAGGGCGATTGCCCTACACGTGTGTTTAGTGTTGGTATAATTTGTATGGGGAAATGGGTTTATTGTATGTCGTTTTGGAGTTGATTTGTTTTGATTACTTTATTGTTTACAGACGGGCTCTCGATTGAGACTTGCTGCCTGCTAGGCTTGGTTGAGAGGAAGGGCAGCAAGTGATTGGCTGTGCTGGACCTCAAATCGGCAGGTGGGCGGGTCTTGACCGAGTGTCCGTCAGTTCAAAAGCATCCACGGGAGATGGGTCGAGGCGACTGCAACGCCATGCCAGAGCGGAGCGGCGTATACTTGAGAGGAGAGGGTCCGCTCTGCAGGAACGACAGCTATGCAACCCTGAGACTGCAAGCGGTGCTTGTGAAGGCAATGCCCAGCCAAGGCAGTATGAAGCAGCATGAGTCGTATGAATACCGGCTCGTGAGTAGGTTAGTTAGGGGATTGTGATGTATAGCGATGTATTGTTTCATAAGGGAAGCACCAACCATTGCTGTTTTTAAAACAAGGCTAAAGACACATTTTATAGTCTAGCCTAGTTATCTTACATGACTTGTCTGCACCTTTCATTGTTCTGATCTTACTGTTTTATTGTATTCACTTTGTATTCATGTTTCCTGCTGGATTCTGTTTTAAATTGACCATGTTTTTTATTTTTTTCACCCTGTGAAGCGCTCTGACAATTCTATTGTGAAGGGCGCTATAATAAATAAAAATGGATTGATTGAGTGTGGCAGGGTGAAAGCCCTGCCGGTGCACGTGTGTGTGTCGGTGTGGGAAACATTGGGTTGAGAGGGAAGGGGTTACATTTCTCCTTATAAAAATACATGTGTATAAAATAGGTGTTCACGGGTGTTAGTAAGAATTAGTCATTGTGTTATGTGGTGAAGGTATGTGTGCTAAGCTGTGTATATACTGTATATAAATAATTATCGTTAGGGTGCAGGGGAGTTTGTGAAGTCGTATTGAAAGCAGCAGCTCGGTCTACAACCACAGTCTTGATATATATTCTTTTTGTTCAGCTGTTTGTTTTGGCCACAATGCCGCTGTTTTGTTCCTGTCTTTTGTTATTTGTGCTATTATTAAAAGTTTAAACCTGCAGCTTTCTTGTCTCTTGGTGTCAGAGTGGGATTGCAGCCCTGGAGACTCAGACCAGGAACTGCAGGTTTATTTTGAAAAGAAAAAAAAAAAGAAAGAAAAAATAAGGGAGGGAGATGTGCGGGCTAGCGTTGCCACTGGGAGAAGCCCTGCTGTGGCCAGTGCCGCCACCACTGTCAGAGTGCCCCACACTACCAGCATTGCCGCTGCCAGCGCTACCACTGGATTGGCCAGCGCTGCCACCGCTGTCGGAGTGCCCCGCACTGCTAATCAGTATTGGCGCTGCAATCAGCATTGCCACTGTTGGTGTTGCCGGAGTGCCTCACACTGCTGTCAGCATTTGCGCTGCCAGGCAGCGTTGCCCCTGCTGGCTGCAGGAGGCATTTCTAAGGAAACTAAGGACAAAAAAAAAAGATTTCATATAAATAGGGTAAACGAAAGGTAAGAAATAATCGCTAATAAAATAAATTAATTTTAGTTAGTTTGATCATGACAGGTTCTATATTTAATAACACTATCAGGTAATTGTTGATTGATACTGAGTAATTGTGCAACCAAGGGAAACTGAAACGAGGGACTGCATTGTTTTGTGTTGAGTAAGTAACACATTTTATTCCATTTAATTAAAAGCTAACAACTTCGAATTTCTTAAAGGTAATTGCTCAGAAAATGCAAATTTTGACATACCCCTACTATGAACTTATTTTTATACATATGCAATACTGTCCCTTATCTTGCACAGTTTTACAAGATATCTAAACTCCTGGCTGTAGTTTACAGCACAATGTAGGTTGCAACATTCTTTTCTGCAATTTGAGGAAGTTGCTAAAAATCAAATGCAGCAGCAGGCAAATGTATATTAATTAACACATCAGGATGCACATTAAGACTGGTAAATGAAGATATGTTTTAAAGATAACTGTATAGTTTTAATTACCAAGTTTAAACTAAATGGTCTCAAACATAAGTAGTTTTTCTTTCCATGAGTACCATCTGCCTTTGAATACTGAGCAGAATGTCTTAAGACTGGACCAGCCCATTAGTAGGCCATGTATATATTCCTATGAAGTATTCTTGAAAGGAGATGAATTGGCAACACTGCAAATCCTCTCTACTTTTTCAAAAAGCATGACATGACGGCCCTAGCACCCAGCAAAATATACAACAACAATTGGCACTTTAAAACACAGAAACAGTCAATTCTATTCTTGCATTTTATTTCTATTTTTTGTGAGTTTACTAAACTGCAATCTTAATTTTAAAAATATATACCAGTTTGGCATGCAAATTGGTTTGCAATTGTAAAATATAACACAGCAGCTCACTGTTACCGGGCTGTGGCATCTGTTATGGAGGTGACTACTTCTGTGGTTTCATGTGTAATGAAAGGTGTTGCAGAAGAGGAAAACAATGTCTTCTGTATCTCTGCTTGCTCTGGAGTAAACACCTACACCGTGCTTTGAACTCAAAACCCCCTCCGCTGGGTGTGTGGTTCAGTATGTAGAGCACTGAACTAAAAGAATTTACCAAACAAGAAGCTTTACAGCTGATGAACATTTAATTTACAAAATGTACTGTACCACCCTTCTTGCATGTCTTGTTTTCGTTTTGTTTTGTTTTGTTTTCTGTATTAAAAAATAGGCCATGCAGTTCTGTTTGTTCACTCTAGGTGGCAGCACTAAGCAAATGACTCCCTCTAGTGGTCTGAGATTAGATTCCAAAGGAATTTTTAAAAGTTAATGTTTTTGGCCTTTTTAAATCCGAACTTCTGCAAATCAAATTAACTAAACTCCTAGGGACCCATTTGACGCAAATGCAAAGATAAATATTCAGAGAGGAATAAAACAACACGAACAATATGTGCACTTTCCCGTAAACGACTATGCAAATTGAATCCCTGACACATATTCTGTAATTAAGTTCCTGTTGCAAGTCTGCTGTGAAACAAGCAGTCTTAAGTGAAGATACATTTATGAGCCATACTTTGTCAAAGATACAGTACCTCAGCTTGAAATTACTTGACGGACTTAGAGAGTGAGAAATGGCATTGTAAGCCAACATAACCCTTTCACAGCTTGCCGACTCATCACTCCAAATCATGGAATAGTACCACTTCTGTGTTTTACAAGCATCAATATACATAGCTATGTTTACTCTGCTTCAAACTGGAAGGCCAACACAACAGTATTGTAACGGTACCCTCATAAACAGAAAACATTACTGAAGAGCATCAGATATAATGTAGTATAAATGTAACACTTTCAAAGTAACAGAACCACTACTGTAAATACAAATGTATTTATGATCAGTAATAACAAATTACTTTTTTAGGCTACTTAAAATAAATGAAAAAAAGAAAGAAGCCTGCTAGGTTTGTGTATGTATGTAGTGTACCGTGTTGTATGCACTTTGATTAAAACACCCTCTCTGGTTATATATACCAGATTCCACCAGTGCATTTGATTACCAAATATTTGAGTGGAAACCTGTACTGTAGGTGGCCCCAACATTACACTGCCTATCTACAGCTCACAAATCAACAGAAACAAAAATGTGCAGACTTTCACACACTTGTCATTCTATTGATGTAAAAACCATAAGACAAAAAATTCTAAAGGAAATATACTTTAGTTATTTGTTTTAGCTTCATTTTTTTCTACACTGGCCATCAGTATTTTCATACCAAAAGTGATGGAACATGTCAACTGGATTGCAAGGTGTAAAAATATGAATACACAAATTATTCACGAGTTTAAAACTGGTAAGCTGTGTAGTTAAAATACACATCTCCTTAGCTGGGTCGACTCCCTAGTGCAGGAAGTAGCCTTCCCACTGCAGATAGCCTAAATAGCACTGTTCAGTAGCTTGTTTTTATCAATCTCCAAGTAGATCAACCACAGAGTACCTTGGACAACTTGTGCTTATATTAGGCTATTAAGTGGAGAAAGAGAGTGTGCTAAATGTACTAAATTCATCTGTCTGTTTCTATTCCAATGGAAGGCATCCCTTCTATTCTAACTGCAGTATTGTGCTGCAGCTGCAGTAATGTTCAGGAAACTGTGGTACTAACTGCTTTGCAGTTGCATGGCTCTTTTATGTTTGCATTGAAATGTTTTTTTTTTTTGGGGTATAAAAGGGCTACCGGTATATCAGATTGTGTTAGAAAACATATGTTAATAAAACACTGTTTCAGCAGGGCGCTACATAACACATTCATGTACACCAACAGCAGTACCCAATTATTTAATCAGAATTTATTTTGCATGCTAATATCACCACATTGTGTACGTGTATAAACGCGGTATTAAACTGAATTGCTTTCCAAAATGTAACTTTGTTGTTATTAAATAAATTACTGTACTTTATAGCCAGACCGATTAAAAATAAAATAATAAAAAACAGAGTACCCTATGTTCAAGACCTTTATATGTTAAATACAAACAGCCTTCGTTCACACGTGTGAATTCTTTGGCTCGTGTGCATTAACGCTCTGGTGAATATCAGGCTAACCCCAGCGAATTACTCACCGTCCCAGTTCAGACTCCAATTCATAATAATCAGCCAGGGTCTCCTCCTTGTTCGAGCCGTCGATCCAGTATTCCGAAGCAGCCCCTGTTCTGGAGGAGGGCATAGTGACTTTCAGCATCCCCGGCGTTTCTATCAGATAACCTGATGTTAGCAAATATCCCCCAGGGTGAGTCCAAGATGTGTTATCACAAAGATCAAAAAAGAGCGCTCCCCTAATAGCAAAACGATACAATTGCAAACACTGGGTTAACATAAAAAGAAACACATTTAAAATATATACATCAAATAATCTGTTTTGTCAGAAACAAATCAAAGTTGCGATAACTGCAAGAAAAAGAAGACTGACTTGCTGTCACACAACTGCTCCCATCACAAGACTGAGTTCATTAGAAGCAGTACCGTAATGTGTGGCGGTACAGGGCAGCCACAAATGCATTTAAACCTGGTTTCCACTGGGTCCTAATGCCTTTTTTTAAGAACTACATTAACAAAATGTATCCCTGTATTATAGTTTTTATTACGTAACAAATAGGTGTTTGCAAACGTGTAAGTACGTCAATCACTACTTTACAACTGCCAGTAATAATAATAATAACAAGGGTATGTTAAAATTATATTATATATATATATATATATATATATATATATATATATATATATATATATATATATATATATATATATATATATATATATATATATATATATATGAAAATAAGTGATATTGTACTGTAGATCACCTGCTTGTTTTCTGGGTTTGTTTTTATACAAAAGAACCAGTGATGATGTTGCTGGTGCTAATAACTGGAAAGACAACACAAAGCAATGCTTTTCATCCTTTTAACACTTATCAGTTTACCTCTGCAACACAAATAAGCTTGTGTGGCATATTGGAGAACGATGGCTATTGAAATGAAATAGAAGAATGAATCCTGTCAATGTGTTTAAAAAAACACACACTGTTAAGCTTCAATAGCAATGCGTCACAGACTGACCTATCCACTGGATCCCTAACCAATCCTTAACAATGGCAGTGTGTAACTTGTTTTAGAATATGCAGCCTGGCTGATGACACTATTTTATTTGTGTTGATACAAGTTGCATACATTTAAAAGGGATGCAACATAAATTATATAAATATTTGCATTGACTTGAGGCTATTCAATTTACCTTCAGCAACTTACAAACAGCAATGTTCTTACTATCAAGAAAAACCAAAGTGTTACCTTAAATACGTTATCCAAGAAGGTCTATTGAACACAGGGTGGCTTATGTTCCGATATCTTTAACAGTATATGGTTGGTAATAATAACAAGCTAACTGCTTTGTCAGCAGGTATTATATACATTAAACCACACTTATTTATTAATGCGTTAATTTCAAAACAACCTTTACAATCGAGTGCCAATCAATGGAAATGAATTTCCACAGTCAGCGTTTTAAACCCTAATGACAAACAATGCGCTCTGTACAGTATCTGACTAAAAGCTGATGGAGATTTAGTATTATCAATAGGTGAGAGAACAGGCACTTAGAAAACATCAGCAGCAGTGTTTCTGAGCTTTATCAGTATTCTCGTCTGTATTTGTTAATGAATCTTTCTTACTACTAGTATATTTTACAGAATATGATACACTACTGGTGTACCGTATTCAGTAAGACTGTAAAACAAATAACCTTGAAAATCCTTCTAGATTTATATTTCCACATACTGAAGCTTGAATTATTAAGCAAGCAGATGCTAGGGGAACAGTCAGTACAGTTACATGCTGAATCTTTTTTTTTTGTTGTTCTATAAATTAATTCCTGAGGGTATCCTCTGCCAAAAAAAAAGTTACAAAGGGAAGCAATTTAATGTCTAATGCTTGGCATCCTAATGGTAGTGTTAGAATAGTGAAATAAAGCAAAGGATTAGCAATAAAAAGACAAGGGGCTTTTTCATGGACAGCAAGGTCAGAAAGTACACAATCATACATGTTGAGAAAAGGATTAATGCTCTGATGTACTGTCCATTATCTAAAGCACTTGCTGTGATAATACCAGTGAACACATACATCATTTAAGTAAAGGCAGTGGAAAATAACTCTTGCTGAAACAGGGGTAAGCAATCAAATGCATGACATGAACCTCACCCCAGGTTCTGAAGTAATAAATTGGTTCCAGACTTCTTTTGCCTGTCACGTTTTCAGGAATCCTAGCAAAGACATCATTGCTTTGCGTGGACTCTTGTCCTTACCATCCTTACAACTCCTGGGTACACCACTGCATCTGTGCAAAACAATGAAGTGCTTGCAAGGATTCCTGAAACCAATCAAAAACAGTGAATTGTGCTTTTGGTTCATTGGGTACATTTTCATTCTCATCATAATAAAAGGTAGACCAATCAAAATCACCTGATACAGGCCTTGTCAAAGAGTCATCATCTTACATGTTACCAATGGTTACCATTGTGATGCCATAATCCACATTATGCCTATTCTCTTGTTTTTCATTGTCACAGGTTGTAAAAAAAAAAATACCCATGCATGGTTATGTAAATGATAGCTTTGAACATGCACATGACAATGGACATGGATATTTGAATATTATACAAGCCCAGGCCCACTAGGGGTAAACTCTACCATCACTGTACGTCGTTGTGCAACAAGATAAAATAAACTTTTGAAACACACTGTAAATCGCACACATACAAGTAGTGGAATGGCCCTCCAAGACAAGGAACTGCTTAAATATAGACCGTATATCTAGAATAGAAATACAACAGGCATGATAATACATCTTTTACAATAATAGTTACTTGGCAAAATAAATGCTGTTCAATTTTCATATCTGATTCATTTCAAACTACTATGCAAGTCATAATCAAGTAATTACTATTAGCCATTAGTTCAGTATTTATATTATTTTCTGTACAATGTGAGTGTTGGGAGAAGAAAAACAAATCTTAATCATATGGGACTGGCGTGAGCCTACAGTACTGGCCTCCCCATCCACTCAGGTAGTTGGAACTGACCAGGCTGAGCACACCTTAACTTCACAAACTACAACCACATGGTCAATATTGTAAGCACTACCAGAGGCTGCCATGTGACTCACACACTCAAAACTGATTACTCAGATTTATTATGACAACAAGAATTGCCAGTATGAATGTTTTCTTATATAAACACATTCAAGCTCAATGACTGTTAACTGAACTGGGAGCTGGTACAAAGGCATGTACCAGAGAATGAATCTAGGCCTGCTCAGTCCTTTATAAAACCAAACAACATATCTTATGCCAATGAGGGGCCTAAATAAAAATAAACATACTGGTCCTTGGCTCATAAAGTTGAATAGTGAGTGACATTACATTGTAGCAGCCTTTGTGAAATATAAACATTTATTCTCTCACAATACTTCTTTAACACATTTGAGCCAAGCTATTTCTGGTTTTATTATTATATTCCTAATTCCCAATGAATAAATCAGATTTTAGTTGAGCAAGGTTGTTTGAGTTGCATTATTTCATAGTCTCTGAGACTGAAAGGCAAATGTAATTATGCTAACCAAAAACGTAACTGAATCACTGTGCCAATTTAAATTACCAGCATTCCAAATTTAATATGAAACAAAACTGTTTGCTTAAGCAAAGATATAACTCAATGCTTTTATTGCATTGTCATTCCATCTCTATTCCCAGTACCATGGGGATTTTTAATGTCATAGAGCCAACACTGTAATCCATGATGGACTGAAATTCCTGGTCGCATTTTCACCTCAGATAGTTTTCATTTAACTGTAGATAAAATACCACTTAATATATAATGTGAAGTGTTCTAAAACTAGTACTTTTGTAACAGTGTGTAAGATAAAATACTGACCCCTTGAAATGTTATAACATAAACATTTCTTTTATGGTAAATAAACAAATTATGGGTGTGAAACGCATGGATGCCCACAGGCATCAAACCAAGATCCACGTATACAAGCTATGACTGTGATAGGTCTGCTTTCAGTAATGTTATATATGCTATAGTTTGATGTGTAACGTTTTTAACACAGGATATATAAATGCAGATATGTATTTAGTCATTATGCACTTAGACATAAATAGGCATATTAGAGAAGCTGTCGTCCAACAATTTACCAGTGTTTACAGAAATTGAAACAATTAGACCCAGACATATAAATAATACATTCTGTGCCAGCCGCAGTAACAAGTAATCCATATTCAGTTAACCACCTCCTCACAGGGGTTGTTCTGATAATGTCAATACTTGTGTGCCACAGTAGGGCTGTTTAGTCACAACTGTATTGTGTTGTAACAAAGTTTACAACATACCAAAAATCTAAAATTTGCATGCCACCTTCTTGAAAAACTCCTATTATGACAAGAGAACAAGGCAGTATAAAAGACAAGATTTGCAATCATTTGCATAACATGCTGAGGATTTACAGTTCCATTTAAAAATAGCATCTACATTTAGATTTTCACAAAACACATTTTCATATATCCAAATACGTGTTACAAATAATATTTCTTCCTCTTGGAAAATGAATCGTAATCTGTAGCAGCCCCATGGCAGAATTCTCCGACATGCAGGGTAATGGCATAAAGTATAAGAAATAGTATAGATTTTTTAACAACTCGGGTAAATACTCAGTTTCTTTTTTTTTGTTTGTTTGTTTCATTTCAATGCATCACCCTGTTTTTGGTTTGTTATAGCATATGGAAAAATATTGATATAAAAATGCAGGAAATGCTTGCCTCATGCAGTGTTAGGCATAAACAGCTGTTTTTAAAGAGGTCATGTGGCTAATGCATTGTATAGAAGTTTGAAAAAGCAGAATTTCATTGCACATGTTAATTCTGCAAAACAACAAATAAAAAAAGGAAGAACTGCTGGTCACTGTTCTTCAATTGGTATTTTAATTATAGGCGGCTTTTATCTCCGAAGACTAAACGTCATTGGTGTCTCTGATCATGATACAACTGTGATACAAGCACTTAGCAGGTCGTCATCTCTTATCTGGTATTTTAACATTTTGGAAATCTGTTGAAAATTCACTGCTGAACACGGAGTGTCAGTTACTTACACAACAATAGGAAGATACCATAAACCTTCAATTTAATTAGTCACACCCTAGAAATAAATGTATGTTGAAGTTAAATTTGCGTCCACTGTTGTCGGTCAACATGCACTTCACTACACTGGACAGGCAGTGTAATTACCTATTCAAAAAAAGGACCACGTGTTTTCCATAAAATCTTGGGTTTAGTTCAAACCAAGTGCTTTATGTGCAACTCTTGTGCAGCAGTGACCCAATTACACACAAAACAAAACATTCAGGAATGTGATCATATGAAGGATAAATCCCATTATGCTGCATTGCACTTCCTGTGTTAAATTTGCGCTTGAAATTGAATTTAGGATAGTTATGTAAAGGGTAGTAAATATACAGAGAGGATTATGTTATTGTTTTGTGCCCCCCCCCCCGGAAAAAAAAAACAAAAAAAACACACACAATACAACACTAGACAGAACTTTGTTCACATACAGAATGCAACATTTATTACTCAATATAAGAATAACTTTCTGTAATATACAGAATACAGCTTGCTAACAAGGTGAAAAGCCCTTTCTCCATCCCACTCTGCTGCCACTGGAGCTGACAGCCCTCCCACTCACTCTAATAATGCAGCAAATAAAATGCATCAAATGATTCATGTGGGTGGACATATATAATAATAACAAGACACCTAAAATCAATCGTATAGACTGACTTTTCTTGTTTACCTTTCTGCCTCTGTCATAAACTGATTTTAAATCTTATTTGAATCATGTGCAATTGTGTTGTTGTCCAGTTACTGTATTACTATTATTATTATTTGTTTATTTAGCAGATGCCTTTATCCAAGGCGACTTACGGAGACTAGGGTGTGTGAACTATGCATCAGCTGCAGAGTCACTTACAATTACGTCTCACCCGAAAGACGGAGCACAAGGAGGTTAAGTGACTTGCTCAGGACCACACAGCCTCTTATTACTGTACATTATCTCACTTATATGTGCTTTCTTGTACAGGAAACCAACACAAAAGCATGCGGTGCTATGGCACAGAGGGGTCTAAAGAGGCCATGGTGAATCTGTTCAGAACTGTCTGTCATTCATTTTAACTAAAATTGCCACATTGAATACAGACACTGTTAATGAACAGTGCAGCAGTAAAACTGGTTCAAATATTTTTAGCAGCTGGTGGCACAGCACATGGTTACAGTAAGCGGATACAACTGACAGGAGGTGTTCCTGTAAATATCATCAAGGGATAAGCCAATGCATGTTGTTTACTGCTCTTTTTTCTAACCTATGAAAACCTATAAAAAAAAAATCAAAAGGGGACTGTGATGGGGGTAGAAAAAGTGATCATAGCAAAGCACTTTTCATGTATCCCAGCAGACACAGGCTCTGGCTGAAAAGCATCTGCATGTGCGTCCAGGTTTCTTCCAGTGGCCCCAACACTTTGGCTGCTTCTTCCATCAGTGTTGATTCTTCGGAAATCAATTTAAGGTGCAGCTGTGAACAGAACAACAGGGTTGTTGATCAACAAAGAGATAATGTATTTGTGTTTCAGAATTATACGCACACACAAACACAATAAATATTTCATTTTACAAGACAGAGGGTTATGAAACAGAATAAATACATCAAGGCAACTGAGGTAAAAGGCTTGGTTAACAAATGTTAATCTTTTACAAGAATCGTCATGACTGGAACTGAGTGTTGGTTTTCACAGTATCAAAAAAGGTAAGTGGTGACACATTATATAGTGCGCAGTACGGACATACATACAACCTGACTAAATTGACTGCAGATTGTATATTCAGTGAAGGTCTCTGGAGAACAGGAACAACTTTACCCTTTAGATCCTACAATACCCGTCGGTATCTGTGTCCTTTTAAAAAATGGCAATGATTGTGCAGTTAAATCTTTACAAATCACGAAAAGACATAAAATCAAAAGCATTGTGTTTATGATCCTTACCCACTGATACCGTCTGTCTTTCTGAGCACTTCTTAAAATATTATTATTAGCATCAAGTTTTTATTTTGAAGTGCAAATTACCTTTTAAGATATCTTTCATGGTTACAACCTGTCTCTGGTTTGCTTTGGTCACTGGAAACACAGTATGTTAAAACTGACACACTAGAAATACTCCACCATGAAAGAATAATGAAAAAATCTATTTCATTTCTATTCTCCTTGCTCCCATGTTCATGCATAAATCATGTTACCTGCAGTCTGTAATAATTCTTTGTGCAATTTCTAAGAAATGTGCAGAAACCACATCAGGTTAGATACAGATGGTTTGCTTTCACATAGTTTTTTTAAATTATTTTTTTCTCCCAGAGATGTGAGATGTGGGTGTTTGGTATTTAGGGCTATGTGTTGATTGGACTTTAAGCTGTACGTAGGTATGCATTTATTTTAAGCTGGATCAATAAATACTGGAAAAGTGAAAAGATGGTTAGAGAATGGTTATTTCTGAGGAACAAAATGTGAATTCTGACCCTGATATAGCACTTGCTGAACATACAGCCACTAGACCAGGTGTACTAATAACTTGGTTACATTTCTTGATGTGAAAGGTTTTACATTCCAAACGAACAAAATCTTGAATGAATAACTGGTCTTAATGAACTTATTTAAATACAAATAAATAAATAAATAAATAAATAAACAGAAATTCATTAGTATTTGTTTGCATGCAAGACACTTGGGATATCATGTGTCTGTCCATTAATATCCTAATACTCATTTTAATTGGAAAAGGGCTCAAGTACACAAATAAAGATACAACAAATAAAAAACAATGAAGAATAGTTTAATTTGAGGAGTCCTTCAACCCTCAGTACTTCACCACCAGAAAGGCTGGAACAAAATCAGGCAAACTCAAATGAGACAAATTAAATCAGAAGAGGTGCCCACTAAGAAAGACAACTCTGGAACCTGGGACTATAATTTGTTGAGCAAAAAAAATTAATCATCCGCTAAATCTATTTAGTGGCACCATGCCAATTTTTGGTATTTATGGAGCACTTTAGAAAATACCCATTACAGACAATCTGCAGGTCACTGTCAGTCAATGCCATAGCCTTCACTCAGACTGCTTTAAAAACCAAGTGATTTGCAGATGTAGAAAATCCAAAGGGCAGGTGCCCGGAGAGCTTAAAAGCTTAGGTGCTGTGGTGGTGGTGGTGGTGGGTAATATCTTCAGTCTGCAACTTAACCCTTTGCACCCCTTACTAAATGACAGCAAAACACTTGAAATGAGGACTTTTCATAACCTTTTAAACAAGCATTAATACCAAATAGTTCGGCAAGTTTACCTACCAGCACATCGGACCACTTTTTTCTCCTAATTTATTATCGACCAATTAACAATCCTTATAAATGTAATCACGTTTTGCCATTTGAATGTACACATTGCACAAAGTGTAATTTGTATTCAGAAATTAAATGTTTTAATTTACCACGTCAACATAATAGTAACTTACATAATAGTAACTAGTAACTTGCAGTAGTCATAAAGTGGTTCAATCCAAATGCTGAACAGAAATCTAAAATTCCAATACACAGGGCTGTCTTGAGGTTTGAACCAGGCAAGCATTGATGGGTCAGATAGCCTCATCTTAGTCAGAACTTTTCTTACATTACTCTTATTGGAGTAATGTTATAAAGCAGATACCCTGAACAATTGAAAACATATATTATTTTGAACAAGGGGCAGTAGTAATTCTTTCACCTTTTGTTTGATTTTCCATCTCAAGAGTTAAAAATCTAAAATACTTAAAATGGACACTCCTGTTAAGTTATCTGATCCACAGCTACATAAAGTTTCACTGAGTGCTCTCTTTTACACCTGCCTCTCATCTAATGCAGACCATAACACTGCTGCCATCTGCTGCTTCTAATGGCCACTGCAGCCAATCTGTTTTGTTGATGACACAAAATATAACTTCACTGAATAAAGCAATATAACAAGCGCCAAGTCTGTCACCTTTCATGAAATGAATAATGTATTCCTATCATTTACATTCTGATTCTATACATGCAATAGGCTCCTCTAGTTTAATTGTGAGGAAGTGTTCCCCAGGCTTCAGTGCACAGTGCTTCACCTACAAGCTTCAGTGCACAACGCTGGTCTTTTCAGAGGCAATTCTCGCTGGAATACATTGATGACCACATCTAGTCGATTTAAGTACAATCAGTGCCGCCCACAGCTGATAAAACATGTTTATGCCGGTACTCCTACAGTACCATGCGCAAAGCTATATTACAGTTAATTACCCCTCGCATTCCATTGCTGTGCTCAAGCTTTTACTGAACAGCAATGATATTAAACTACAGTGAAGCCATAAATATTTGCGAGCCTTTTATTATGTGTTTTTCGCATATGAAAAAAAAACAACATATTTTTTCGAACGATTATATTTTGTGTGCCTCATTAATCGATTGCTATTTGGAGGCTTAACCGACAGCCCTAATGTTCAAGTTCTGGGAAAACATTCTAGGGTATATTTCACTAAATCACTGTGCAAAAAGACAATAGAGTCTCTCATAAGGAAGCAGACTAACCTATCAGAGATGCCCTTCTTTCCTATGCAGAGATCTCATACCTGAGGATCAACCTGCTTCAGGATCAAGTTCTGTTGCCTGAACACATCAGGCACATCTTTTACATGCATCTTCAAAACAGTACTATCTGGAAATACCTTTAGAAACAAAGCAAGGTAGGCTTGGGCCAAGTCAAAATCACGTTTGGAGTCCAGAATGCTGCCAATCATTCTGAGGAAGCTCTGCATCACATCCAGGGATCCGCCACCTTCAGGGGCTAGACTTCGCAACTCTGTTTCAATACGAGAGGGTCCCATCTCCTTTAAGAGCCTCACTGTAGAGGAATCTAAAAAAAAAAAAAAGAACCATTAGGTGTAATCTCTACACAGCCAACATGGATAGAAAAAAAGATAGAAACAATGGGTGTTTTACAGGACACCCTTGTTTAGTTTGCAGTATTCATTTAGGGTTCTGCCACTCACTTATATGCACAAAGCTGGAGGATCAAGTGCAAAAGGGGATGTGTGCTAAATATCAATTGTTCAGCCCTTGCTCTCTATATGAGAAAGCACTTTCTTTAAGTCAGCGTAGGTAATGTGATCAAGGAGAAGAGGTGTGTTGTGAAAACAGCAAGAAAGCAGGGCTCATTTTAATTAAATAACCTTTCATTTATGAACACAGACCTTGGGTTAAAAGGCCAAAAACGTAGTATGCCACATTAATCCTGTGTGCTACCTAGAACATCAATTATTTCAGAAAGTGCCGCAGCCTGCATTTCACCTTTACCAACAGGTTATACTTCTTTGAATTAATCTTTATTCATTTATCACTTACAGTTGTTGCTGACTAAGGCATCCTCGAGTTGCATGTAGAAATCAGATTTCTGTGCCAGTACTCCAAGATTTACAATTTTTGACTACAAGATAAAAAAAAAAATTAAAACAATCTTAAATTTCAGATAAAATGACTAACCTATAAACCTATCCTAGTGGTGACTATATAAATGGAATAGAAGCAATCTATTGGCAGAGAGTTAGAAAGCGACATACAGCATGCTATTTTATTGCAATAAATGTCAAAAATATGATGCAAATCCTATAGGCTCATATCTGTTCAGGTTGTTATGCATTTTATTGTAGATGTAACATACTGTACGCTACTGTGAAACATACGTGTTTTCTGTCCGTTAATGATCTCTTCTCTTACAGATGTTGTGTACCTACCCAGCTATTCTTTAAAAGCAAATTCAAAACTACTTACTGCTCATCTATTCTGCTTTGTAAACGTGTTCCTCACCTGCTCTTCAGCATTCTGACCCTCGGACACAGCAAAGCGGGGAACAAGACCGGGCAGGGTAGGAATGAAGAACGGGGCAGATTTAGGCACCTTCGGGGGCTCCTTTGGCTTGTTTCTTTTCTGAAAATTCATAGGGTTACAAATGTGCACTGTTAATTGTAAGCCCAAGGCATTTTACTGCTTCAGGACATTATAAAAAATACAATTTAATCAAGACACCAAGTAGCTGTTGATATTTTTTAAAGTCAGTTTTTGGCCAAGTTTCAGTAAGGTCAGTCTCTGATTGGTCTAGTGAGTGTCCCTCATTCATAATATATAGCTTCCATATGTTAACACCAAGACTTGGAAACTGTTTTGACACTTACAGAAACCATGCCAGGATCAAAAAAAAATAAAAAAAATAAAAATGATGCTCAGGTGTCTGAGCAAGCGACTGTCATTTTAAAAACACAGTCATTTCAGCAGCACAATATTACTTGCCAGGACATGTGGTAATGACAAACATATTGCATGAAAGGTTTAAATAAAAGGTAAGGTCATATGGTTGTGTTACAGACGATAAGGCAGCTCTGAATATTTTCTTCTTGGTTGTAAAATACTGTTACGAGCAAAAATCAAACGTAAAATGTCCGTATTTCTTAAGGCTTGTTGCCTTTGGAGGGGGAAACAAAATAAATTGGTCCCATAGCTCCAAAACTGTATCTATTATGCAATGGTCCACATTTACAGACACTTAAATAGTCTGTAATGTACTGTACAGCAAGTCTTCATATAAATACCTTGATGACGTCCAAATTGAGGAGGTTTTTCCATCTTGAGTCTGGCAGTAAAGAGAGTGTCACCAACTGCTCTCCCAGCTGCTCCGGGGATTCATATACGATCATCTCATCACTGGGCTCCTCGTCAGCTTCAGGACTGTCCAAATCTGAACACAGAGAGACAGATTCACAGACCAAAACTTTCTCAAACTTAACGCCAAAATCTCTAAAGCGTATTTCAGTCATGTCTTGTAAATCCTGATGAAGGTGAACGGCACAGAAACGTTGATTCGACTTGTTCACTTTTTAATCTTAATGTTGCAGAAATAAATTTTAAAAAATTACATATTTTGGTGAACAATCCGGAATGCGGAGACCCTTTGTTCAACATTTAAATTGATAAAGTAAAACAAGCCACCACGTTCACAGGAATGCAAGAAGTTATTTGGGTGCATCAATTTATATTTTATTTGCTACCTAATAACAGCACTTGGTATTACTTTTTACCAATACGGATTAAAAGAAATCTGCAGAATGTTGGTATGTCAGAATAAGAACATTAAGAGGATATCTGCCATTCAATATTCTAATAAATCTTGAATGAGAGGGCATATTTTACAATTTATTATATCAAATGTGAAGTAATTATTTAATTACAAAACCCAAAGATTTTGTCCCTGCAGTGCGATTACCTTGTGCAGGACAAGTTCCAGGAAGTGTCACCACTGGGGGCTCGTAATCAGAAGGCAAGGGGCGCAGGGAAACCAGATTAAAAAGCGTGTTGTTGGACCTTTAATAAAATAAAAACACAATTCAAATTAACTGTATAATACACATTTATTGTATGTAATAATTAATACACCAATTAATTGTGGTTTGAGATATTATCAAGAAGGGAGTCAGAGGTTATTAACAAAAACACAAATAAAATGTGCAGCTTCTGATATATGCCCTTCTACCTTTTACCACTCAAGCAGCACATCAACCTGGAGTCCATCGAACAGATGTTACTGTCTGCTGCAAATGTAAGCACACTGTCCAGGGTGTTGGCTATGCAGTGTTCTGCATTAAAATACTGCTATATTATTTCATGTTCCTGTCCTAGGGTTATTACACCATATACGGTTGTTGGGACAAAGATTAACTGGCTATATTAAAACATATATTGCTTAATTAACTAGATTGTACTGCATTATCAGTCCATTAGTGCCACCTTGTGGATTACTTGGGTATGTCATTTTAGATCAAACCCTTTTAGCAGTGTAAAATCATTACAACTACAATATTATATCATGTGCAGAGAGGATATTGTTATTGCTATACATTAGAAGAGAAAAAACAACAAAACCATAAGCATGAAAGAAAAGCCTTACCAGAGATAAATTCCCACATCATCTACATGCGATGAGACCAGGAAATCTCCAGTAGGTGACATTGTGATGCTCACAGCTGCTGAATCTAACAAAAAGCAGTCTACAAGGCTGCAATGAAGAAGAACATGAATGCATTAGCAAGCTAGCTAGGGTGCTTGATGTAAATACAGCTATCATTATCATGAATAAGTAGACCACCATGACCTACATCCACTGGAAGCACAGCAATCATCCCTGCTGTTCTAATATGTCCTAGCATGTGTAACCTGTTATACGTCTAAAAAAAGGTTTATTTTAATAAACCAGCCACTGTCAACATAGGTGAAAGAGTGTGGCCGCTTGGCATGGGAACCTCGGAGAGTTAAAGAAGCTGCATTTATTATTATTATTATTTTTATATTTCTTAGCAGAGGCCCTTATCCAGGTTATCACATTATTTTTTACACATTATTTTTACATACAATTACCCATTTATACAGTTGGGTTTTTACTGGAGCAATCTAGGTAAAGTACTTTGCTCAAGGGTACAGCCGCAGTGTCCCCCACCTGGGATTGAACCCACGACCCTCCGGTCAAGAGTCCAGAGCCCTAAGCACTACTCCACACACACACAATACAACACTTACCACCCAGATGGAAGATCCCATGTCCTAATAGTGCAGTCCATTGAGGCAGTTACTAACCATCGACCGTCCGGACTAAAGGCCTGAAGAATGAAATAAATAAATACATAAATAAATAAAACACACAAACAAAATTAAAAGTAGAAAAATAAACAAAAATTAGTAAATAACAGGGTGCTTTACCATATCATTGATTTGTCCTCGATGTCCTGAAAACTTTCTAACTATCTTTCTTGTTTCAATGTCCATAATATTAATACTGAAGTCATCCAGAGAAACAGCCAACATTCCACTGTAAACAAAACAAAAAAATTGAGAAGAAATTTCAGAATACACACCAAAATCAACACCACCAAATAGCAGCTAACATCAGTTTACTGACGAGTCAATCTCTGTGTCTAAGAAAAAGACAACGTTATACAAGACAGAACACCAAGCCAGACATACAGTACTGTGCAAAAGTTTTAGGCAGGTGTGAAAAGATGCTGTAAAGTAAGAATGCTTTCAAAAATAGACATGTTAATAGTTTATATTTATCAATTAACTAAATGCAAAGTGAGTGAACAGAAGAAAAATCTACATCAAATCCATATTTGGTGTGACCACCCTTTGCCTTCAAAACAGCATCAATTCTTCTAGGTACACTTGCACACAGTTTTTGAAGGAACTCGGCAGGTAGGTTGGCCCAAACATCTTGGAGAACTAACCACAGTTCTTCTGTGGATTTAGGCAGCCTCAGTTGCTTCTCTCTCTTCATGTAATCCCAGACAGACTCGATGATGTTGAGATCAGGGCTCTGTGGGGCCATACCATCACTTCCAGGACTCCTTGTTCTTCTTTACGCTGAAGATAGTTCTTAATGACTTTCGCTGTATGTTTGGGGTCGTTGTCATGCTGCAGAATAAATTTGGGGCCAATCAGATGCCTCCCTGATGGTATTGCATGATGGATAAGTATCTGCCTGTACTTCTCAGCATTGAGGAGACCATTAATTCTGACCAAATCCCCAACTCCATTTGCAGAAATGCAGCCCCAAACTTGCAAGGAACCTCCACCATGCTTCACTGTTGCCTGCAGACACTCATTCGTGTACCGCTCTCCAGCCCTTCGGCGAACAAACTGCCTTCTGCTACAGCCAAATATTTCAAATTTTGACTCATCAGTCCAGAGCACCTGCTGCCATTTTTCTGCACCCCAGTTCCTGTGTTTTCGTGCATAGTTGAGTCGCTTGGCCTTGTTTCCACGTCGGAGGTATGGCTTTTTGGCCGCAAGTCTTCCATGAAGGCCACTTCTGACCAGACTTCTCCGGACAGTAGATGGGTGTACCAGGGTCCCACTGTTTTCTGCCAATTCTGAGCTGATGGCACTGCTGGACATCTTCCGATTGCGAAGGGAAGTAAGCATGATGTGTCTTTCATCTGCTGCATTAAGTTTCCTTGGCCGACCACTGCATCTACGGTCCTCAACGTTGCCCGTTTCTTTGTGCTTCTTCAAAAGAGCTTGGACAGCACATCTGGAAACCCCTGTCTGCCTTGAAATTTCTGCCTGGGAGAGACCTTGCTGATGCAATATAACTACCTTGTGTCTTGTTGCTGTGCTCAGTCTTGCCATGGTGTATGACTTTTGACAGTAAACTGTCTTCAGCAACCTCACCTTGTTAGCTGAGTTTGGCTGTTCCTCACCCAGTTTTATTCCTCCTACACAGTTGTTTCTGTTTCAGTTAATGATTGTGTTTCAACCTACATATTGAATTGATGATCATTAGCACCTGTTTGGTATAATTGTTTAATCATACACCTGACTATATGCCTACAAAATCCCTGCCTTTGTGCAAGTGTACCTAGAAGAATTGATGCTGTTTTGGAGGCAAAGGGTGGTCACACCAAATATGGATTTGATTTAGATTTTTCTTCTGTTCACTCACTTTGCATTTAGTTAATTGATAAATATAATCTATTAACATGTCTATTTTTGAAAGCATTCTTACTTTACAGCATTTTTTCTCACCTGCCTAAAACTTTTGCACAGTACTGTATATTGCAAAAGTGGTAAAAAAAAATAGAAGTGCAACTTAATAAAGTAAAACACCTGCATGAATGACAAAATAAGTAAGGCTGTATTTTTTTCACGCTTATCACATTATTAAAGCTACCCATTACTATGTAAAATGTAGTTCCCTGTGAAAATTCTCAGATCGGAAATAAGTGTAAATATACATATTTTATATCACGTAAAATAAATACAGCAAACGTTTGCCTTACTGACACACTAGATGTTACACATCATTTAGGAACCTGGCAGCCGGATTAGTTTGCTTCTGGTAAATGACTGAACACACTGCACAGATGTCACTCAACAAAAAAAGACACCATCTGCTTCAAAGATCAGAAATATTTCTGCTAAAGATTGCTCTGTCCAGTACAAGAAGGGGACATTTCATGTGTGTCTTGTTATTTTTACATTTATGTTTATTTTGTTTGATAAAATACAATGTCTTTAAAAAAAGACAAAAAAATAAATTCTACAATTTAGCACTTCCTGTTTTTCAAGTTAGCAATTATTTAAAAAAACATTTGTTGTATAATAACTCTTGGAGAACATGATCAATTTTGCATGTGACAACACAAGTTTTTTTCTGCTTTAATAAATATTTTGTTTAAAATTGTGAAAGGTCTTGAAATACCTATTTTAGACTGAAATAAGCAATTTTTTTACTGTGAAAAAAAACAGCCCTAAAAATAAGTGATTATTATACTGGCAAACTGTTCCTGATTACCTCAGGATGCTATGACTCAAATGATTCAGCCAGCAGTGCTGGATTGTGTTGCTTGGATTTGGGAAATGTTTTTTTTCCCATTTTAGCACACTGACATCACTTTGTGACTAAACATCTTGATATCCCTGAAGTGGTCATTTTTCCCTCTTGGAAAGGGTGTAAATGTTATCGGTGATTGCCAAGACTGGTATGCACACAAAAATGAAAACCCCTAAAAATGAAATGTGATGCTTGACTTGGTAGTTAACAATGCAGAAACCGCCTCAAATTAAGAGAAAATGCTCCACATAGGCATTGGTAGTAATTGGACACCGATGGTCTATGGTCAGGAATATAACTATATTTAGGAAGGAGGAGCATCACAAACCAATAGGGGTGGTTGACTATACTGGATCACGGTACTGTGTGTAACAATAATCCGCAGCCAGCATGAAACTGTTCAGCTCACCTGTCTCTATGTAAAAGCATGGAAGCAGGCGAGGAACTCAGTGTAGCGGTGTGAACCAATTCCTTAGACTTGAACTTCCAAAACTTGATGAGTCTGTCTGCACCAACACTGATAGTCAGCTGGTTTAGCCCATCTACAGCAACCCCTCGAACAGGACCTTCATGGGCTGAAGAACAAAGATAGTCCACAAGGCAATGATGCCGAAAGAAAAATTTGCACAGCACAGTTTAAATATTTGCCCTTAAAATGTTTGACGTAGAATAAAAAATAGTAAAGTGGCTACAGAATCCAGCTTGACTTACAGATGAATTCAGTCTTAATGGTACTAAAATGTTTCTACAAAGTAGCCAGTTTCCCAAAATAGTAAAAAAAAACAAAAAAAAAAAACAACCTCTGGCATATAAGAAGCTAATAAAGCAAGTATTCTCATGGCGTCCATGTTCAGGTTACAGTAAATTATTAGTGTTGTTGTAGAAACATCAACTTACATTCAGAAATTAATTTGTTTATGTATTTCAAGCTGAAAATGTCCTCTCTTATAATATTTAGCATTTTTAAGTTATAATTCTCAGCATTTCATCTGTCCCTATACGTTGGAGAGTCTTTCCATGACAACTGGGAACACTACAGCTGGAAAAAATAGTTTCTTCACTTTCCGTAATTTCCATATGCACAGGGTATTAAGTAACTACTTCAGTACAGTTAGCTGCTCTAAAAAGCAGCTTCTTGAAGGATCCCAGGGTGTCAGCTTCAACAACATTACATATAGAAAGAGAAATGATGTGATTAAAACTCTTACCTTTCTCTTTGCCATATTGACCTCTATGCATGCCTGACTGCATGTTATAGACATCAATGTGTCCTGTTGAAAGTGCTACCACACCAAAGTTGCCACAAGATGTTATATCCACAGCCTTACATGGAAGAAAAGAAAAATTGAGAAGTATGACAGACCCACAACATAAACAATTAATCAACCACAACTGTATAGGCACTGGGACCACTGAAAAGGGCAGCACAAGCTGAACAATAAGATGTACCTGGTGCCAGAGACAGATACCAGCACTTAATAACTATGTGAATACATCTGCAGCATCCATATTACTGCTGGTGGCCTGCTTTGTTCTATTGGCTCGAAGATGATGCTATTGTACTGCTGGCCACCTGGTATTGGTTGGGGCGTTTAGAGTGTACTAGTTCTTTCCCTGTTGCTGTTGCGCAACCCGATGAGAGCCAAATGGTACAGCCATATTCTTCCTCCATACTGCTCCCTGCCAACAAGGAGGACTCAAATGATCTTCCTAAGAGAAATGAGTAATATATCTTTTAAAAGAGGTTTCGTGGAGACCACATACTTTTCTAGCTAGTTTCAACACAAGTTGTATTTCTGCCACAGATACTACTCACCCCAAAGTGATTGCAGCTAACAAAATAATTCCATAAATTTGACATGCCACGCACATCCATTTACCACTTTGTTTTCAAACCTACAGGTTTGAGACCTATCTGTTTTAGAAAACATGTATTTTCCTTTTAAAAACACAGTACCTGGTACTGCACTCTTGTTTGCAGGCCTTGCTATTGATGGTCTGGAGAGTGAAACTGTCCCCACCTCTTCAGGACATTCTTTCCTGTTAGTAACCAATCAGCTGCGTGATCAAATGACTGACATGCTTTAACCCTTAGCGGTCCATTTATTTAGCGCGTCAAGTCCAATTTATTTTCACACGCACAGTTTATTTTAGACGCGCTGTTTAAAAGTATTTTTTTTTCACAGTAATACAGGTTTAACAGGACACTCAGTACTGCATCTCCAGCCCCGCCCCATCCCTTGTTCGCTGTATTTTTCACATATCTCTATATAGTAGTGCATACCGATAAATCATCTCCTGATCACTCTTTTTATCACCAAAATCCAAGTCATTATTTTATTACTATAAATCTAAAAAAAGCTCTGCAAATGTCTGTGATATTCTTTGAGCGCTAGATGCAGAAGCAGCTCGTTTGTTTATGTCCGTGTTATCTATGTGGTGTCAGGGCTATCTGTATTCATGAGATACGCCCCTTTTTTGTCCGGCTTCTCTCGACTCCTATTGGTCTCACTCAGCCATTGAATCATTTTCTCACATCTCTGCACGCAGCATGTAAGATAATAAAATAAATAAAAACAGTCAAAGTGTACCGTGGCATGCACATTCAATCCCCGATCTTTGTGGAATCGCTCTGGCTCCAGTTTGTATGCTCCCATGGATGTCTTCTGGTAATTCCAGGTTGTTGCGATAAGATAGCCTCGATGGCAGGCAATGATACCATCCCAATCACTCTGGCGTGCTGTTTCTGTATTAGTAAGAAAAGCATATTAGTCAGAATTCTTAGCAAATCTGAACGGTTAACATTCCCAGAAAACTACATATAAAAAAGATACTGGTATTTATTGGAGTCTATGAGTAAATAAATAAACTATGATATAAAAAAAAATAAAAATTATTACTACTGTATTAGTACCACAGTAACTCTTTTGTTGGCTAATATCATCATTTAAACTGCATAACATTTCTTGTGGTTGCCCACATGTTTATGTTAAACTGAAACAAGAACTGTAATGTTAACTCAGTACAGCAAAATCAAGTTGATGTGCAGTTTGTGCCAATCTGCTCCCATGCAGCAGGTGCTGCAAATCAACAGATGTTGTAAATGAATGGGAGAATACCTGAAGCAAACGCAGTAATGGGAGGGAGTTTCATGGTATCATACTGAAGTCCTTTCTTCTTGGATTTCTTTTTGTTAATGGAACCTGTTAATTAAATATATTTGTTACAGACACCTTAGCTAACCAAGTTTCATTCTCTAAAAATACTTCCTTGTTTCAGAAATACATTACATGTCTTGCATGGCACTTATGCCAGTGAAATTTGTATTTAAAAGACTGAAGCAATTCTCTCTATGAAATGGGCTCTGTGAAGAGCAGTTCATCAGTACCTCCAATCTAATGTGCGTAACTTTGTACACACTAACACATGTAAAAAACTAAATAAACTTATCCAGGCTAGTATTCAATGCACCAAGGACTCACCACGCCCCAAGCTCTTATTGAACCGCTCATGAACAGTAGAAAACGACTGTAACGTTCCATCTTGACCTGAACAGAAAAAGGTTGGAATGTTACTTTTTCAAAATTACATTTTTATATGTACTGTTTTTCAAATTGTGTCTGATGTTTTCTGTACAAATGTCCCAACATGTATGGTTACAGTATCTGGGGTACACATAATTAACTAGCTCCTTGTCAAGGCATTCCCTTATTTTTGAGGCAGGGGTTTCCCTCTCATAGATCACAGAGAACTGAAGTTCAAAAATCTTCCCTTTCATGGCTGCGATGAAAGGCGTTTACATAAATAGGGCAAGTGTCTATTTTCATTTAAAAATCCTGTCAAAATATATTGTGCAAATTTGTTTTTGATTGTTGGTTTATTTTGGTTAAAAATGTGCAAAGTGCCACCTACATGTACTGTATCATTAGAAAAAAAATAATCCATGGTGGTATAAATGTGAAGAGGTATTCATACTTCTTGACATTACAAAACTTTGCATATCATGAAAAAAAAAATCCTTTAAAATTATCTAATACAAAATGATTGCCATTTCAAAAAGCAAAACATCTTTATTACAGTTACCACTGGGTATATCTTTAATTTAATATACACGTTACTTGACCAATATGTTGAATGATGGGTACATGCTTCCCCTGTCTCAATTAGGTTTTTACAAGTGTACAAAGTAGAGACCATCAAATATATTGTAATACGTATCGTATCAGGATTTTAATCCATCAATAGATCCCTTACTGACACTTAAGTGAACGGCTTTTTGTACTTACCAGCACTGAGAACCTGCTGTCCGTTTTGCCCATGGTGCTGTATTTTGGTAGGGGGAGCACTGTGTCCCATGCGGCTTCTCAACAAGCGGCCACCGCCTCCTGGGGCATCAAATATCCACACCTATTCAAGACAACACACAATCTTATCATGAGTGTCCAAGAACCAAAACATGCGAGTACTTCACTTGCTGAAGAGGTTTATTTGATCAACTTATACCCCGCGGGGATAAGCCACTGTGGATCTTAAGAGCATTTTACAACCCTGGGAAACCCTGACCCTGGATTGCATCAACCACTTATTTCTAAGGGTTAGTTTAGGGCTAAACACAGATCCAATGGTGATTCCTCTGAAAACGTTCCAATATGATCCATCTGTGGCTCTTACCAAACAAAAGGTGCTTTAAGAAGTCACTGCAAATCCACAATCATGTAACACTACTACTGTAACTAAATCTTCAATCTTCCCTGTCCAATCAATAAACTAAGATGTAACGCAGACACTTGTTTCTTTTGATCTTTGTTAATGCTAACAATAGAATGAGGTAAAAACAACTTGAGTTTTGCATTTCGTTTATTCAGAACAAATTAACTTAACTTTTTTTCAAAATTATTTTCAAAGCAATACTTCTGATCAGATGGCTTAAATCCTGTCAAATTCATTGATACATTCGGACTATTAGAAGAGATGAAATAGACTGTAATTCTAAGAAGGGCGGGGGTAATTAGCATGGTAATGGATTGACCAAGGCAGTTGAGTGACTAATATTAAACCTTTATATAAATTAAAAGGGTTTTTCCCAAGTCTCCCATTTGGTGTACAGTAGATGAATCACTTATAATGTGGTTTACTGCAGAGAATGTTAGTTTTCCCTTTAACAGCATATGAAAAGACCATCTACTTCTCAGTATTACTGCACAAAAAACCGTTGAACTTTTCATTAGAAAGTTGTGGTCACACAGTATGTGTAATGTACAGTGCAGTAATAAAATCATAACAATAAAGTGAAAGTGATATTCAGGACTGACCCAAAGTACAAAAAAGTGAAAAATAAATATCCTTCTATTTTACTTCAATAAGTTTTCTATTTTTTTGTTAGGATGTCCATTTTGTTCGGGTAATTGTGTAAGCAGGTATTTAAGCTACCCCAAAATTAAAGTTACATTTTACACTAAAATAGTTTCTTTATGGGTGACTGCTGACAATATTCTTACATAGTTCATAGTTGCTTGCATTACTGCATTAAAGTAGTTTTAGCAGCAGGCATTCTTAAAGGCTTAACACTTACACTCCTAGATGGGTAGATGGGTAGAAATGTCATCTTGAAAGTACATACCCGTATGGCATTATCAGCACCATTTGTAATCAGAAGTGGCTCCCCGTGGACAAACGACATCCCTGCGATTGCTGTTGTATGAGCATTTCTCATCTGGCTGATTAGTTTCTTATCATCCAAGTCCCACAGTCCAATGTGTCCAACAGGGCTCCCAGCAGCCATTACTGGATGACCATCTAAAAATATAAATAAAACAACACTGGGACATCAACCTGACTTTCAACATTGATCTCCACATGTAAAGTATGTAACAATTAAACTTCAGCCAGTGAGGCCAAATATGTATATTAGTAGTTAGGCTTACATTTTATATATTGTACAAGGATACAGGCACCAAAATAAAAATAGATCAGACCACTGATAAACATATGTTGCTTAAAAGCATTTTCTGCACAGACCTAACTTCAATGTTTGTAGCAGTATTCCTTTGCTGTATCACCTGTGCGGAAGGATATTGCTGTAATTGGGCCCCAGTCTTGCTGAAACTTCATGAGCGACTCGTCACACTTTATGTTGTGAATGACAATCTGTCCCGATGCAAGTCCTACTGCTATTACATCCACTGCTGGAGCCTGTAAGCGTACATCAAAAACAACATTTAAAACAGTGCTTATTCGAAGAGTAAACACAGTATACAGTTCCCTGTATCCTTTTAAATTGATTTCTTCTTTATTATTCTTTTTTATTATGTTTTTACTTTTTCGTGCGGGAATCTAAACTGCACTTCAGTGACAGCAACATACATTTGAGGTTTCCATTAAAAACAAAACAAAAACATAGGTAACAAGTTCCATTAAAATCTTAAATGACCCTTAGGTGTCCTGATTTGTCATGTAATGGCCCAAATGACATTAGATTATCTTGTTAATAAAAGAAAAGTACACCACTCACCTGTTGAAGTACTGTCACTCCTGAACCCCAGCCTGAGAATGTGTACAAAAGTTTGCTATACAAAAAAAAAAAGATGAGATATTTTAATTGTTACTTTTAGTTGGTTTCAGTGACTATATGTACAAACTGTTGCTTACATCAGTGACACACAGTTAATCCCAAACAGAGACATTACACATTTTGGACTGCTTGCTATACTAAATGTTATCTTCAAGTGCTTCTGTATGTGCCTATCCAAAAAATCCAGCTGTTACATGAAATTGTTTATGCAGTCTAATACTTTAACAGCAGGGTGCAGTGTTGATTGATGAACTGTACTAACAGACCTCAAAAATGTGGTGTGTTTGGTTTAGTGTTACAACATAGTTTCATGCCCAGTAGCGATGTGTATGGTGTACGTTATACATAGTGAATTATTTCAAGTGTGACGTGGTATACTGAGAAACATCATTCTGTATCTCCTAATGACATTGTTGTGGGGAATTTGTAATGTCTCTTTATGGTACCGAATGACCCCCATATGTTTTTGTAATATATATATATATATATATATATATATATATATATATATATATATATATATATATATATAAAATCAGCTTATACACTATTCCATTAAAAAAAACTCATTAGGAGCCATTTGTTTTCTTAAATAAACAATACATTTCCAATTCAGATGAAAATATTAATAGTTTGAAGCGATCAAAGTGTTTGTGTTCAAAGCAAGTTTCTTTCTTCAGAGTGAAAGTGGGCTAATGCTTTTACAATAAAATATGGTAAAAAGTGAACTTTTTGATTTGCTATTGGTAAAATGAGTACTAGCTGTGCAATAAACAAATACTAGTCCTCAGCAAACTATTACTGTATGTAGACTACTACTGTAAAACCATTTTTATTTGGCATTTCTTTATTATTGAAAAAATGTAACAGGCTGATTTGATAGATGGGGTGCAGAACACCCCTAACTAGACATCAATTTGGAAAGTTATTTGCTTTTTTACTTAATCAAGAAAAATGCCTCAAGTATTTGAAAACATGGTAAATATGATTTTATGAAGGAAGTCATCTGTTGAGTCCACATCAGTAATTACTTCAATACTGCTGTGAAACCTTGGGCCACAATACCCCTAGACTGTAAACCTACTGTCAGGAGGTTTCAGCTAAAGTACCCTTTATAATTTTCACTACTGAATGGTACCACAGTTGCAACGAAAGGCAGAATAATCTGATTAACACATTTTTTCCATGTTTATTTAATATACCGTTTTTCACAACAGTCTGGGGCTGACAAACTGCTGGTTTAAGACAGGATACTAAAATTCTTAAAACTTAATTACATGTCTTTGGATGCACAGAATTAAAATGACAGTAGGAATTAGGAATCTCTTTGGAAACACTCATACTCGCTTTCTATTCGGCAAATCATTATACGAATACAAAATAGTCTGCACTGTAAATGTTTATCACATTACCATTTATTTCCCACCTCAGCATAATTGTGTGCCATTTAAAATATTTACAACATCAAAAACATAACCTCAAGATAAAACTATAATACCTAACAATGATACACTTTTTTTTAAAGCCAGCATAATTATCCAAAGGGTATATAAAACTTTGTTGCTTTGTACTTTGTGTTTTCTTCCTTCGTTTTTGTTATGCAAGTAAGAAATAAGAACGTAAGAAAGTTTACAAAACGAGGAGGAGGCCATTCGGCCCATCTTGCTTGTTTGGTTGTTAGTAGCTTATTGATCCCAGAATCTCATCAAGCAGCTTCTTGAAGGATCCCAGGGTGTGAGCTTCAATAACATTACAAATCTTTGCAAACCTTTGTTGAAATGCATCCACTTCAAACACCATCATAATCAATCAGCCGCTATTGCTGTTACTAAAATGCAGGCGCAGTAATAAATGAAACAAAAAAGAAGTCAAAGTATGGAGTATGAGTATTGTGATTAGACTACTATTAATCATGAGCAGGACAGAGTGCTCTCCATAGGAACAATCAGCAGACGCCTGCTTCACCTATATGAAAGCCACTCAATCAAAATCATGCATGTGTACAGGTGGAAAATATGGACGCAATAGATTTTGTGTACTTGCTTTCATCTGCGGTTCACATTGAGCTGCTAAACAAAGAAATAATTATTCACAGTGTTTTAGAGAATATATAATACTGTTAAATAATTATTTTCTTTTACTTTCATTCTTATTTGTGCATTTCTGAATCATCCTGCGTCCCCCTATGACCCTTAGAAAAACCCTGCCCTAGGCAATGAGAGTAGCTGGACTCATTTTGGGTGGCTTTCAAACTCACTTCCTAGAAATGAGGATTCATAATTCACTAAATATCTTGTTTTTTCTTCAACATCTTGCATTGGCATGAAAGGTGCTAAATGATTGTTGTTGTTCTTGGAGTGAAATACGTACTTTGATTTGACATTCCATAGCTGAAGACCCCCCTGCTCGCTTCCTAAAAGAATTTTATTGAGATACGTGCTTGGATGCATTATGGCAGAGACTGCAAACACCATCTTATCAAAGTTTAACTGTAGGTACTCCTCTGGAAAAGAAAACAAAGAACAAAAAAGGTTAGGATATATAAAGCAAAATGGTTATATTAGAACATTTTACTGGAGGTTACCTTCAACCTGATTGGTCAGCAACAAGTACCTAATGGCTAGCATAAAGGTATGTGGCATCTGGAAATATGCTTGATGACCAATCAAGTGAAAATACATTTCTGTTCTAGAAAAGGCTCTCTGAATGTTGTCTTTTAAAACATGTAAGACCTTCCTCTGGGTCTTACTGCATTCTGTATTAAACATCTTTATAAAAAAAAAGAGGCCTACAATATGTTATCAATGCAAGAGGAACTAAATAAAAAGCAAAAACATGTATTTACATTTAATTAGGAATACACAAACATCCTAGCAAAATACTGTCTACTCTTTAATATGTTATTGATTGGTGTATTGGTTCTGATAAACCGAAAGTCACATGACCTCAATTCCATTTTGTGGTCAGCTACACATTTAGAATGAAAGCTTTTATATAACCGAGCAAATGTGGCAGCATCAGCTTTGCAAAAAAGAATGACCAGAGAACCACAGAATACAACAGTGTACAGAGTATGAAAGCAATATCTCAAAGCTTTAAGTTAGCTTTATCATACGGAAAGCACAGTCTGCAAAATGGTGACCATCTTGGGTCAGGTCAAAGTGAAGGGTGAAATTAGATTCTGTCAGCAGAGTTTCCACAACACTAACAAGAAATTATAGTCGAGACAATGATGTGGGGGATACAGATAAAGCCTGGCAATACATTCTGTAATGACAGGCAGAAAGACATGAAAGACAAAACATGGGACATGAAAGACAAAACATGAACACCACTGACAAAAATATATCAAAAGCAAACCTTACACAAAACCTCATGCCCAGAAGCTAAAAGCAATATCCATTTGCAAACAGATTTCATTGAAAGTACTTTTCTCTTTCATCTAATCTTTTTTATAAAAGAAAGTGTTGCATTTAACACTGATGCAAGTGTATTTCTTTGGATACATCATCTTCATTGATCATACAGAAATTTGGTCTTGACTTAACAAGATCACAGATTTCTTCTGAACAGGATATGCCCCTTGAGATGACCGCTCATTTCTAAGGGGGAAAACATTATTCTGACATTAAATAATCCAGAAGATACCTTGTTTCCCCAAGATTTGCTCTAATAGGAACTCGTAATTGTGAGCAGCAGCAATGGCAATTGAATAATGACCTACATTTGTAAATCCCTGGTCTCGAACTTCCTATGAGACCTAAGTGACTTATGTGTATCACATATTCCAGAATGTTCGCTAGGAAGCACCAGATATACAGCACAAAGAGTGCTGGATAGCATTCCGAAGGTTTTATCATTCTCTGGTTTGTCATTCTGGATTTTACCTTTGTGCGCTACTTTCAAAGATCTGAGTTCCTAATTGGTACATGAGATGCACATTACCTCTAACGAGACATCAATCTGAAGAGTTATTTGCTTTTTTACCTAATCAAGAAAAATACCCCAAGTATTTGAAAACATACTAAAATATGATTTTATGAAGGAGGTTGTCTCTGTTTGGTCCACATCAGTAATTACTTCACTAGACAATGGTAGTAGCTGGACTTTTTACTATTACCATGAATAAGGGTGGGAAAGTAAACATTTCCAAATTAATTGTACCTTCAGACTGTACATCCCAGATAACAACAACATTATCTCTATCCACTGAAATCACATGGTCCCCAAATGGCTGCAATAGATGAACTTCTGCATTGTGGCCTTTGTAAGTGTGTACCACCTGAAAAATAAAAACACATTTACATTATACAGGACCAAGACTGAAACCATCAGGGGGGAAATGCTCATGTTACTGTCTGATAAACTACCACATCACCACAGCCCTGTCAAAACAATGACTTGGTAGTTTAATCAAAGGAGCGAGTTTGCACAGATCTGTTGTGAGGAGTCCCCCTTGTTGCATTGCAAATGCAAAAAAGGAGATTCCAACCACAAGGGAGTGGCTGACAATTATTACAATGAAGCCTTCCGTGCAATGTCTGTTTTACTATCTGATAAAATAAAGAAACTTCCACAATGGCACAGCCTAGTCACAATTATAATCAGTAAGTGAAAAGATAAAACAAAATAAGAAGTGAATTTGCAAATTCCAGGAGTGTGAACTTCCCCTTGTTAAACATGCAAATGCTGACTGAATGACCGTCTAGCTTCCCTCAATAGGTATCCCTCGCACACAGGGGTCTGCCTTGTGGATTACCCCAGTCGGGAAAGTACCCTCTCTCATTGTTGGCCAGCTTATTGAAAACGTCGGCATGAATCATCAGAAAGCAAATCTGTTACTGATGGTGTGATTAAGCATGCATTGAAAAAGACAAGAAAGTACTTGCAACTGAAAATAAAACAGCAAGTACATCCACCACATCTAACATTAGAACACCAATTACTGTAAACTGGAATTTGAAACATGTTTTGTTGAATAATTATTCCCCCCCCCCCCCAGCATTAGCCATCATTGCAAAGGAAAGGTTGTGTGCAATTGCGTTATGTAATGTTTTTCACACAATCTGATCTTGAATGGCAAATTTTGTATTACATTCATTCATAATTATATTTGAAACAGCCCATTAAAATAGATCTAAAACAACCAAATCAGCAAGGTATCAACTTGTAGCACAGACTAAAAAAGATTTTTGAAGCACAGCAATAGAAGGGTAGTGTTGCGGTCAGGCAGGCTAGAGGTGGGAATAGCAATTGCAGGAGACAGGAGATGCAGTTAAAGCACTTGTATGCATGACTTTATTAACAAAAAAATATACAAGGCAACTGTCACCCAAGCTGAGCTATCACAGTGAGACTAAGAACACCAACCTGAGGGGGAAGCACGACTGCATTATGCAGGGATTTAAACCCGCCCAATCAAAGTCAAATACATTATTTACTACATCCCAACCAACCAATCATTTTACAATAACTGAGCAACTGAACCAACACTTTGCACCTTTCTGTCAAATGTGAAACAAAAACACAAAATCTTCAAAAAGTACAAAAACAAACTCCACTGTTTGTGAGAAGTTTTACTGACAAATTAGTGTTTGCAGCTGTTTTTGACATGTGTTTGCTTGTGTGAGTCACATCTGTGAGTACAAGGTGATCTGCATCATTTTTCAGTGGCAGTATTCCCATTAAAAGAGCCAGTTAATGTACGTTATATGTAAATTAGCAATGTGCATTTCTATATAATGCTTCCTTAAGTAACCGATTTATTTTTGTATGTATTATGTACTGCTTAGTAGTAAATGTAAATATTTTTTTTTACTCTTTTAAAAATGTACACTGAGAAGACCCCTTTTGTAGATGCTATCCCTCATTTCTATCATCCTTTCAGCTCCCAAAGCAAAACAGTAAGTACAAAATGGCGAGTCGACCCTACATTTAACACCAGAGCAAAAGAAAAAAATCTGCATGTATGCATCTGAAAATAATAAAGCAAGTCAGCCAGACATCATAAATGTTTTCTCGCCTAAGTGAGGCACATACTGTTAATTTAAGGACAATTGGAGACATTCTAATGGATAAAAACAAATGGCTTACCGTGATGGAATGGGTCGATTTGTTTAACCTGAAAAAGGCTTGACGCAGTCTAAAATAAGTGACTTTTATAAACCATAGTAAATGTTAAAAAAAAAAAAAAAGTACAGCAAGAGGTTTGTTTGTTTACATGCAAGTTTTGCACAAACAAAGGTTGACACACCAAAGCATCAGTTTTGTAAACAGCAGAATAGTTTGTTTGTTGTTTTTTTTTACTTTTCTTTAAAAAAAAAAAAAAAGTGGTTTGCCTGTACATAATTTTTTTTTTTTTTTTTTAACTGCTTAAAGAATGCTTTTGACCTAAATTTGCTTTGTGAAATAAATAGATGGCATCTTTCAATGAGGGATAGTATTTCAGCAGGCTTACAGTCATGCCACAAACACCAAAGTTCAAATGACAGTACAGTTAAAAAAAAAAAAAAAAAAAAAATTAAAAAATGTTTTTTATGGAATTATGTTTGGGTGGTTTGAAACTAAAGGAGTGTTATTTTTTAATTTATTTATTTATTTTTTTAAGTATAAACTGTTCCTCAAGAAGTAACCATGTATGTTTCATACAGATGGGAAAAGATGATTAAATGTTACTAGTATACCTATTGTTGTGTTAAGAACTAGTACTGTAGTTTTAAATAAAAAAGATGTTTTATTAAAATAGCCTGGATATACTGTAACTGTAGAACTAAAAAATAAAAACATTTTAAATTTAATGCAAGCATAGAAGGTTGTGTGTTTTTTTTTTGACCTTCACTTATACCAGGCGGTATAAAGAGGGTGGACTGTACAAGGCTTTTATTAAATGATGTAGTTTTGTAGTAGCTATTTTGGTTTTGAAAAACGTTCCGGGATGTGTATAAATGTAACTGGTGTAATCGTGTATTGGTATAAGGGTAATGGCCTCATGTTAAATCAGGGTTAATTGGGAATACAAAAGCCAACTAACACCTGAAGCAACAACTCTACTCAATAAGATACACATTACCTTTTAGCTGATCAGCTACAAGTTAATGTTGTACACATTTTGAATACTCATTTTGGAGGCACCCACTCCCCCGTGTTTCTTGCATCCTTGATCTAACAGGGTGGGGTCTTTAAAAGGGTAAAAAGAGGCACTCTGGTTACAGATTCAGACCCCCGGCAGTGAAATTAGGTTAAAAGCTCTATAAACTACAAATGCAGATGAGCCGGGCTCTTTTGCAAGGTGCTCACTTGCGCCCCCTCAATATCATTTTCAATAACAAATCTATTAAAGTAAAAATAACACAGCTTCATTAGTTGAGGTTGACAGATTCCAGCTACATCAGTGGTGCACAGTGTGGGCCATTTGAGCCCATATATTTGTTCCAATTACTCCCCTATTCAGGAAACAATTCATTAGTTATTAAACTGATAACCTCTTAAATCTGGAATGACGTTCAAAGACCAAGAGATGTACACCCTGGGTTACACCATTCCTTTCATAGAGATTTGGTCAGGACCAAAAGATCGATCCAGGATGCCGATCTGCAAAGACTGGATTAAACAGGTTTTACTGTAGCTTCCCTTATGAACTGACTACTCAAAACACTCTTGGCTTTAGAATAGAAATACACATTTGAGAAGACAAGCTTCAATATGGAAGTGGAGAGACAGAATTTAGTAAGTCAGTAACTGGCTTTTTTTTTTTTTTTTGGTCAAGAGGTTATGAACTGACTACTCAAACTGACTTATGAACTGACTACTCAAAACACTCTTGGCTTTAGAATAGAAATACACATTTGAGAAGACAAGCTTCAGTATGGAAGTGGAGAGACAGAATTTAGTACGTCAGTAACTGGCTCTTTTTTTTTTTTTGGTCAAGAGGTTAGTAAAATCTTCACACCTTGTCTTTGTTGATTTAACCCTTTGCGGTCCATTGTCGGACTGGGTCCGACATTGCAATTATTCCCACCAGGTCCTTTGTCGGACCCTGTCCGACATCATTTTAAAAACGCAAAAAACGCAAAAAAGTCGATTTTTCAACAGAAAAAGCCGAGAAAACCATTCAATGGCCGAGTGGGAACGAAAGGAGCCGAGACAAGCCGATAAAAAAAAAAAAAAAAAAAAGGCGTATCTCATGAATAGTCATAGTAGCCCCCCTTCTTCAGATGGGGCGGTCGTATGGGAACAAGCTGGGAGTACAGTATCAGCGCACAGAGACTAACACGGACATTTGCAGAGCTTTTTTGAGATGTTATAGCAATAAAATAATGACTTGGATTGCATTATTGAGGAGTTTGGTGATAAAACGAGTCATCAGGAGACGATTGATCGGTATGTACGACTATTATTATTATTATTTTTTATTTGGTAGCATATGTGAAAGCGATAGCAAACGAAAGGGTGGGGCGGGGCTGGAGATGCCTAGTGAGTGCTTTGTTGATCTGCAGGGCCATTTAAACCCGTTTGACTGTGAAAAAAAATACTTTTAAACAGCGCGTCTAAAATTAAATGCGCGTGTAAAAATTAATTAGACCTGGCGAGCCTGACGCAGAATTAATAAATGGACCGCAAAGGGTTAATAAACAAATAAAATGTACATCTGCAAAAATCACTTTTACTAATTATTCAGTAGAAAAAACAAAACAGGAAACTCCTGTTTTTGCTTCTTCCATCAGTCATAACTACTGACAACAAGCAAATGTTTCTCTTTTCTGCTAATTATACGGTGTGCATTATGTTGTTTTGTCAACTACTTGACTCATCAGTATACCTTTTTATCAAAGGCAAATAAGTAACATCATGGTTTATTTACTTTATGTACCGATGAAAAGGTTCCTCTATACTATCTCAATAGATAAGGTTTAAGGTTATCATTCCTTATCAATTGTTATTCCTGTGTTTGTATCTATGGAAGCATTAGCAACTAATGCAACAGCAGTAGTTATACGTGCACCCTATTGGTACTGTATTGCAAACCCATGTGAAACAAATAAAGCAGACAACATTTGAGGAGATAACAGAAAAGACCTTTTCATGTTGACTGAAAGTACCGTAAAACTGAACAGAACAAAAGTACTGTCTGCTGAGCCAGCAATACCAGTTGGCCTGTGCATTCCACAACTATTATGTACTTTCCAAATACTCTCTTACAATACAAAATGCTCTTTCTGATCCAAGTACTGGATTGGAGATCTGTAATTTCCAAAACTACCTACTCAGTGAAACAGAAGAGACTTCTTTATGCCGACTGAAAGTTTTAGAAAATGTGACAGATACAAGATTCTGACTGGCTGTCAGAAACCAGCATCCGATTTAAAAGTTATTGACCCTTTGTCAGCAGCAAGGGGTGCAAATCACCCCAGCATGATTAGAATGAACATATCTCCTAACTTTCTGAAGCTCGTGGAATATCCTTTAATGTGATTAAATGTTAAATTGATTATTTTTATTTTGATAACAAGCACGTCCTTGTCTGACTTGGGGAAACGGGAGTAAATAAACAGCACATGGTAAACTTTTGGGGTGCAACTGTTGACTTGCAGAAGAGTGCAAAGAGTTGTACTGGACCTATGGTAGCCTTACAGATTAATTTTTTAGCCCTATGTAGTAATGAGTGTCTGTATGTGTATAATACATCAGTTTGAACCACTGTATTTGATTACTATATTCTTTACAGGTACAATATCAGTACTTAAACATCTATCCAAAAAGTTGCATAAAACGTTAGAAGCATGTGAAGAGGCACTGGAAAAGAGAGCAGATAAGAACATGATACCTACGGAAGAAATAGTAAAATTTAGAAAATAGTTATTTTACATTTGGAAATAAAAGTTACAAACAGAACGATGGCACAACAATAGACTCAAAATTAGGTATGCATTTTGCAAGCACGTATATGGGCAAATGGGAGGAAATGTTATTGAGTAAACTAGACAAGAAACCATTAGAATACAGAAGATATGTGGATGACATATTTGGAATATGGACGCATGCAGAAGTAGTTTCATAAATTAGAAAATGATATTCACCCTGACATTTCGGTGGATTTAAGGTGGACAAAATATGAAATTGAATTCTTAGACACCTTGATTAAACTTGATCAAGGATCTATTAAAACAGATCTTTACTCGAAACCTACTGATATGCATCAATACCTACATCTGTCATCTGCACATCCTATCTATACCCCTAAAGGACGGTATAAGGATAAAAATAATCAGTTCTGATGAAAATGACCACAAATAACAGAGAAAGGAAATAAATCTTAAGAAACGAGGATATAAAAGAACAAATTAAATCGAGAGAGAATTGAGAAAAGTTGACACTCAATAGGAATGAACTACTTGATTAGAAGAAAAGGGAACAGAGGGTTAAGAGAGTACCATTTATAATTACATATTCTAAATGATAACCCAACACTTCAAAAATAGTTTCGAAGCATTTACGTATACTTCATAATTTAGAAATAAACGAAAAGCACCGATGGTAGCTTTTAGAAGAGATGCAAATTTGGCTGACATTTTAGTCCACAGTAAACATAAAGGGATCATAGATACATTAAGGGACATTGCAACTTGTAAAAGCACATATAATATAATAAATATTCAGGCATGCAAAAGATAGCAATCTTGCATATGGTATATTTTGCATAAAATGTAATAAAATAAAATAAGAGAGACAGGTACATCATTCTATAAAAGAATATAGAACCACCTATCAAACATAAGAAATAGAAAAGTAAATGAAACAGTTCCGCACTTTACAAGGAACAGCCACACCATGGATGACCTAAAGTTTGTGGTTTTAGTAAAAATAAAATTAGATAATGTACAATATAGAATAATAAAAGAAAATAAATGAATAAATAGACTAGATGCCTGTTTAAATAGAAATGAACAGTAGATGGTTATATCTAGGTGCCCAGAATAATAAGTTTAAGTTAGTTTTGTTCAACTATCTAATGTTTTGTTGCATGCTGAATATGTTAAAGAGGTTTCTCTAAATGACAAGTTTCTCAGTGGCATAGTCTGTGTCTGTGTGTTGTTTTTTTTTTTAAAGCATAAAGGTCGATTTCACCCATGCTCTGCTTGAATTGAAAAATAATGATCGAAAAATAAAATGGTAAATTCTTTCAAAAATAAATGTCGATATTAATCGTCGATTTGGCAAAAATCGAATCGTAGCAAGCCTCGTTATATCATTAGCTATATAGTGAATGATATCACAAACACAATAGATTTAAAAGAGAAATAAATGTGTGGTTACCATGGCATCAAAAGCCTAAACACCTCCAATGTTACATATAAATAATAATATATATATATATATATATATATATATATATATATATATATATATATATATGAAATGTGAAGATGGAAATACAAAAAAATAAATAGAAAAATAAATAAATTATATATAAGAATGCTCATATTGCAAATAATGGAAGGCCCACCAGCATCCTTTTTTTGTTGCTAGATTTAATGGCAATTATCAGGCCATCTGAATGCGAGTATCTGTTTGTATACCCTGTGCAATCACCTGTAGACCAAAAGTGTCAGATTTAAGTATCAAGTTACCTCTTTGCTTCTGGCAAATGCCTTCACAATTGTTCCATGAGCAACGAAGACCAGCATTCTATCAGCTGCCAGGCAAGTGATGTCCCCAGAAAGTGCATTGCCTTGAAAAAACAGAATAGTGTTTTGTTAAACCAGAGAGAACAAGTTAAATAGAGAAATAGAGATACAGTAAGAGCAAGCCATGGAATGGAAGATTTTTTTTCTATTCCTTGTGACCAACAGACAAACGAACATACAAATGTAAATCAGTGCATGAGTGGTCCTGATTTTGCTAATCCAATTATGTGCAGATGACATATGTAGGTATTGATGCATATCAGTAGGTTTCGAGTAAAGATCTGTTTTAATAGATCCTTGATCAAGTTTAATCAAGGTGTCTAAGAATTCAGTTTCATATTTTGTCCACCTTAAATCCACCGAAATGTCAGGGTGAATATCGTTTTCTAATTTATGAAACTACTTCTGCATGCGTCCATATTCCAAATATGTCATCCACATATCTTCTGTATTCTAATGGTTTCTTGTCTAGTTTACTCAATAACATTTCCTCCCATTTGCCCATATACGTGCTTGCAAAATGCATACCTAATTTTGAGTCTATTGTTGTGCCATCGTTCTGTTTGTAACTTTTATTTCCAAATGTAAAATAACTATTTTCTAAATGTTAATATTTCTTCCGTAGGTATCATGTTCTTATCTGCTCTCTTTTCCAGTGCCTCTTCACATGCTTCTAACGTTTTATGCAACTTTTTGGATAGATGTTTAAGTACTGATATTGTACCTGTAAAGAATATAGTAATCAAATACAGTGGTTCAAACTGATGTATTATACACATACAGACACTCATTACTACATAGGGCTAAAAAATTAATCTGTAAGGCTACCATAGGTCCAGTACAACTCTTTGCACTCTTCTGCAAGTCAACAGTTGCACCCCAAAAGTTTACCATGTGCTCTTTATTTACTTCCGTTTCCCCAAGTCAGACAAGGACGTGCTTGTTATCAAAATAAAAATCAAACTAAAACAGTCTGTATTGATTCATCTACCAGCAGACGTTGAATGTACTGGCAGTCTTACACAAGTACATTTTTCAAAGCCTTCGCCACCGTGGCGAAAAACAGTTGAGCCACAAGGGAAAAGGTTTCGCTTGTGGCGACGTGGCGAGCGGGAACGTAGTGTATATATATAGTAATTAATTAACCCTTTGCGGTCCATTGATGGACCTGGTCCGACATTGCAATTATACCTATCCGGTCCAATGTCGGATCCTGTCCGACATCATCAAAAAACGGGTTTCTAGTTGTTTTTTCTCCGGAAAAAGCCGAGAAAACCATTCAATGGCGAGTGGGAGCGACTGGAGCGAGACAAGCCGATAAAAAAAGGCGTATCTCATGAATAGTCATACTTGCCCTGGCATCAGATAGGGCAGTCATAAGGAAACAAGCTGGTTGTTACTGTATCAGCGCACAGAGACTATCACGGACATTTGCAGAGCTTTTTCGAGATGTTATAGTAATAAAATAATGACTTGGATTGCATTATTGAGGAGTTTGGTGATAAAACGAGTCATCAGGAGATGATTGATCGGTATGTACGACTATTATTATTATTATTATTTATTTCTTAGCATATGTGAAAGCGATAGCAAACGAAAGGGTGGGGCGGGGCTGGAGATGCCTAGTGAGTGCTTTGTTGATATGCAGGACCATTTAAACCCGTTTGACTGTGGAAAAAAAATACTTTTAAACAGCGCGTCTAAAATTAACTGCATGTGTGAAAATAAATTGGACCTGACGCACAATTAATAAATGGACTGCAAAGGGTTAATATTGTAGCAGAGCCAGACTGCCCATCTACACACAGTACTGTTATACATACAGTTTAAGGGTAATTCCATACTATTTATAAAAAATAAAAATAAATGTAGTTGCACATATTCTCAAAAGATGACCAAATCTAACATACCAATCTGAACCAAAAACAAACAAAATTTTTTTTTACATTGAATGTTTTTGTTTAGAACTGACAAAATAATCTTGGGATGCAATTTTGTATCCCACTTGATCGCACGTGTTTTATAAATTTCAGGTGTGACAACAATCATCTCATCAGGCACAAGGAAACCAAATTCAGCACAAAGCATAATGTATAGAAAATATGACACTACCACGCTTGAATAAAATACATGATTTCATAAAAATTAAAAAAACATAACATTTAAGGCACTTTCACACCTATATTTGGTTGAGCCCTGATGAGGATTGCAGTGCAGTTCGGTTGGCTTGTAGCTATATGTGAAACCCCACAAATACCACGTAAATCAAACCAAGTGAACCGAGATCACTTGAAATGGTCGTCTTGGTTCGCTTGGAATGGGACTTGGTATGTTTGCCACTTTACTCCGTTTCAACTTTTTGCAATGGGAAACAAAACGAATTCCAGTTCAAATCGTGGAAGTGACGTACTTCAGCAAGCTCCAAGGAAAGTGTCTCCCCTTGTCGTACATACGCAACGCAGGGCTTGTCAAAACACAATACAATGAACATACACACTGATAAGAACACCATAATGTCACATGGTACACAACAGCTGATTTACTAACTGGCGCAAGCCGGGGCTATTCAACGAAATGACGCTAATACCAGTGTTTGAAATGTACTATTGCAGCATGCACGTTCTTTAAGCATAATAGCAAAAGCACATGCATTGCGTCTGGCTTCATTATAAATTGGCGAATACCCTGGAAATGCTACATCAATTCTAACACCGACATGGACGATTCACACAGGAGTGAAAAGATACAGGATGCTTCAGTTTGAAATTTTACAAAAGGTCCCGATGTCCTGTAAAAATAAAATCGGAGGATCTCTGAGAAATTATATGGTATTAAAAGAAACTGATGATTTGGACGGAATTACATTTCACCAATGTGGTAAAAATTCGGAAACCTGTTTATGTGGTGCTTTTTAGTCGTGTGCGAATCGGGCCTTTGGGTTATCTTCATTCACATAGAAGCTTATTGGGTGATTATTTCCCCATCAGTCTGTTTTATGAAGAAATGTATAGTGCAAACAGATATAATAAGGACATTTCAAGGCCGTAGACAGCTGTGAGGCACCCAAGGCACGGGCCTCAGTAAAAAAATCATTCTAATAATGATTTATTTAGGCCCTTTTACATGTTGCTTTTAGGTGCAGGGTAGCCTATATTTGTATTGTATTGCATTTTTTGAGGTACATTATTATTATTATTATTTATTTCTTAGCAGACGCCCTTATCCAGGGCGACTTACAGTTGTAAACAAAAATACATTTCAAGAATCACAGTACAAGTATTAATACAATTAAGAGCAAGATCAAATACAATGACTTTGGTTCTAGCAAGTACAAGTATATGACAAAATACGATTCAATAACGGAGCAGATAGTTACATCAGGATATAATTAAATACAAAATACTACAGATTAAATAACACTTGTGACAGATTACAGTACTCTGTAAAGTACAGGATTAAATGCAGTAAAATAGGGAGCAGATAAGAGCAAGTAAAGCGCATTAAGGAAGAGTGATAAAGTGTCCAGAGGGAAAAGAGGAGTTCTACAGGTGCTGTCTGAAGAGGTGAGTCTTGAGGAGGCGCTGGAAGGTGGTCAGGGACTGGGCAGTCCTGACATCTGTAGACGCATTATGGATAGACTTGCTCCATTTCAATGCTTATTTTTCAGTGGCTTACAAAAATACTGTAATAAAATTACCTTTAAGAGTAAGTTATTGATTTTTTTAGCCACTTTCAGTTCTTTATTGATCATGAAACCGGTTAATTCAGGGTTTTCAAAATAAACCAGCGACCAGCGTAATCCATACGCTAAAACGATATTTGCGGCGGCTACTTTTATTTAAAAATATTAAGATTATTTTTAGGTATTATCGGAAGGCGATACATAGTACATAACAGCTATACATACATTTGTACCAAAAAATAAAAATAAAAAGCTTTTGTTATTAGATATTGGAAAGGCATGCTGGGTTATCAGCTGAGCCATTGTCAACTGACAGCAAAAGACGAATGGGAGAGGTAGATCTGAGGAGGAGGAGGAGGAAGAGTTTGGAAAGACAGCACGCCAAAACTTTAATAAATCTGGGTCAGACTCCAATACCAATAGGCACTAACATTTGTTCAAGTTGCATTATTTTTACTTTTAAGTATACAGTAATCCGTCACATATCCGCCCTAACCGTTTATCCTCCATGATCAATCTCTTCAGCAACGTTAGTTTATTATTGAACACAGAAGATTAGCTCAGAGACTGTAGAGCCTATCAAGGTTTTCGTACACTGTGTTGTACGTGATCCGTGCGCTGCCATTGCTGGTAGGGTCACGTGAGCTGTTCAGTGTGTTGATATGTAAATAAATCCTTGTATCAACTTCAACCTCCGTCTCGATCTCCCGCCTGTCACAAGCATTAATACCCTGTATCTTTCTAAACAAGGTATTTAGGGGAGCGCCCTAATAAAAGCTAAATCTCAAAACAATAATTGTGTGAATATAGTAATTGTTACAGCTATGTACAATGGTATTTAAAACAAGATTAATTTATCCACCTTTTTACATATCTGCCCTTACTCTGGTCCCACCACAGTCGCATAAGCAACGTACTACTATATCTTGACAAAAACAGTGCATGTCATGAAAAAAAAAAAAACTGGTAGATGTGTAAATGTGTATTGCTGCGCTCTCATTAAATCCAAAATAACAACATTAACAACTCCCTCTTCGCGTGAATGTCAGAATATGATATGTCACAGTTCGTGGTAAAAATGTATTTAATTAATTAGACATTTAGCAGACGCTTGTATCCAAAGCGACTTAAGAGACTAGGAGGTGAACTATGCATCAACAACAACTGCTGCGGCTGCAGAGTCACTTCCAATAGGACCTTGTTTATTTTATGTCTCATCCGAAGGACGGAGCACAAGCAGGTTAATTGACTTGCTGAAGGTCACACACAGTGAGTCGGGATGTGAACCGGGAACACCCTGGACCACCAAGCCGCAACTAAACACTGTGTTATCTCTGCAACAGGTTTTCCAGAGGCTTTCCTAGCAATGCAATATGCCTCACTGAATCATCATCATCAGCATAGCCGGTCACAAATTACTCAAACTGCAGTGATGAAACCCGTTGAAGAAGTGTTCCAATGAAGAACCTGAGTCAGATATATACTTTCAAGACAAGTGACTAATTACTGTATTTGTTAAGACCCAGAAAAAATAAAGGAGCAAGCCTACAGTAAGCATGGATTACTGTGGTGCTATAGCAGGGCTCGGAATTAATGGTGGCCATGCGACAACTGTGCGAGTACCCTTCTAAATCCCAGCAATGCTCATCAAAGTCTATTCACGGCAATTCTGGCTGCAGTGCCCTTTCTGTTACAGCAGCTAGACACCTGTACCCACCAAATTAGTAAGTGTTTGGATTCAAACAATAACACGATTACTTGATTTGCACGGTTAAGCCACATCAGTGAAAATTAGTGGTGCAACAATTAATCGATGCATAGGCCTCTACATTCACGTTGGATACACCCCCTGTAAAATAAGTTGAGTTGCTTCACTGGTGAGTCTATGCATTTTTTTTGCACTAAAAAAAGTGACAAGAACACAGCATATACCTTTTTATGTTATGCATAACCATTTCAAAAGAATGCCAACATTAAATCTACAGATTATATGGCGATATTATATAAGAAGAAGCTGAATTTAGTATGGTACTTAAATTAAACATGATTTGTGGGATTAATTCAAATGTTTTGCTTTGACATAAAATGTTAACAGTAATGAACAACCATAGTTCAGATAGAAATGACTTCTAAGAAAATATAGTATTTATTAATATTACAATGTTAAAGGGACATCCAGTACAGATGCACGCATATTATTTTCAGTTGTTAAAAACTCAAGTCCTTTGTATTTCTTTTTTTTTTTTTTTTTTAATAAATTCAAATTTGAATGCAAGTTGTGCCTTTTTGTTTAAAGGGTACATAAGGATCTTTTTATTTTATTGTGTTACATGTTCCCATGTGTTGCTACAACTGTTTACGTAAGGTGTGTGTATTGTTTTAATTTTTTTATTTTACATTTTGACCACTTTTTTAAACTTTTAAATTGTATTCCCTGCCTCAAGATGGCTTCACATGTACCTCTTAGAACTACATTTCCCATCATCTTCCTGCTCACATATGTAACTGGGTGTGTTAAGTAAGTAAGTGGCTCAGTAAAAGAATCAACTTAACGACTTGCTCAGTTCCGCTCCCGCTGAGCAGCTCAGAGCATTTTTCATCAGTGATCAGAGTGAGCGGACGGAATGGCCACCTGCAGGAAACAAATGGAGTTGAAGGGCAGGATTGACAAATACGTTTGTCAAGAACGATGAACTGGTTTCGACTTATGAAGTTATGTATTAATTGGCTAAATAAGATGGTAAAAATTGTTGTTTTCGAATTTGTATCATTTAATTTCTTAAACACAGCTAGACATGAGGTTCAGTCCAAACAGAGCGCTGAACTCAGCGAGGTACAGCAGGGGACAGTAACTTCACACGGGCCATTTTATCTACCATCACCTAAGAAACACAAACAAGCCAATAATTATTATTCGCCATTTTTAAAAGTCGCTCAGCGCTCTCGTGGAGCAGAGCGTTAAGTCATTTAAATCTGCTCAGTGTGCTTTCTGAGCGCCCACTGAGATGGATTTACCAGTGAGCAGGAGGATGATGGGAAATGTAGTTCTGAGAGGTCCATATGCGTACATGTGACGCCATCTTGAGGCAGGGAATGTAATTTAAAAATTTAAAAAAGTGGTCAAAATGTTAAAAAAATTAAAACAATACCAACACCTTACGTAAACAGTTGTAGCAACACATGGGAACATGTGGCAATAAAATAAAAAGGTCATTATGTACCCTTTAACTATTACGCAAGTTTAAGGTCTTGCACAATCAACAAAATAATTAGCAAAACGTAATCATTTTTTCAGGTCAGTAGTTTAGATATGTTTAAGAAATGTACTTATAATTGGTTTTCTTTCAGGTTAAAAAAAAATGTACTGCAACTAACTTTAATATAGTTCAATTGTCGTTATCCCCTTATTTTCACTTCCTTATACCTACCACAACGAAACCAAAAACGGTAGGAAATACTATTCTACATTGTATTACAGTGTTTACTATCATTATTTGTCCATCTCAGGACATTTTCAGGACAGAGTCCACTTGTTCATATGGTGTGTGAACCGGATGTATACAATATCCTGCAAGGCATACTGAAAGATGGCAGCTATTGATGTATTGCTCTGGTTTGTAATATAGCATGTTTTAGATTCTTACATATTGCTGTGGAAGAAAGCACTGGGGAGTAGTGTTCTGCAATACCTCATTTAGGGAGTATCGATACGATACCAATCACAATATCATGATATTTGATACTATCACGATACTTTGGATCTTATATCCATTACAGGTTAAATGGCTACCAAATTACTTTTTTTGCAAGTACAAAGTGCATAAGAGGCTAATACACAGTTAATGCTACAGACTATCATTTTCCCTACACCCCTTCTCACCCCTCCACCAGACTAGCTGTACCCCCCCCAGAGCCCACTCCTTCTCCACCCTTGCCCCTCAGTGGTGGAACGACCTGCCCACGGATATCAGGACTGCTCAGTCCTTGACCACCTTCCGACACCTCCTCAAGACATAGCTGTTCAGACAGCATCTGTAAACATCACAACTCTCGATCATACTGGACTATAGGCCACCCAATTGTACCAGTACTTGCATCAGCTTGTACTTGAACTGAACTACTCCATACCTTGCAGTATTCTACTACTGCTCTTAATTATAACTACTTCCTGTATCCAGAGTGCAAAATAACCAATGGCACTGGCAGCAATTGCAGTAGTGCACAAGCTACTCGGCGCAATGCTTCTCAAATTTACAAAAACTTACGGCAAAAGTTGCCTGTAAGCCGCCCATCATTGCCCTCAGTGTCCCTCAGCACCACCACATCTGATCTACAACCCATTCACGAACTTGCTTAGTGTCAGCTGGCCCGTTCTGTCACAATTCAATTTAATTCTGTCCAATCATGTGAGAAAATGACTCATTATGATAATGTATTACTGTTGCCATTCACACTAAGCCACGAGAAAGACGAACTGTATCATTGGTTAATGACAGGCAAACAGAGGGAGGGGCGCTGTTATGTTAGACTAAGCTCAATATGATCGCGCTTCCAGATATTTTCAATCACACATGTTCACTGGCAGTGTCACTGTGTGATTTTTCCGTCTGCGATTACCATGCCATGGGTAAATCTTCAGACAGTTTGCATGAAAATCTATCTTTTCATTATGAAAGTTTGTTGTTTTTAAATTGGATTTTTTAAATACCATTTTATTTTTACAATGAAAAATGACCTATATTTTTATTTTTGTAACAATTAGTGTGTGAATCACTCAGAAAACATTGATTTGTGTTTGTTTGAATTAAGATTTCATCAACACAATAGGCTCTCTGTATTTTTTGTTTGTTTTACGAATGCATATGAAATCGCCTTGGTGCCCTTGGGATAGATTTATGTTTTGCCTTATTCCCCCCTGGAACTGCCTTGGTGCTCCTGAATCTTCACGCCCAACAAGGGCAACATTGCCTTGCCCTTCATGACCCTAACTTTCATGCCCAGTGTATCTTATATTTGATTTTCCTCTTATAGGTAACCGTACTCACGTTTTTTGTAATTGCTTTTATTTGAAATCATTCTCATCCATTTATCATACTTGCTACCTGGTCTTACTGGACTTTACTCATGTAACAAATATTTACTATTTTAACTGCTCTTAGGTCGAACTCGCTCTTATTTATAATTTAATGTATTCCTTATTTTGCTCTTACTTGTACTTTGATAACTGCTCTTATCTGTATTATGATATTCTATAATGCAATATTTTATAATGTGATATTTTGTAACAATTGTAAGTTGCCCTGGACATGGGCATCTGCTAATAAATAAATAAATAATAAATAAAATTAAATATGCTATTGCAGGGTTAGCAACTAATAAAATTGTGGCAGACGACCCCGCCACAAATGTGCCACTCTGGCTTTTGTCATACTGGACACAAACTTTGTACTACATCTTATTTTCTGAAGGCATAAACTTACTGCAACCAGTCAAATTATGAAAGCCAGGTTACTTGAAAAGTATGCTGTCTCTTTCTCATATTCCTTGTGTTTGCAAATCATTGTCTTTTTTTTTTCCTTTTGTGGTGGGGGTCACAAGCCGGTATAAAACGCAACATTTTTGAAAAATTACTTTACACTTACAATTAATAGCGTATTGCACCTTTTGAAGTATTTATCGCCAGTTTAAACAGTATTATAAACTAAATCTACTTTTAGACATCAAAACAGTTTACAAACATTAAAACAAAATAGCTCAAGTGAATAGCTATTTCCTCACATTGTTTCTTTGAAACTGACCACATGGAATTGTTGTTTTAACTAAATCTTTACACTAAATCTTGTAATACATTAGTAAATACAGAGTTAAGCAATCGTCCCTTAAATCTATATAGTTTAAAATACTTTAATATCTTACATTAAAGATCAACCTACCAAATAAGTGTGCTCTGTTCAAGCAATTGGGCTTTTTCAAAAAATAAATACATAATTGAAAAATGAAACGTAATGTGAGGAAATGGCCATTTTGATACTGTTTTGATGTCTAAATCGCACATTTTGTTTTTAACTAAAGTGCAGTTAAACCACGGTGATTAATAAATGAACAGCTTAAGTAATCACAGACAAAATTCAATGAAATGCTGATGCATTTGCATATCTGAAAACACACAGTAATGCAAAATTCAGCATGACAGAGGAGAGGAAGGGAGGTTTCAGTTCCGAGTGGCTGTTTTGTAAGCATTATGAATGTTTGTTCATCACTGCTACACCCCTATTAGAAATGTGATTTTTCCTGTATTTTTTTTAAACGTAAGCCTGTGAACATGAGAGTATATCTGTATATATATCTTTTTTTAAAGTACTCGCCCACAGAACTATTGAGACACAGACATCAATTAGTCCTAATCCGTTTTAATTTGCCTCAGGCGAACGGGCAAGTTTCTAGTTTTGTTTCTAACCCTCTACTGGCAGTTACTAGCTCAGCAGGTCATAACTTGCCACGACTCTGTTACACTGAAGTTTCCACGAGTTTCGCTTTTGTCTGACTCAGACTTTCACTTTTTCTTGTACACTTTCAAACCAGTAAAATGAATGACATTTCTATGCTGCAATTCATGGGAGGAGCCATGTTAAGATTAAAACACAAACTGATGATTAACAGCAATAAAAAGTATGGTATTAAAAATAGGAATTTTAAAGCATGCATGCAGTAATACTTACTACACCTTGGTAGGGCTGTGCTTTTGGTAAATTTCTATGAACGTTTAAACTCTTTGCAATGGCAGCATTTAAACCATATCTACATTCACACACTCACATATACTTTATATTACATTCTGATACTGACAGCCCTGGTTAGTATTTTCTAAGCAAATAAACCCTAAATAATCACATAATGTTTTAACATCGCAAAGACTTAGCTACAATGTAAAAAAATTAAATTAAAAACACACCTAAACATCAAAGTATATATTGAAATGTTTATATTTATGGTTGTAATTAAAGTTGCTAGTGGAGACAGGACTATATACATATTGAACACATTTTCAGATAGTATAATGTTTTTTAGAATAGGTGTGTTTCTTAAAGGTTCATTTAACAACAACAACAAAACAAGAACCTATTATGTTTTTTTTTGTTCTAAGTAACTTTGCCCCAAATTATAAAGTTTAAAAAAAAAAAAAAAAAAATTAGAAAAGAGATGAACACCACCCAAAGCGAAAGCGAGTTGTGCTTACAACTGAAAAAAGTTGGAAATATGTTCACTTCTGGAAAAAGTAATTACCAGGGATAAAATAGCACAATATTTTGGATTTTTAAAGAGCACTGTGATATTAAAAAGTCTGCCTCAGAGATTTAAAAGAAAAAAAAATTTGCGGTCTTTGATAACAGTGGTGGGATTTTCGAGTTCTATCGTTGCTCGAGACGAGTACTTGAGCATTACAATTTCCGAGTACTCAAATCAAACGCCACTCTCCTCTACTCTCCTCTTCCTTATGGCCGCTGTTATCTGATGCCAGGGGCAAGTATGACTATTCATGAGATATGCCCTTTTTTTTTTTTTCAGCTTGACTCGGCTCCTGTCGCTTCCACTCGGCCATTGAATGGTTTTCTCGGCTTTTTCCAGAGAAAAAACGACTAGAAACCCGCTTTTTGCGTTTTTTTGATGATGTCGGACAGGGTCCGACATTGGACCGGATAGGAATAATTGCAATGTCGGACCCGGTCCGACATAGGACCGCAAAGGGTTAAAGAGCACTGTGATATTAAAGTCTGCCTCAGAGATTTAAAAGTTTGCGGTCTTTATATATATATCTGTGTATATATTGTGAGGGAGTGTACATTCCGGATCAAACTTGGGCAGCTGTGGGGCCCTGGGTGTAAAGAATGCACACTCCAGCTGAGTGAACGATGGTATAATTCTTTGAGAATGTGTTCAAACCAACAAAGGTAATAAACTGTGAAAAGACAACGTAAAACCAACTGGAGGGTAAACAAAGGGCTCTAAATATAAATTGGTTGGGTATTGTCTGTGTTGGTGGTGGTTGGCAGGGATGGGGTTAATTCCTCCCCCTGCCAAAAACATGTGAGAATGTGGCTGCTCCCAAACAAGCTAATTGGTGTTAATTGGGAACAGTCACAGACTATTAAAAGAGAGCTTCCAGCTCCATTAGGGGTTGGAGAGGAGTTACTGAGCGCATGAGGGCAGTGGGTTGTGCTGATTTGAATGAAAGTAAGGAAAAGTAAATACGTTACGTGGGTGTGTAAAATCGGGGTAAACAGGAATAGACTGTCCCTGTTTAGAGAGGGACAAGGTAACAGTTTAGTTAGACCCAGAAAAAGGGTTCGGATTTTCTTTTGTTTTTGTGTGCACCTGCAGTGCATGTTTTTGTTTTGTTTCAAATAAAGCCACGCCCTGGTGCGTTTTCTTATAAGTTTTGTTTTCTGTGGATTTATTATTGCTTATTATACACTACAAGGACATTGTCCTGAGAGACAGAAGAAAAATTCATTACTATATATATATATATATATATATGTTTTGTTTTTTTTAAAGTACTCGCCCACAGAACTATTGAGACACAGATATCAATTAGTCCTCATCCGTTTTAATTCGCCTCGGGCGAACGGGCAAGTGTTAGTTTCTAACCCTCTATTGGCAGTTACTAGCTCAGCAGGTCATAACTTGCCACGACTCTGTTTCACTGGTTTCCACGAGTTTCGCTTTTGTCTGACTCAGACTTTCACTTTTTCTTGTACACTTTCAAACCAGTAAAATGAATGACATTTCTATGCTGCAATTCATGGGAGGAGCCATGTTAAGATTAAAACACAAACTGATGATTAACAGCAATAAAAAGTATGGTATTAAAAATAGGAATTTTAAAGCATTCATGCAGTAATACTTACTACACCTTGGTAGGGCTGTGCTTTTGGTAAATTTCTATGAACGTTTAAACTCTTTGCAATGGCAGCATTTAAACCATATCTACATTCACACACTCACATACACTTTATATTACATTCTGATACTGACAGCCCTGGTTAGTATTTTCTAAGCAAATAAACCCTAAATAATCACATAATGTTTTAACATCGCAAAGACTTAACTACAATGTAAAAAAATTAAATTAAAAACACACCTAAACATCAAAGTATATATTGAAATGTTTATATTTATGGTTGTAATTAAAGTTGCTAGTGGAGACAGAACTATATACATATTGAACACATTTTCAGATAGTATAATGTTTTTTAGAATAGGTGTGTTTCTTAAAGGTTCATTTAACAACAAAACAAGAACCTATTATATATTTTTTTTTTGTTCTAAGTAACTTTGCCCCAAATTATAAGGTTTAAAAAAAAAAAAAAATTGAAAAAGAGATGAACACCACCCACTGTACAGCGCCAAAGCGAAAGCGAGTTGTGCTTACAACCGAAAAAAGATGGAAATGTGTTCACTTCTGGAAAAAGTAATTACCAGGGATAAAATAGCACAATATTTCGGATTTTTAAAGAGCACTGTGATATTAAAAAGTCTGCCTCAGAGATTTAAAAGTTTGCGGTCTTTGATAATAGCGGTGTGATTTTCGAGTTCTATCGTTGCTTGAGACGAGTACTTGAGCATTACAATTTCCGAGTACTCAAATCAAACGCCACTCTCCTCTGCATACTGTACTAGTGTACATAAACCTCCCACACATTGCCACAAGTCCTATTTTCAATGCCAAATTAACACACAATCAAGTAATATATTAAGTAATTAATATGTTTGCCTTCTTGTGCAGTTAATTGTATATGGTCAAGTATTACTAAATAACGTAATGTATTCAAATTCACGTATCCACACAACTTTACATTAAATTGTAAAAAGAGATGCCTGGCCTACCTGTTTGAAGTGTGCCTCAAGGGTCCTTTACTTTAGTGATAACGTGATTACACCCAATGTTCGGCCAAATCTATGTGAAGCATTGAACATGTGTTTTTGTGGTACGGCAATTTTGTTTGGCATAATTATATTTACACAACATGGTTTTCTTGTCCGTTCCTCAAAATACTTCCAAATGTGGCTTCCTTTGTTTAGATATGCCATTTTAAATATAGAACAAACTCTGAAAATGCATAATTGCAAAGCATACAACATGGTTTATTTAGATTTCCAGAAAGCTTTTGACAAAGTCCCGCATAAAAGATTAATTCTCAAACTGAACAAGGTAGGGATTCAAGGAAATGCATGCACATGGATTAGGGAGTGGTTAACATGTAGAAAACAGAAAGTACTGATTATAGGAGAAACCTCAAAATGGAGCGAGGTAACCAGTGGTGTACCACAGGGATCAGTATTAGGTCCTCTTCTATTCCTAATCTACATTAATGATTTAGATTCTGGTATAGTAAGCAAACTCGTTAAATTTGCAGACGACACAAAAATAGGAGGCGTGGCAAACACTGTTGCAGCATTAAAGGTCATTCAAAATGATCTAGTCAGCATTCAGAACTGGGCAGACACATGGCAAATGAAATTTAACAGAGAAAAGTGTAAAGTATTGCATGCAGGCAATAAAAATGTGCATTATAAATATCATATGGGAGATACTGAAATTGAAGAAGGGAACTATGAAAAAGATCTAGGAACTTATGTTGACTCAGAAATGTCTTCATCTAGACAATGTGGGGAAGCTATAAAAAAGGCCAACAAGATGCTTGGATATATTGTGAGAAGTGTTGAATTTAAATCAAGGGAAGTAATGTTAAAACTTTACAATGCATTAGTAAGACCTCACCTAGAATATTGTGTTCAGTTCTGGTCACCTCGTTACAAAAAGGATATTGCTGCTCTAGAAAGAGTGCAAAGAAGAGCAACCAGAATTATCCCGGGCTTAAAAGGCATGTTGTATGCAGACAGGCTAAAAGAATTGAATCTATTCAGTCTTGAACAAAGAAGACTATGCGGCGATCTGATTCAAACATTCAAAATCCTAAAAGGTATAGACAATGTCGACCCAGGGGACTTTGACCTGAAAAAAGAAACAAGACCAGGGGTCACAAATGGAGATTAGATAAAGGGGCATTCAGAACAGAAAATAGGGGGCACTTTTTTACACAGAGAATTGTGAGGGTCTGGAACCAACTCCCCAGTAATGTTGTTGAAGCCGACACCCTGGGATCCTTCAAGAAGCTGCTTGATGAGATTCTGGGATCAATAAGCTACTAACAACCAAACGAGCAAGATGGGCTGAATGGCCTCCTCTCGTTTGTAAACTTTCTTATGTTCTTAAATGCTTGCCTTCTTTTGTTTAGAGATGTCATTAAGAAAAAAACAGTGGTCATTAATGTTATTTAACTCCGCAGTGGAACTGATACCATACCACGCCTACTACAGGCATAAACACACACAGAGTGCACCAATGAAGCGCCAGATCGACTGAGAATAAAACCCGCCCCAGTGTCAATATTTCTGTTGCACCAATTTGAAAAGCTACTTGGAAGCAATTGCCAAACCCCTTCCTTTTTATAATATCCGTCCTTACTGTGGCACTAGAGCAGTCTCATACGTGACGGACTACTGATGATAAATTACTAATGCATAAAAAAAAATTTTTTTTGGTGACATTTGTCACGTGACCGGTTATACGTCTAGCATATTATGAAACGTTTTATCACTTCTTTAGAGTTTATACGTTTAAAATTCCCAGCCCTACACCCTGGCACTCTCTTGGCTGCTCCGCCTTGCTTGTTGTCTTTTGACTGATGGTATGAATATTAACAATCACTACTACTAATTGTATTTTTGATCTGTGTTGTATGGGTATGGTCTTGTTCTATCTAGCCACCTGTTTATGTTAATATATATATATATATATATATATATATATATATATCGTCGTGTAATATATATATATATATCGTCGTGTATCCCCCAGTCACATAGCCACCCTAACCGTTTATCCGTCATGATCAAGCTCTTCAGCAATGTTCGTTTATTATTGAACAGACAGGATTAGTTCAGAGGTTGTAGATCCCACCAAAGATTTTGTACACTGTGTTGTATGTGCTCCGTGCACTACCATTGCTGGTAGTGTCACATGAGCTGTTCACTGAGTTGATATATAAATAAATCCTGTTAGTCTGTGGGGCGTATTAACCCTCCCTCTCTATCTCTCCTGCCTGTCACTAAGCAGCGAATGCAGGCACCCACAAGGCTACTCTCACAAGCATTAATACCGTGTATCTTTCTAAGCAAGGGATTTATGGGAGCTCCCTAATAAAAGCTGAATCTCAAAACAACAGGATTCATTAATCCAACTTTTTTTCATATTCGCCCTTGCTCTGGTCTCATTGCAGTCGGATAGACTACTGTACATTTAAAAAATATTATAATAATATGAACTTACTGACTGCAACAATCCCAAGCTTCTTTACCTGTTAAAAAAAGAAAGAAATTGAAAGTCATAAAACAATGTATATGTTTACTACAAGTGCACCTACAATCGGAATCGCTGTCATCATCATCACCATGACGATCAGCTTTGCCGCCCTTCTCTTACGCACGGTAGCAATCCATGTGCTTGAAAGGGTATGCAAAACCCATAATCATGTTATTGTTTGGATCCAAACACTTCCTAATACAAGCGTCTCTAGTTGCTGAAGCTGAAAGGGCGCTGCCATATGGCCATGAATAGACATACATTTTGAGGGGGACCCACAACTGCCGCCATTAAGTTTATACAAATGTTTAGGTTCGGTGAACATATCACATGCCACTTTATTTACCAGTGTTACACATCTGATTTGCTGTTTGTACTTTAACAGATAATACATTCTGCCAGAAGTGCACTTACGGGAGAATGTATTGCCTGTCAAAATATAAAACATGGTGATTTATTGTTTAAGTTACTTGTAGATCTAATTTTGAAAATACAGCCGTGACGACGGATGAATGCCACCGACAGGCTTGTTTAAGAAGATTTTTTTAAACATTTAAAAACTGCACACTTCAATACAAACACTTGTAATTTAATAGTATAATAAATCACACAAAAAACACATATATCCTATGGTATTCTGTGTTTGGGTAATTAGTGCTGATAGTGTTAGGTTAACTATTGCTTTAGATTTTTGAAAATAGTAAAAATTAAAAAGTCACTTCTACATTTATGACAGTGACCTGAATCTTAGGTATTTATTCTAATTAACTGGATTAATATTTGCACGCTCAGACATGTAATCACCACACTTCCCTCGCGAAACACTTGCACAGCACAATGCATTCCACTAATGAATGTATACTCGGGTTTCATCATGTTGATGTGTCTCTGAGTCAGAGAGTCAGACCTGTGTGCTGTGTGTGTGTATGTCACCAAACACCCACACTAGTCGAGATGTCTGAAATATTTAACCCCGCCTCTTAAATTTTTAATTTATACTTTTCAAGATACTGTGACTTAAATTGTGCATCTGAATGATAGATGTGGTACTAATAATAAATGCACAGAATGAAGCAACACGACTACTGCATCACTATCTATCTATCTATCTACGGTCCAAGCCAAATTCAACACATGGTGACCGTCCGGGATTATATACGGACTGCGTTAATCTGTTTACCATTTTCTATAATTTACCGCCGTTGAACTATTTTCAGTCGATAATCAGATCACTTTTACAAATACTCACGTTGTAAGTATGGAAGCATTTTCCCACAGCAGTGACCACGTAGAATTCACGATGCCTCTTGTGATAGCGAACCACATGGGGCAGATGGTTGGAGTAGAGCCCCAAAGCTCTAAAGCCAGAGAATATAGCGCTTCCTTTCCTGTGTCCGACAGACATCTCTCACAAGCAGTTGCGATTCTCTATATCCACATCAAAAATACAAACCTGACTGACTTAGTTATTTATTAACAATTGTGAAACATTAAAAGCACGTTTTTACAACCAAAATCAGTCTTACTAGCGGCACACTTAGTTGGTGTATCTGACAAATAGCTCCTTCCGCTCCCTCGAACTCTCAACTTTAGTTCCTCCTGTATAACGACAGAAGTAAACCACCAGGAAAAAGCTCTCGTACTGCTTTGAAAGTAAACTGGGTGCATTTTGTGTATTCGTTTATAATATTGATGGATTCATCTATAAACACGATAAACAAAAAAAAAACAGTTTTACACCTCAATAACCCATTAATTGAATAAAAAGGGAGACGGATTTAACATGCAAAAGCCAGTATGACTCCATGCATATCTTGCAAAGCAATGTGTTATCAAAGTATACAGGTGTCCCGATATAAATACACGTTTTACTTTTAGGAATACAGATATCCTGCAGGATAACCAGTTTCTTACTTAGGAAAAGTCAGCTAATCGTCTCCAATTGCATATATCTATATTATAAAGAAAACTTTTTTTTTTTTTGGCTAATATATAGGCCTACGCAGATCTGTGCTGAAGACGTTTGCCAGGTAGTTGCAATAATAAAAAAGATGTGTTTTTTTTCATGACAACTCTACATTAAGCACCTTTGCAACTGCTATTTTGTTTCTGATCTGCAATTTTCTAAGGTACAGTTGTAGAGGGGGAAGAAATTATTGTTGCACATCCCTAATGGTCAATTCAGACAATCTGGTTTTAGATTAGTTAAAATAACTTTAAATATGACATGTTTCTTGCAGTGTATTACATTTTCTAAAAATGTAGATACAAATGTATTTCACTTATCCCTTAAAATGTAAACCAATATTTTATATCGGTTCAGGTAACATTAAATTCAGATCAGGTCATATTCAGACGTAGGGGAGAACGGGGTAAATCGAACCTGATGAGCCACCCCAGGTATCCAGGCAACCAAACACAAAATTAATCATGTGACCACAGATATAGAAAGAGTTAATCATTTCATTGAATATGTGATGGAGGAGAGCACATGGAGAAAGTGGTAAGTTGGTAAGTAAGCTAGGTCCAAAAATTTGATTTTTGCTATGTCTAGGGTTGCCCCCCCGCCGGTATTTTACCGGACTGTCAGGTATTTTTATGTACTCTGTCCCCCTGTCCATTTTTTTTGGAAGATGTCCGGTAATTCTAAGCATTCTAATCTATTGGATATGTTCTTTAAAAATGTGTTACAATAAACAATTTAATATAACATGTTGTGCTTGTATGAGTGAAATTCAAATACTATAACACAGCGGTGTGTAAATGCACCAGGAAGAATTGAGGTAAGCCACCAAAACTTACGTTATGTTTTTCTTGTCTGCTCACCGCTGTGTGTTATCTGGTGTGAGCATGCGCGCTGCTGTTAAGTATGACAGCCCTTTGAATGAAGAAGCGTGAAACTATTGTGAAACTATTAAGTAGCATACTGTAACGTTAAGCGCGAAACTATTAAGTAGCATACTGTAACGTTAGTCACAATGGCAGAGAAGAAGTAGACAATAGGCTACAATATGAGGTCATAAACTAAGCATGGCAGTGGGCCTGAGCTGCTGTGCGAAGCAATTTTATCAAAATTGTGGTTGTGGGGTAAAACGTGCCACTAGGCCTGGGGCAAGTTGAGCCAACGGCTCAACTTACCCCACACATGATATTTACATTCTGTTAATTGATTACATGCTCAAATAATTTACAGTTTAAACCATATATGTATTCAAATGGTATTTTTGTAACATTACAGAGCAGATTTCATTATGCCACGAGTCTATAAACACAAAACAAACAGGGGTTCAGCCCCCTTGGAGGATCTAGAAAGAGCAGATTTACATCCATTGCCTAAAACATCAGCAACAAAAGCAAAACAAAAACGAAAGAAGGTCAAGACATGAATCTTAAGAGACACACCTGAGAAGCTCGATCTGGAGAAAACTCACAGAGAGAGAACAGAAGAAAGCTACACAATCCACCAAAAAGCAATGTGTGAAAGGAAGTAAAAAACAGAGCAGCAAACAAATCACTGTTGAAGAAGGCAGCTCAGATGAGAGTGACATGAGCGTTGTGCTAAATGACATCACAGATGACGTGAGCCTACAAGAATCAAGTGATGAAGATGACTTGACCCTCGTAGTGGGTGTTTTTGTAGTGGTAAACTTTGCTGGGAAATCCAGAAACTACCAATACATTGGTTTATTGGAGAAAGTTGATGGAAATGACCTTCAAGCAAAATTCCCGAGAAGAGGCTGGATGACTCCTGGGCTTGGTCAGCCAACTTTCAAATTCAAACCAATGGATGAGGGATCATTCCCAAGAAGGGGTGTGATTAAAAAAAACTGCCAAGACCTCTTACAGTTGGTGGAACAGCCAGAAAGGAGAAACAGTTAATCTTTTCCTGCAACCTGGATAAGTGGCATGTTGAGTAGGGTCTACTCAACTGGATAAAAATCTGTGAAAAGTTGTCTAACCATAATAAAAGTTGTGTAATTACTGTTACCTTGTTGAAATAAATAAGTTAGCCTACTGTTACCATGTTATAATGTTGAAGTAAACAGAAGTTATGTTGTTTCACACTAAGGATGAGGGCACCTCCCCAAAAAAGGATGTGATAAAAAAACTGCCCATATCTCAGTTGGTGGAACAGCCAGAATGGAGAGACAGTTTGTCTTCCCCTGCAACCTGCACAAGTGGCATGTTGGATAGGGCTTAGTCAAAGTATTGAAAGGATAAAAAAAATGTTAAACGTTGTGTAACCACAATACTAATTGTGTAACCATTGTTACCTTGTTACACAAAATGATGTTATTACATTTTATTTGGTACAGAAGTGTGGAGAAGTGGCACATTTTACCCCCACGGGGCTCAATTTACCCCTAACATGGGGCAAGTTGTGCCAAAAGACCAACTTTTTATGACGAGTCATAATTATAAAACTGTATTAGCTAGATAAAATGTATTGATTTCTAAGGATGTACAACAACCTGAAGTATACATAGCTATCATTGTTAGAAAGATTAATATATTTCTCTTTTCATAGTAATGGCAAATGTAAAAATTGGCTCATCTTACCCCGTTCCCCCTCAGGTTGAGTCACCAAGGCTTTTTTACATTCTATGTGCTTTCCCTCATTTGCATATTAGGGTGAGTTCAGTTAGGTGCAAGTTTAAGCAAGCAATATAAAACTATATTATACTATAACTATTAAATGGCATAAACACACTTCATAAAATGCGTATTGTAACTGTAAGTTTTAAATGTAACACTTAGATGGCTTTTTAATATATACTGTATGCAGTGTAGCCTGCACGGGGGAAGACAGCAGCGGGCTGGTAGGTGACATAATCACACACAAAGACATAAACCTGATTAGGGTTGCCACCTGGCCCCATAATTCCAGAACACTGCCAGACTGAAAAGGATTTTGAAGTTCCCTTTAAACTGAAGAAAATCAACACGTGAATTTTGCTAAATTGATTCTGTTGATTAATTATCTCGAGGCAGCATGACAATACAATAATAGCTTTTAACAAATTAAATAAATAAATAAATACCATCAATATTTATTTTATTAATAGTTTTAAATCTACATTTTAACGTTTCTTGATAGTTTCTAATAATATATCACCTTCTCCCGCTCAACTCATTAATACTGACCCGCTCTTCACTATTCCTGACACCAGACAGCATGAACACCTGATCAGTGTTATTATTTAATTGGGAGAGTCAGTGTAAATTAGCGCTATAAATTACTAATTAACATGTTATAGCAACTTTTAAATATTGATAACTGAAATACTCATTTTACAAAATAAAAAATATCTTGAATAAATCTACACACATGTTTATTCAAGATGCTTTTTTATTTTATAATATTTGTATTGTCACAATGATTCGGATAATTAAGAAGCCGTATAAATTAAGCAAGTGTTTAGTGCTCATTTCACGTGTTTATTTATTTCAGTTTAAGGGCAACTTAAAAGCCCTGTCCAGTCCCAAAGTGTTCCGGAACTATGGGGCCAGGTGGCAACCCTAAGCCCTATATATGCATAGGAGCCAACTGTTTTGTACAGCGGATTTGGCACTATGCTTTCATGCGAGAGGATCCAGGTTCGTGCCCGCCCTCCGCCTGTGTGTGGATTACCTCGCCCTGTGTGATGCGCCTGCCTGCGGGAACTGAAGTTCGCTACATTGGTGTGAGCAGTGGGATGCAGGTTCCCCGGCACGTGTCTGACTGTAGCCGTGGTGAGCAAGTCCGGGTTGGACTTGAGGCTGTACAGTAACAACTAGTGATAAACTGTGGTTCTGTTGAGTGTATGGGAAAATTGCATGTACACGTATTTCGATATCTACAATACTGTGCAAAAGTTTTAGGCAGGTGTGAAAAAATGCTGTAAAGTAAGAATGCTTTCAAAAATAGACATGTTAATAGATTATATTTATCAATTAACTAAATGCAAAGTGAGTGAACAGAAGAAAAATCTAAATCAAATCCATATTTGGTGTGACCACCCTTTGCCTTCAAAACAGCATCAATTCTTCTAGGTACACTTGCACAAAGTCAGGGATTTTGTAGGCATATAGTCAGGTGTATGATTAAACAATTATACCAAACAGGTGCTAATGATCATCAATTCAATATGTAGGTTGAAACACAATCATTAACTGAAACAGAAACAGCTGTGTAGGAGGAATAAAACTGGGTGAGGAACAGCCAAGCTCTGCTAACAAGGTGAGGTTGCTGAAGACAGTTTACTGTCAAAGTCATACACCATGGCAAGACTGAGCACAGCAACAAGACACAAGGTAGTTATACTGCATCAGCAAGGTCTCTCCCAGGCAGAAATTTCAAGGCAGACAGGGGTTTCCAGATGTGCTGTCCAAGCTCTTTGAAGAAGCACAAAGAAACGGGCAACGTTGAGGACCGTGAGGCGCAGTGGTCGGCCAAGGAAACTTACTGCAGCAGATGAAAGACACATCATGCTTACTTCCCTTCGCAATCGGAAGATGTCCAGCAGTGCCATCAGCTCAGAACTGGCAGAAAACAGTGGGACCCTGGTACACCCATCTACTGTCCGGAGAAGTCTGGTCAGAAGTGGCCTTCATGGAAGACTTGCGGCCAAAAAGCCATACCTCCGACGTGGAAACAAGGCCAAGCGACTCAACTATGCACGAAAACACAGGAACTGGGGTGCAGAAAAATGGCAGCAGGTGCTCTGGACTGATGAGTCAAAATTTGAAATATTTGGCTGTAGCAGAAGGCAGTTTGTTCGGCCGAAGGGCTGGAGAGCGGTACACGAATGAGTGTCTGCAGGCAACAGTGAAGCATGGTGGAGGTTCCTTGCAAGTTTGGGGCTGCATTTCTGCAAATGGAGTTGGGGATTTGGTCAGAATTAATGGTCTCCTCAATGCTGAGAAGTACAGGCAGATACTTATCCATCATGCAATACCATCAGGGAGGCATCTGATTGGCCCCAAATTTATTCTGCAGCATGACAACGACCCCAAACATACAGCGAAAGTCATTAAGAACTATCTTCAGCGTAAAGAAGAACAAGGAGTCCTGGAAGTGATGGTATGGCCCCACAGAGCCCTGATCTCAACATCATCGAGTCTGTCTGGGATTACATGAAGAGAGAGAAGCAACTGAGGCTGCCTAAATCCACAGAAGAACTGTGGTTAGTTCTCCAAGATGTTTGGGCCAACCTACCTGCCGAGTTCCTTCAAAACTGTGTGCAAGTGTACCTAGAAGAATTGATGCTGTTTTGAAGGCAAAGGGTGGTCACACCAAATATTGATTTGATGTAGATTTTTCTTCTGTTCACTCACTTTGCATTTTGTTAATTGATAAATATAAACTATTAACATGTCTATTTTTGGAAGCATTCTTACTTTACAGCATTTTTTCACACCTGCCTAAAACTTTTGCACAGTACTGTATATCCATAATATCAAAGTCTTCCAAAACACAGAAAAATACAATAAGACAATTACAATATGAAACATACTGTGTATATACATATAGACGTTAACAGATATTTACATAAGAAAAGCAATAACCTACTTTAACTTAGTTTTGCTTCACAATATCAATGGAGAAAAATGAGGTCTTGTTATATTGTTTTACTATTCCATGCCATCACCAGCTACCTCAAAACTGAAAGTACACAAAAAGAGTACTTGGAACTGCAAATACAAGTCAAAAAGGACGTTAGAAAGGCCAAGAGAGAGAGATAGAAATCAATATTGCTAATGGGGTTAAACCCAATTCCAAAATGTTTTTCCAATATTATAAGAGCAAGAGTTCCGGTGGTTAAAGAAAGGGGCTGGAACCATGAGGTCCCCGGTTCAAATCCCACCTCAGCCACTGACTCACTGACGCTGAGCAATTCACTTAAACTCCTTGTGCTCAGTCTTTCAGGTGAGACGTAATTGTAAGTGACTCTGTAGCTGATGCATAGTTCACACACCCTAGTCTCTGTAAGTCACCTTGGATAAAGGCGTCTGCTAAATAAACAAATAATAAAAGAGAACATTCAAAGAGGAGGTTAACTGTCTAAGAGACACAAATGGCAAAATCATAGATGAAGAAAAAAAAAATAGCAAATATATTAAATGATTACTTTTCACAGGTTTTTACAAAGGAGGACATGGACAACATGCCCCACATGTCAACCTGTTCCTATCCAGTTTTAAATAACTTTAGCATAACAGAGGAGGTGTTAAAGGGACTAGGAGCTCTTATAAAAAATAAATCCCCTGGGCCGGATGAGATCCTCCCAATAGTACTCAAAGAAATAAAAGAAGTTATTTACAAACCGCTAACCAAGATCATGCAACAGTCTCTTGACACGGGTTGTACCCACAGACTGGAAAACTGCAAATGTAATACCGATCCACAAAAAGGGAGACAAAACCGAACCAGGTAACTACAGACCAATAAGCCTGACTTCTATTATATGTAAACTTATGGAAACTATAATAAGATCCAAAATGGAAAATTACCTATATGGTAACAATATCCTGGGAGACAGTCAGCATGGTTTTAGGAAAGGGAGATTGTGTCTAACTAACCTGCTTGATTTTTTGGAGATGCAACATCGACAATGGACAATTGCAAAGAATACAACATGGTTTATTTAGATTTCCAGAAATCTTTTGACAAAGTCACGCATAAAAGATTAATTCTCAAACTGAACGCAGTAGGGATTCAAGGAAATGCATGCACATGGATTAGGGAGTGGTTAACATGTAGAAAACAGAAAGTACTGATTAGAGGAGAAACCTCAAAATGGAGCGAGGTAACCAGTGGTGTACCACAGGGATCAGTATTAGGTCCTCTGCTATTCCTAATCTACATTAATGATTTACATTCTGGTATAGTAAACAATCTTGTTCAATTTGCAGATGACACAAAAATAGGAGGAGTGGCAAACACTGTTGCAGCAGCAAAGGTCAAAATGATCTAGACAGCATTCAGAACTGGGCAGACACATGGCAAATGACATTTAATAGAGAAAAGTGTAAGGTACTGCACGCAGGCAATAAAAATGTGCATTATAAATATCATATGGGAGATACTGAAATTGAAGAAGGAATCTATGAAAAAGACCTAGGAGTTTATGTTGAAATGTCTTCATCTAGACAATGTGGGGAAGCTATTAAAAAGGCCAACAAGATGCTCGGATATATTGTGAGAAGTGTTGAATTTAAATCAAGGGAAGTAATGTAAAAACTTTACAATGCATTAGTAAGACCTCACCTAGAATACTGTGTTCAGTTCTGGTCACCTTGTTACAAAAAGGATATTGCTGCTTTAGAAGGATGCAAAGAAGAGCAACCAGAATTATCCCGAGTTTAAAATGCATGTCGTATGCAGACAGGCTAAAAGAATTGAATCTATTCAGTCTTGAACATAGAAGACTACGCGGTGATCTGATTCAAACATTCAAAATCCTAAAAGGTATAGACAATGTCGATCCAGGGGACTTTTTTGACCTGAAAAAAGAAACAAGGACCAGGGGTCACAAATGGAGATTAGATAAAGGGGCATTCAGAACAGAAAATTGGAGGCACTTTTTTACACAGAGAATTGTGAGGGTCTGGAACCAACTCCCCAGTAATGTTGTTGAAGCTGACACACTGGGATCCTTCAAGAAGCTGCTTGATGAGATTCTGGGATCAATAATCTACTAACAACCAAACGAGCAAGATGGGCTGAATGACCTACTCTCGTTTGTAGACTTTCTTAGGTTAATATACACAGTACTTCACTGCGCAGGCTAGCCGATCCGGAAGTAATTAAATCTGCTCTGCCTATAAATGCACGACACATGTAAAAGTATTAAGTATGGTGTCGTGCTGAATGTTGCATTACTTTGAGATGTGTTTTGATGTTTTAAAAGTACATCTCATTTATAATACCTAAAGTTGATATTTAAAAAAATACATTAATAACAGTGTAAAGTAATCGCATGGAAAAAATGCAATGAGCCACAATGACGCATCCCCATATCTCAAAATAATCCCAATAGTGCTTAATGCAGCATGCAAATAGCGTTTGGTACCTTGTGACCACGTTCTGAATGAAAGAAAAAAGATATATACATATATCAAATGATTTAATACGACGTTCCTGTTTATTATGTTTTTTGGGTTTAATTTACTTTCAGATGTGTAAACAAGACGGCCCTGTTTCTTAATTAGTTGATGCGCGCACTTTTTTTTATAAACGGGAGTAGTAGAACACACGAGAGAGGGTACACAGATTGTGGATTTATAGCTATTGAATGTTTGAAATACATTTGTTAATCGGGTTCTTAGAAAAAGAAAAATACCAGTCAATGGATTAAAATGGTAAAATAATACTTTAATGGGTGGTGTTTGCCTACTAGACTAACAATATGATTGGTATGTATAGGGTTGTTGTATCTTAATATGTTTATTTTAGATGTAGGTTGTTTGTTTTATATGTAGTCAATGAAAAGCCATAGTATGCAATTTAATAATTAAAAAACATGTTTTTAAAATAAATTGGTTTCATCTTCTTTCATTTCTTGTCATTGATCCTTGTTGTAGTCATTAAACATTCCCACGAGGGGAGCTTGTTAAGAGTTTGTAAGCTCCCGGCAGACCTAGCTGCTGATGCCTCGCCTGCTAATATCTCATTATCCATTTCAGATGTCGACTTGAGATTCTAGTGTTATGGAAAGTTGTCGGGCAAATTGTTCTGCATAACGTGCTAGGTCCAGTGATTTGCAATCTTCAATGGATATAAAATGCAATGTTTCATGCGGTTACCTGGTAAATGTACTATAGATATTTAGTTGTTCAAAAAAAATCTGTATAAGACCGTAGATAATACCATTCCTCGATAAACCGTGCACTTTGAGCATATAGCCCTACCTAATGTTATCGTTTAATAACATTTCAAATTTTATTTAAAAAAATATATATATGTATGTGGACTCTTACTCGGTTAAATAAACCTCACAGTTTGCTTTTTTTTCAGTCAGTCACTGCCTGCAAAGCATTTCAGTCGTTGGGTTAAGCAGCTGGTTGATCAGAGACGGCTAATTGTTGAAGGGATGGGGGGACATTTTTATTTAGTAAAGTACCAACATTTGTTAAAATGAAAATATGTGTTTGATATAACATGCTTGTTTCAAAAAAGCTCCTTTAAGATCTGCATTGCAAATGGAAATATACAACAGGTAATTGTGTGTTTAAGTGTATGTAGGTGAATAATTACATTAAATCAGTGTGGTATTGTATGCACAGTGCAATATGGGGGTACCACCACATCATATTATAGAAGAATACATTTCACTTTCAAAGTGAATTTTGTTGTATTTGTGGTCTGAAACAAAAACACATGTGAAAAAACGCCAAGTTATTAAAAGTGCCCAGGCATTTAAAGTGGAAATATCAAAAACAGCACAAAGCAAATTGGCACAACTGTAAAAGTGGTGGGGGTCAAGGTTGCCCTAATTATTTCTACTAACTTTTTTCAGGCACAATAAAAGCGGATCGAACTTGCATCAAAAACACAAGCCAAGTATAGTAGAAACAACTGGGGCAACCTTGACCTCCACCGCTTTTACAGTTGTGCCTATTGGTGTTTTTTTTCACATTTCCAATGCGTTTTTGTTTCAGATACACACTGCGTGTATAAAACTCAATGGGATCCTTTTGCGTGCGATGTGTGCGACTAGTCCATTTTATAATATAAATAAATCATTTAATATAAATTATACATATGTCAAAATAAATGTGTTCCCTAGTATATTTCCATGTTAACAAAACAAGTTAATTGTCATTAAACTCGGATGTCCTGTAATATACATATGCCTGGATAAAAGGGCCTGGGGTCTGCAAAACTGATGTATTTAACTGTATGACAGGTGTTGATGTTTTTTTTCTACATTTCACCAGTGTTGGGAACTACAAATTAAAAGTGAAATGGTGCTTTTTGCTGATTTACTTTTGCTGCGCCACTAGTACCTGAAAACACGTAAACTATCCTTGCTGTGTAGCGAATCTCTGGCAGTTCTCGCTGATAACTTGGCGCATGGAACTACCATTCCTCTCAATAAAATAATCCAAATGAGTTTGCATGTCATAATGAACATTGGAATATACCGATACTAACATCACTGAGGTACTTTCCTTTCTCTATTGGAAAAAGGAAGCTATTTGATCTGATAGATATAATCAGCATGCTTATGTAAAGTGTTGCAGGCAGTAAAAGGGAAAGCCTCTTGGCTGATGATGGTATGATGAGACATCCATGTTCAAGGAAATACCTTAGAGGTGTTCCCCATTAGTGAAAACAAAGCTGTCACTATACAATAATAATAATAATAAATATCTAGGAGGATATCCTGGGACATGTTGCCAAGAAAAATGTACTAACTTCTATTTTACTGTGGGAAAGAGAACCAAAGCATGAATCTTGTAAAGGAAATAAATAGTTGCAATTTGGAATGTTTCAAGGTTTTTTTTTTTAGATCTTTCTTGAGAAATATGCAATATCTTGGAAAAAAAACAATGTAAAAAAATAAGTTTTTCCTTTTAAAGGACCTTGTCTTTTTTCCATCATGACCCGAAGTGCAGTGTTAAAAAGAGTTAAAAAAAAAAAAAGGCATTAAATTGTTTGGTTTTTTTTACTAATATGAAAAATTCCATTACAAATTTGAACATAATGTGTGCAACTTTCATAAAGCAAAATGTAAGCTCTACAAAGTGATGGCATTACGTATTGGACAAGATATACTGGAATAAAGAGATAGGAGTAGTTTCCTATTACTTATGTCTAAATATATTAAGGCAGTCAATTTTCTAAGTAGAGCTTACAGCTATTATAAACATTTACTCATATAAATAACCTTTTTGAGCTGTAATCAGTGATGTACAAGTATTTATTGAATCAGTGTGTTGATATTTGCTTTTGTATTGAATGCGTCACCCCACATGTTCTACCTTTATTTCTCTGTCATATACATTTATCTTGAACAATTTGAATATTTCAGTTTCCTTTTGAGCCACCTTTGTATTCCCCATTGTTTAAACTGTGAATTAAAGTGTAAAGCACTTGAATCACAATGGCAGCACAACAAGTATACGTTTAATAGTGTGGGACAACTACTCTAGTGTGAATCCATGACCATGCTCGGGAAAGTAGCAGGACTAGATGACAGAGGGATGAGTGTATGGAATGGGGGGCGGTGTTGCCGCTGAGTCACTGGGATGCTGTATGGGCGGACTAGACAAAATTCTTGGATCAATAATCTTGTAACCGGACGAGCATTGCTAGCCTCTTTTTCTTATGTTCTTATATTATAATACATTTTACTTAGGAATCTAAGGCAGAGCAAAAGAGTATAAACCAGAGATGTTTACACAGTCCAGAATAGCCCCAAAGGGTTAATATTGTATGTATATTTATGCAAGATAAGTCTTCCGAGTGGAGACGGTTGTCTCCAAATACACTCAAAGCGACTAGTAGTTAGCTATTATATGTCAACAATTTTTTTTCCTTTTTTAAGGTCCTGGATTAAATCCGTTTGTGCTTCTTCTGCCCAGACTCATTCTGCTTGGCAACATGGTGCTGTGCATAAGATATCAGTGGGACTCTTTGTGACATCTGTGGGAAGTTCTAATAAATATTGTTTTATTAAATATGAATCTTTATAAATACATATATATATAATAACATAAAATAAATACCAATATTAATATTTATAAAGCATTACATAAATACCAGTTAAAGTGTTTAAAAGATTAAATACATTTTAACCAAATAATATAACATGAATATTCAAAAGTTGCATGTGGCATATAGTCGCCATAATCGGTATAGTTCACATGGTTTCTTCTCTCTCTTTTTTCTGTTGCTGGTGCTGAAGCAGTCTTTATTGTGTTTACTCTCTTTGCAGCAGTTTTCCTGAAAGAACAAACTGAAAGCTCAAGTGGAATTGTTTGTTGATTTAATAGATAGATATTAAAACACTATTGCAGCCAGTTATCTCACCGTGATTGTTCTTTTTGTGGATTTTGATATTGTTTTCAGATGTCTTAGTCTGTGAGCCTCATTCCAAATGCCCTGCAGTAATTCTTCCAAGTCACCAGTACACTGTTTAAAAAATAAGCAAAAAAAACTGTTCATATTATGGCCAAATTATCAGCATCTGGTGCGTCACTTAAATGCAGTAAACTAACATTCATTATTTTCAGTAAGGGGAGAGGAGACCATGACAGCCGAAGGACAACTTTTTCTTCACGAAGGGAACACACATTGATCCTGATTTTCAAACCTCGGTGCATGGATTTTAAGCACATTTACTGTATTATCAAGTTCAAAAGCACACATCTTGCTTTTGTTTAACTTTTTTAATTGAATGTTTTTTTTTTATATACCTATGCAAAAATGCAATTTGCTTTTTTTTCTAAACCCTTATTATTTAAAGATTTACTCTACATAAGTTACCAAGCTTCAAAAGCAGGACCGTCGTATCTGCATGAGTGGTAATTTGTAGAATGAAAACTTCTTGTGTTACTACAGTTCAATATGCTAATAACTGTGAACAGTCCTTATAGTTTTAGGGCAGTATACAGCTAAAGGCTAAACCCCTGCCTTTGCAAATACAGTAACCTGTTCTCAATATTAATGTACACGTGATTGTTATAGCACTATTATAAAATAAGGCATTCTATTTCAGTGTTGCAATAACACATCTGATGTATAAATCAAAATCTATACAAGATAGAATACTTTTAATACAGATGGAAGTAGTTTTGGAAAGAAAAGAAAATCTTTTTTTTCTTTTAAAATTACCGTTGAATTTGTCTCTTCTCTCCTGTGTTGTGGGCATTCCTATAAAAAAAGACATGCAAAACAACATAATACACATTTAATGAGAATCAAGTGGTTTATTGTTTCATTACTTTGATCTATCTATCTACATACGGAGACACACACGCAGACATATCTATCTATCTATCTATCTATCTATCTATCTATCTATCTATCTATCTATCTATCTATCTATCTAATTATAAAATGTGCCGATATAGTGTATTTATCACGACCAAAAAAAGCAATATTAAATAGGCTACAAATGCCAGCATTAAATTAGTGTAGACAAATATTTATTATCACTCTCGTTTTGTTGTTTCACTGTGCAGTTTTATAAACAAAGTTATTGAACATCAAAACATATTTTAGTGATTTATTGATTTTGAATTTATTCCTTTATATATTATAATGTCTTTTTTTAAATTATAGTTCCAAAAATGTGTGCTATTTCGACAAAAATGTATACAGACAGTAAAGAAGAAGAAAAAAAACTTACCACTTCTGAAAAATCAAGTTGGATCACGTTTACATAAGCATCTTGGATTGCTTTGTGATCACAATTGGCTCCAGCAAGCATCAACTCAAAAGCCAGGAGAATGGCGATGATAAGCCTTAAATTAACTAAAAAAGAAAGAATATATATATATATATATATATATATATATATATATATATATATATATATATATATATATATATATAGATAGATAGATAGATAGATAGATAGATAGATAGATAGATAGATAGATAGATAGATAGATAGATATTCAAAACTCAAAATACTTCACCAAATAACTAAAATAGTCAGATTATAAATTATTATTCGATTGTTAATAATATTTGGCCTCTTACCCATCTTTCAGCTTCTGATTGAATAGAGGACATTATTGCTCTCCATATATATATATATACACCAGACGCCCCCACAAATAAGGCGTCTGAACATTCAACATGCAGAGGTGTGTGTTTTGAAATAGTGTAATACAAAAAAGGTCAAATTATTCAGTCCTGCAGTTAATTTCGCTTCCACGAAAACACCAGTTCCAAGGAATATGTCTAATTTATAACGGATTCTGATTTGTCACTTAAAACGTAAAAGTTATTATATAAACATATGTGCTTATTACTTCAAAAGCACCAATTAATGTTATTTTATTGTATTTATTTATGTATTGTTGAAGAAGAAATATAATGAGCTCAATATAACGCCAACATGGGTGTATTGTTATAATACCGCTAAAACATCACTTCCAATCACGTTGGTAGTTATCTTAAATATGTACATTTTTGCAGTGAGCTGTTTAAAGGTGTTTGGCACATTCACGTTTAGATCATCTAGTCTGTATATCATTGATTTTCAATTCAAAGCAGATGGGCTTATGCTGAAAAGCCTTCAACTGAAAATACATCATAATCTGTCCATTGTTGAAACTTATTGAAAAGCAAGAAGACATCCATGTTTTCAATAGATTCTGCCATTTCTCATCACCAAAGAAAACAAGAGCTTTAGTCGAGTAACAGAATGCAAGGTTCCAAAAAGGGCACCACGCTTGTCAATAATCAATTAATTAATAATTGTTGCAACTACTGTTAATTGAGAATGCAAGATACATATTTTTAAAAGTTATTATCTTACAAACGGTACTATACATTATATATATATATATATATATATATATATATATATATATATATATATATATATATATATATATATATATATATATATATATATATATATATATATATATATATATATATATATATATATATATATATATATATATATATATATATATTTACATTAGTCGTTTTCAACAATTTAATAGATTAAAAATACGCAATTAACAAAGTAGCATACTTTTTTTCGGGAACAATAGTTATACCTTCAAATTCTATTTTATAGTCTTTCCCTGCATTTGAATTCACGTGTCCTAAAATGATTGGTGTTGATTCTTTGTGCCAGGATCAATATTATTGTAGTTTTGGTTTTAAATAATCTTAAAAACAAACGGTTAGTGTTTTCTTGTTTTATTAATTCATTTATAAATACATTAAAAAAATGAATCCAAAAAAATTAGATTCCTGTTTTTTTTTAAAAATTATTTTATAAGATTTGTAGATTAAAGTCTTGAAATGTTTCAAACCCAATATTTTTCTTAAGATTCCAATATTCTTATTTTATCTGTTTGGTGCATTTACAGCTGCAAAATAACAATGATGACGATCACAACGCATGCATATTTTAAATATTTTATATCCAGCAGGAAACTGTCTACTGTCCAGAAGAGTCAAGAAAAGCTTACCAAACATATACTATTCATTTATAAGCAAAGCATTATTTATAATTTATGAAAGCTTTGAGAAAACAGAACAGCTATAAACCAGTCGTCCTAAAACCCGTCTGGTGACGGAGGGAGGCGACAGGGGGCGCCCGGGGAAGCGCCTGGGCCAGGAGAAGCCCGTGGCGCCCGGGGGCGACCGGGGAAGCCCAGGTGCGCCTGTGATGAATATTTAAATGCCCAGAGTGTACCAGCATGTCGACCGCCCTATAAACTCACAACAAAACGTCATTATATAGTGAAAAGTAATGTTTATATAGATTAAATGCTGTTGTGTAGCATGAGAAGTACAATTATAAACACAACTAAAACAAACCTGTCGTTCAAATATAGTCCCATGCCCCTCCAGCTGCCTCTGGTGCCTAAAGGCTTCACCGAGCATCAACGGGAACCTGCGCCCGGGATGACACAGATGAGACCACAGGCGAATGGTACTAATATTTGAACGCCCGGGTTGTTTTAGCTCTGTTTGTTATTATTATTATTATTATTATTATTATTATTATTATTATTATTATTATTATTATTATTATTATTATTATTATTATTAGAAACAGAGACAAAGCAAGTATGTTCCACTTTATTTATTAGCAAACTAGCACATAACAGAATGGGTCAACCTTGTAAATGTGTATTTCTGTACCATTGCCACAACGTTTGGTGTTTTATATTTACAACACTACACAAGTGTATTTACAAGTGCAGATACATATTACAGAGATCAATGTTGAAATACAGTAAATGAATAGACATTTCATTTTCCTACTAGAGGGATTCATCCACTTAAATGGTTTTAAAATCAGACCACAAACATTTCACAAAAGTTGAACATAATATCAGCAAACGATAGGTTACTGATTTAACCCCGGTTCCCTGAAAGAGAAGATGACTGCCAAATTGAATACTTTAGGGATATGCTTGTCAGGTATATGCTGAGCATGTTATATCAAAGCTGCCGATAGGCTCCTCCGCGGAGTGACGTCCTCGGTCCCGCCTCACCGAGGTAATAAATAGTCACTGAGCGGAGACTCAGCCTCTTTTGCATTGAACCCACAAATGCAAGTGATGCGACCTCACAAGGTTGGCGGTCATCTTCTCTTTCAGGGAACCCGTGTTACATCCGTAACCTGTCATTCCCTTTCAATTCGAAGATGACCGCCAAATTGAATACTTTTGGGAAAGTATACCAGAGGCGTCGTGAGGGAGAATGAGTGGACAGCATCTGAGGGACATCCCGCTAACGCCATATTGTGTTTGTTGTGTGAGTGTGCAACCTCAAGGACCGAAGTGTCTATTAAAGGTAAAGAGGGATCTACAACATTAAGTATGCAGGGTCATCCAGCCAGCCGCAGTACATATATCGGTCAAAGAGACACCTCTGAAGAGTGCCCATGACATAGCCACACCTCTGGTTGAGTGTGCAGCCACCCTCCCAGGTGGGGGTAGGCTGGCATTAGTATATGCAGTGGAGACCGTGTCCACAATCCAATGGGACAGCCGCTGCTTAGAAAGCGCTTGATCTCAGGTCCTTTCACCATGACGAGGAAGAGCTGGTCAGACTGACGCAGCGCTCTCTTTCTATTCACATAACATCTCAATGCCTGAACTGGGCAGAGGGAATTGAATCTCCTATCCGACTCCTCCGCAAAGGGAGGGGGATGGAAAGCCTCTAGTTCCATTGATTGATTCAAGTGAAATGCTGGAATCACCTTAGGGAGGAAAGCAGGGTTTGTGCACAACGATACCCTGTTTCCATCGTCCCAAACGTGCATACAGGAACTGTTCGCGGACAGTGCATGTAGCTCACTGACCCGCTTAGCGGAGGTGCTGGCTAACAGGAAGGCTGTCTTCATAGAGAGATATTTCAACTTTATGGTATCTATGGGCTCAAACGGGGCCTTAGTGAGAGCCTCCAGTACCATGTCTAGACTCCTTTCAGGGAGGACGTCCTTTATAGGAGGACGTAACTGCTAAGCACCCTTTAGAAAACAGGTCGCCAGAATATGAGATCCTGAGGATACTAAGTCGATGGGAACATGGCAAGCAGATATGGCTGCTAGGTAGACTTTCAACGTAGAGGGGGATTTACCCGCCTCTAGCAAATCAGCAGAAATTGTAAAATAACTGCTATAGGGCAATACACGGGATCATGGCCTCCGGCCATGCACCAGTTTTGAAAATATGTCCACTTATAGGCCTACAACCCTCTTGTGGAAGAAGCCCTAGCTTTCTGCAGTGCACTAACTACTGTGTCTGAGAGCCCTAGGGCGGACAGACGGTCTCGTTCAGGGGCCAAACCCACAGCTGGAGTCTGCCCGGTTCTGTGTGCCAGAGGGTGCCTTTCGCCTGGCTGAGTTGATCCATGCACAGCGGGATCTCCCAGGGCTGGCCCTGCAGCAGTTGGCAGAGGTTCGAAAACCAGGTTCTCCTGGGCCATCAGGGGGCCACCAGGAGAACTGTCGCTTCCTCTCTCCTGACCTTCTCGAGGAAGGCAGGGAGCAGCGGTACAGGCGGGAAAGCGTATAAAGGCTCTTTGGGCCATTCGTGTGCTAGGGCGTCGACACCTAGTTGACCTCCGCAGCTGTGGAGGGAGAACCACGGGGCAATGGGGTCATCTCTGCCATGGCAAAGAGGTCGACCTGGGCTTCCGCAAAGCGTTCCCAAATGCACTGCACCACCTGAGGGTGCAGTCGCCATTCTGACAGGTGAGGACCCTCCCTGGAGAGGAGGTCCCCCACCCAGTTCACCACTCCCGGGAGATGTAAAGCCCAAGAGGCACAGTAGGTGCCTCTGTGCCCAGATCAGTAACCGAAAGGCTATGAAGTGTAAACCTAGGGACCGAAGGCCTCCCTGTGGTTCATGTATGCAACCACTGACATGCTGTCCCTGCGGACAAGGACATGTTTGTTGCAGAGCACAGGGAGAAAATGTTGTGGACTGCTCTCAGCTCTAGCGCATTTATGTGCAGGGACGTCCAGCGGCCCGACCAGGATCTGCAGACTCCTCTGTCTGCCCAGATCGCCCCCCAAACAGAGTTGGATGCATCTGTCATCACCACTTGATGGTTGTAAATAACTCCCATGCTTACACCTTCGCTCAGATGAGGGGCTTGCTTCCACTAGCGTAGTGCATTCCAGCATAGACGAGGCACTGTCAGCTGACAGAGTCTATCGCGCTTGGGTTGTAGCCAAAAGGCATTGAGCCATGCTTGAAGCGGGCGCATGTGAAGTAACCCCAGTTGAATAGCTGAGGATGCTGCGCCCATCAGACCCAGTAGTTTCTAGCACAATACTAATTGCACTGTGAACCCTGGTTGAAACAGGGCCAGGCAGTTGTGAATAGCATCTACCCTGTCGTCCAACAAGTAGGCTCGCATTGTAAGGGAATCCACCTGGAGACCCAAATAAACCATGCTCTGCACCGGTGTTAATTGGCTTTATGCATCGTTGAGGGTGAGACCCAGCCTCGACAGATGCTCCGTCACAATTGTTGTGTTGGCCACTGCTCCTGCCTGGGACTGGGAACAAATCAGCCAATAGTCCAGGTAATTCATCACCCTGATCCCTTGCAGCCGCTGTTGGGCCTCTCCTTGTTGCGACTGCTGGTTAGGGAGGGGTGTGGCGTTAGCGCAGTCTGGATTGCTGTGGTTCTGAGAGCGGGCCTGTGGAAGGGTGGTGGGCAATTCACTGACACACATGGGAGACAGAAGGTTTATTTGCAACACTGCACTGGTCCCCGGTTTTATTATTTTCTTTTTTTTTGCTTTATTTTCTCTTTAGCCCACAGAGGGAGCTGTTGTCTGTGGCCTGAATACTGACAACGGTAGTCAGGTCCACAGTAAAACCGATACAGGTACAGTCCAATGTTTTGCACTCACAGGTGCTCAAAAGAATAATCAAAACAAAAGGAGAACGAAAAAGGGAAAATAAAACACAGTAATAAAACTACAAAATAAAGGTGCTGTTATCTTATAGGGTCAGCAATCCCCCCAGACCCACCTCTCAGCCACTCAGAGAGAGGGAAAGCCAACACACCCTCTTCCCCACCTCGTGTCACTGCCATGACTTACAGGCAGATCTACCAGGTTGCTGCCCCCTTCCTGCAGTACCCCATATGCACCAGACAGTCAGCACAGACCTCCCGTGTACAGGGCCCGAGTCATTTCCCACTGTCTTTCTTGGCTACTGGAACTGCGTCGGGGAGGGTGCTGAAGCATCATGTGAGTGCTCCACTTAACGCCACGTTGCTTCACAGGCTCCCGGGGGGAAGGTTCAGCAGTATCAGCTGCACGCCACCCTACAGTGCTCTGATCAGGCAGCTTGCAGCTCCAGCCGTGCAGCTTTGCCAATGTCTTTAGCTGCACTTGCAACACCTCTCAACTGCTGGTTCCATCGAAACCCCCTCTCAACTTTCCTCTGCTGCGACGAGCACAATACAATACACAAAATTGAATATATCACATAAGAATATTTGGATTACAGAAAACAGTCCATTGATCCCCAAAATTCATAAGAATTCACAAGATTTTGGAGCCCCCCCACCCCCGAAACTGACAAAACAAAGAGTATATTTACTACATTTCTTGTTTATTTTAGATTAAATTAAATTATAGCAATACAAATAATAAAGTAAGGAAAATTTAGCACACCAATGTAATAACGCTGTAACTAAGTGGTTACACTGAATGGTACTCATTGGTGGTCAATAAAAGGTCAGCAGCTGTCTCGACACAAATATTAATAGCCTAGACAAGTTGGTAACATCAGCAGTCAGATCATTATCCGTACCGTATTATGACGCATGAGACTTTTGAAGAAGTGAAAATGTGCTGGTGTTGTAATCTTGACAAGCTTTCTTGATGACTGCCTGCGTGACCTGCCTGGACATGCACTGTGGCTGCCCAGATGCAAAAAGTTGCAAGGAAATACTTGGTTTAGACAATGTTGTCTGAAATGATATTCAGTTTTATTTGCTTAAAAGACATTTGTGTTGACTAACCTGATGTTTATCCTACTGTGTAGGTGGAATTCTATCCATGAAAATCCTTAACACATAATTAATCTTGCTCGGGTTTGAAAATGGTCATTTGAATACAAATGTTTTATTTTTCCACAACGTGCACACACCCCAACAGGACAAAGTGCCCTATGAGAGGTACTGTATACTGTATGTGAAAAACAGATTAAGAAACATGCCAGGTGAAGGGTAAATTTAGAGCTTTGTGGCCGTGTTTAAACATTTGCACGACAGAGAGCTCAAAAGACATTTGAGATTCGTCTGCAAGTGGAATGAAAATTATAATTTTTTAAATTAAAATTATAGTTTAATTTCTGGCTTTTTATGGTTGTTGTTACTTTATTCCCCACAGATTAGTAGCCAGGGATTGTTTAGTTTAGTTAGCGCTCCAGCATGGCACAGACGAGGTGGTTGGTAGGTTCCCCCGGTCTGTCTGCTGGAGGGTCGGGCCCTTCTGCAGGTATCTGGCGTTGGCACGCTGAGAAGCAGTTTCCCAACCCTTACAAGGCCGTCGTGGAGGTTTGGTTATTTCCTCCAGGATAGTCAGAGCACAGGTTGGGCCCCCCTGTAACTTGAGGAGCCCGTTCAGTAGGTCTAGCTGGACACACTTTCTTACAATCGCTATACGGAACTGTATTTACCTTAATAAAGATGAGGTACTTCTGCTTTTAAATGAAAAAGTAAGACTTACAATTTAGTTGTTTCACAGAAAAAAAAAAAAAGTAAAAAAAATCCATTTTACTATTCCCGCTTTTCTCAGCTGTGATTGATACAGCTATTAATTGGCCTTTCAAAGGAGTGATGAAAAGTCGGGGTAAAGCACAGAAAAGCAGATGCCCTAATTATAAGTTTTAATCAGTTTCAATACATTTGTTTATGTCAAAATTGTATTGTTAAAAGTCTTTGTATCTGCTCTTATAAAGTTTTACTACAGTATTTTTGCAGTTTTACCATGCTTTTCCCATGGTTATACTATGCATTTACCATAGTTTACACTGGTTAGCCATGTTAATTAATATGCTTTACCATACTTCGCTATTCTGTACAATGCTTACCAACTGTATGCTTTACCATGCTTTATTTATATATTGCATTTATATAGTGCTTTTTATATAAAAGTAATCGCAAAGCACTGTACAGTACATAGCAGAAAAAAAGAACAAGCCACAGTACATTTGTATAGCATGTTTGTGGGAGGGTGTGGGGAATTCACTGACATGGGAGACAGAAAGTTTATTTTTCAGACCACCTCACCGGCGTCCAATTTTTACTGCACACACAAGAGGGCACTGTTGCACCGTGGAGGAACAATACCAACGATGGTAAGGTTCCTCAGGTCAGTCCCGCTATGATGCACGCGCAGGTGCTGAAATAATAATCACAACAGAAGGCAAAAGAAAAATGGAAAATAAAACACTACAAACAAAAGGTGCTGCTCTATGCAGCGTCCCACAACCGCCGCTGCCCGTACGGGTCAGGTCTTCAGCCTAAGCTTTGCTATTCCCTCACTATACTGTCAGGGTGCCCATGTTTTTCCCCATTACCTACAAGTCCTGTTCAGGTACTGTATGTAATAATAAATAGCTTTCTTCTGATCGTATCGGCTGCTTTCCTCAGCCTGGTTTGCCTGGCGTTCTATTTCGGGTTTGTTTACACCAGCCTTTTATTTTTCAACCCAGCGCCAATGTGTTTCGTCTGGAAGGGCAGCCCAAGGGAATAGCAAAGGATTTATTTTATAGGTCGAGCGACCCCCCCAAGGCCCGTCTCCCGACCACTCGGAGAGAAGGAGAGACAACACACCCTCACCCAACCTCTCCGTGTCACTGCCATGATTGACAGACGGGTCCTACGGGGCTCCCGCCCTCCCCTTGCAGGATCATGCCTGCATCAGATAGCCAGCACAGACCTCGCCCTGTTACAATATCAAACATACAACTGACATAATCAGACCATTTAAATAACATATTTAAATAACAGTATACGAATAATACAAAAGCAGCATTTTAAAGTTACATTAAAACCCACTAAGGTAAGAAAGCCATTTTATAAAAGTGCGTTTTTAGTCTTGATTTGAAAACTGTAACAGTCCCAGCTTCCCTGACAAACAAAGGCAAAGCATTCCATAATTTAGGAGCTCTACAAGAAAAAGCCCTACCTCCCGTGTTGCTTTTGTTGACCCTAGGAATAACCAGCAGCCCCGCATCCTGCGATCACAGCATGCAGTTTCGAAGATATGGGGTCAGTAACTCCTGCAAATAACTAGGTGCTAATCCATTCATTGTCTTGTAAGTTAACAGCAAAATCTTAAAAACAATTCTATACTGCACAGGGAGCCACAGCTTGTGTTGATATTTGGCACTATGTATTTGGTAATTACTAATGCGCATGCTGCAAGTGGAGGTGGAAGGACTCAATCTTCCTGTCTGCCAGATCTGGTGCAGAGGATTTGGAGGATGCATCAGTGGCTGGTATAGCCATGATGGTATCCATCTTGGGCTGCTTAAAATGATGATCTTTGTGGCTTGCAGGCACCCTGTAGAATTTATCTACACTGGGGAGATGAAGAGCGGGTCTTGTCAGAACATGGAACAGGGGTGAAGGAGCCCTTCCCCTTTGCGTCAGCGTGTCTGACATGTCAACACACATTAGACATAACTCCCTAACAGAAGGCATGTGTACGAAAACACACAGACAACAAAAACAGGGAAATAACTAGCTAAAAGATAGGAGGAAAGAAAAACAAAAAGTAATACATATATATTATAAGGGCTGTCAATTAATCGCAGTTAACTTCTGCGATTAACGCATTCATTATCGCATGTTTGTTTTTATTATTCTTGGACGTTTACTTTTTAAATCTTATTTTTGTATTAATACACCGGCCTTTTACCAGCATCTAGTTTGCTTGTGTGCTACACCGATTGCTTCCTGACTGGTAACAGAGGGGCGGGGAAGTCTGTGCAGAAACAAAAACAACCTCCCGCTTTCTACTAAGTGTCTCTTTCTGTAACAGCAGATGTGAGGCAGTGATATGCGATGTAACAAAATAATCATACCAAACGTAGCATCTCCTGTTTTATCCAGAATATTCTCATTAGTGAAACTACTATTGCAGGTACATTTTTTTTTAGTACACAGTGGTGTTAATGGTGGAATTTAAAACAGTGATGGAAATGTCTAAGAAAGATATACTATTACCAGGTTCTGATATGTTCCATGTGAAATCCAGGGCTGGGTGGAAATTTGTTACTGACTGAATGAACTGTTTTAAATCCTCACTGGAGTTGGTGGAAATTCCAAATTTTTACACTCAAGTCAGGGGTGTTAGCATGGAAACTAAAATGGGACCATCATATGCTTGCCTTTTTGTGGGATCGGTTGAAAACAAATTTTTACAGCAATATAATTGAAACACACCTAAACTATATCTTAGGTACATTGACGACATCTTTGGAAACTGATAAGAAAACTGTACAGTATAATTTGAAATGCATTAAGTTGAGTAATAAACTGACTCCATTGTGATTTAGCAGTTGGTTCAAACAATTTAACAGCAAATGCTGGCATTTTTCTGTATGATTCCTTATAAACAAATATAAAACTATAAAGAGGGGCAACAATATTAATCCAGAAATAGGACAACTGTTTTTTTTTTTTTTGGAGGATGATAATAATAATAATAATAATAATAATAATAATAATAATAATAATAATAATAATACAATGACAACACAATACAAATTTCACTTATATAGCACTCTTCATGCAAGCATTCCATGGCGCTTTACAAAAGGAATATAAAAAATCCTGTGTCTAATATATAATCCAGCTACAAATAAACAGACCCAAACAAATACGTTTTCAAACAGGATTTAAAAGATTCAATTGTGCTAGCATTCCTGATATGAATCGGGAGCAAGTGTCAAAGACAAGGGGCATTATAACTAAATGCCCTGGCTCCAACAGAGTTCAAAATAATTTTAGGCACTGTCAGAAGATTAGCATTTTCCGATCTCAGGGAACGACCGGGGACATATGGGGTCAGCAGATCTTGAAGATAAGAAGGTCCAAGACCATGTAAGGCCTTATAAGTAATAAGAAAACTTTAAAATAATAATAATAATAATAATAATAATAATAATAATAATAATAATAATAATAATAATAAAACAAATGAATGAGTTGGATACAGTAATTGTATCTATTAAATATGCGATTAAAACCAAGATGAACTAAGATTCATTTATTCAATCGCTTGACAGCTGTAAACAAGTCATAACGTATGCGAAAGCCAATACTATATTAAGTCCATACCCAAGCATATGCAGGAGAAATTTGGACAACGATACTAAATGATGGGGGGTTTTTATGGAGGAGGGACACTGACTTTGGTCCCAAAAATGCTTATATCTCTGGGAAATACATTGTTTTTATCTTCTGACACATGGAGACTGGCAGTTAACTCAGTGTGTGCAGTTCATCATACGAGGTAACAAACTATGATACTGGTTCTAAGAACAGTCATAGAAAAAAAAAAAAAACATTTCAAATTGTTCCCCCCCGACTCGAGAAACGGAGGCTGAAACATGCATCCTCCGAAACGTGTTCCTGCCAATCTGTCATTGTTCGCACTGCGGATCCACAACGAAGCCAACAGACCTATAGTGCCGGAGGACAACACAGATTTGAATGGCTCCACTGCAGAACCGCAGGCGCCCTATCAGCCACAGGGGTCGCTGGTGCATGGTGAACAGCGGATTGCCCAGCCAACCTAAGCCCTCTCTACCCGGGCGGCGCTCTGCCAATTGTGTGCCACCCCCTAGGAACCCCTGGTCACGGTTCAAACCTGCAATCTCCAGGCTATAGGGCGCATCCTGCACTGCACGCGGAGCACCTTCACTGGATCGTCACTTGGGAGCTCCTTTTTATTATTATTATTATTTAATTGTCAGTTCATGGCTTCAAGCCACACATATTTCAAATGTTGGAATTCCTTTATTCTTTTATGTACTTTTTGGTTTTTAAATTGCATTGATATGTATTTTTACCCAATTCGAATGTTGCCGCACTGCAGCAAACCGCTTAACGTTCAGGATGATTGAAAGGGATTAACAGGTATCCTTCATTCCAGGCGTCTCAGAGTGCTGTCTCTATGCAAAAGAAACTTAGTCAGATGACCTCAATATGGCAGCCATATTAGGTCAGAGATAAATGTCATGGCATTGGTCAGTGACAAAAATAGCATGCAGGGTTGTACAAAAAATGGCACAAAAGCATTTACTTTTCACCACACTGCCCCTTCTTAGCTCCCTCCACTCCCCATCCTGTCATGCCTGCTCCTTCTCTTCCCTAGCCCCTGTGTTGGAACCAGCAAGCAGAGAACTTCAGGACTGCTCCATCTCTCACTGCCTTGTGCCGCCTCAAGACCCTGTTTAAAACGCACTTGTCGATCTCTTGATCTACCCCTCCTGCTATGCACTGGACTTGCCTGACCTCAACACCACGTTACTGGATCCTCAGCTAATGCACTGTCCTTGCACTATTATGTCATTGTAGATATAACTTGTTGTAACCCTTGTTGCATCCTATATCCCATTGTAGTATTATTTGCACTTACTGTAAATTGCAACACCTGTTCATCTGCCAATTATTATTATTATTATTAATACTTCTACTACTACTAATAATAATAATAGAATCACCAATGTCAGCCTACTTGGGTCGCAGGCACAGTGAAGTTGTGCTGTTAGATTTTGGGTGAGGAGTGGCGGCAACATTTTCTTTGTTTTGCATGAATTATTAAGTTGTCATTACTTCAACGAATTTATTATGCAGTGAAGGTCATATGCCATTTGCATGTGATACATATGCAGTGCCTTGCAAAAGTATTCAGACCCCTGACCAATTCTCTCATATTACTGAATTACAAATGGTACATTGAAATTACGTTCTGTTTGATATTTTATTTTAAAACACTGAAACTCAAAATCAATTATTGTAAGGTGACATGTTGGGAAATATTTTTAAGAAAAATAAAAAACTGAAATATCTTGCTTGCATAAGTATTCAACCCCTGTGCTGTGGAAGCTCCCAGTTTACACCGATGAAAGAAATTGCCCTAACGAGGACACAATTACCTTACCATTGGCCTCCACCTGTGAACCATTAAAGTTGCTGTCAAATTTTCTGGATAAAAACCCCACTGTTGAAGGATCATTGGTCAGGCTGTGAATCTGAAGGAAAATGAAGACCAAAGAGCATTCTACAGAAGTTAGAGATAAAGTAATACAAATGCATAGATTAGGGAAAGGGTACAAAATAATATCCAAGTGTTTGGATACCCCAGTGAGCACAGCTGGATCAATAATCAGGAAGTGGAAGCTGCATCACACCACCCAGGCACTGCCAAGAAAAGGCCGTCCCTCAAAACTCAGCGCTCAAACAAGAAGGAGACTTGTGAGAGAAGCAACAGAGAGGCCAACAATCACTTTGAAGGAGCTACAGAGTTCAATGGCTGGGAGTGGAGTAATGGTGCATCAGTCAACCATATCAAGAGCTTTGCATAACACTGGCCTGTATGGGAGGGTGGCAAGAAAGAAGCCGTTACTCAAAAAGTACCATCTGAAAGCACGTCTGGAGTTTGCCAGAAAGCATGAGAGTGACCCAGCTGTGATGTGGGAAAAGGTTTTGTGGTCAGGTGAGACCAAGATAGAGCTTTTTGGCCAAAACTCAAAGTGATATGTGTGGCGCAAACCTAACATTGCCCATGCCTCAACAACACACCATCCCTACAGTGAAGTATGGTGGTGAGGGCATCATGTTGTGGGGATGCTTCTCATCAGCAGGGACTGGGCATCTTGTTAAAATTGAAGGAAGCATGGATGGAGCAAAATACAGGGAAATACTGCAAGAGAACCTGCTTCAGTCCGCTAAAAAACTGAAGCTTGGGAGGAAATTCACCTTTCAGCAGGACAATGATCCCAAGCACAAGGCCAAAGCAACATTGGAGTGGCTCAAGAACAAAAAGGTGAATGTCCTACAGTGGCCCAGTCAAAGTCCTGATCTCAATCCCATTGAGAATCTGTGGCACTATTTGAAAATTGCGGTCCACAATCGTCGTCCAACCAACCTGAACAACCTGGAGCAAATCTGCCAAGAAGTTTGGGCCAAAATCACTTTGATACTGTGCAAAGCTGGTACATACTTACCCCAAAAGACTTAAAGCTGTTATTGCAGCAAAAGGTGGCTCTACCAAATATTAATGTCTGGGGGTTGAATACTTCTGCAAGCAAGATATTTCAGTTTTTTATTTTTCTTAAAAATATTTCCCAACATAAAACCAATGTCACCTTATAATAATTGATTTTGGTTTCAGTGTTAATATCAAACAGAACGAAATTTCAATGTACCATTTGTAATTCAGTAATATGAGAGAATTGGTCAGGGGTCTGAATACTTTTGCAAGGCACTGTGTATCTCCTTCCATGCAATAAAATGTTTTAATGAAAATATATTATGCCAGTTAATGTTGTTCAAATGACAGCGGAAAATTTTAACGCATAGCCAACAATTAATATATTCTCAGACATCCCATTTCAGAAATTTATTTGGGGAATTGTTCACAAAAATATAAACAACCTTGGTAATGTACATCATTCAAGCATTAAGCTATACAGACAACACAGATCTAAACCAAGCAATACAACTGGAATTACTAATAACTTCTCTCTATCATTCGACCACAGCTTAATTACATCCCTCAACTTTAGTACTCCAAGCAAATAGAAGCATAGTGCGGAGTCAGTGCTAAATATATTAATCTTTTTCACAGTGCATGTACATTTAAAATCAGCTCACCTTTCAGATACCTGCAACTGAAACAGATCTGTTATCAAGAAATAAAATAATAAAAATATGACAGAAGCCAGGCATAAGCACTACACTATCAAAATAAACACTCTTTCCATTTAAATGAAAAATAAAACAGAAAATGAACTGTGAAATCAAAATATAAACCCTAATGTGCACAGCCAGTCTGTTGCATGTACAATAGCCTTATTTGCTCATAGTATTTTGCTCATTGTTGTGGTTATGTATGGGACTTAAAAGATGTTGGTTATTCAACATTACGGCAAATCAGAATTGCTACACTAACATGAACTTCATAAAAATGTGTTATGTATGATTTGTATTCAGTTATACCCCCCATTAATGCATGGCCAACTGCAGCTCTCCTCTCTTAACCATCAGAAATAAAACGGATAAAGTGTGCCAAAGGGGAGTGTACTATTTATGGTGTGGTATGTGCTGAAAAAAGATAACGGAATGGGCCGAACTGTAAGGTGATATAGAGATGCAGCCCTAAATCCAATAGGGACTGATTGATCACATATTTAAATTAGAAATAAAGCTGAAATTAATAGCTAAGTGTTCTGGGATGAAACACTGGGCACGAAAAAACACTGTAACAGGAAAGACTATGACATGATAGCTATTTAAAAATCCTGTATATAATGAAACTTTTACAACAAAGGAAGATGAGTGAACAGCCAACAGAGAGTATGTGAAACAAACAAACAAACAAAAGTAAGTGCAAATCAAGCACCTGAAAAAAGCTCAGTATATTTTAGCTAAATGTGGTTCTAACAAATTTTTACAGGATTGTTTATGTTCTGTAATGAAACCTTTGTTTGAGCTGGTGCTTCTGTTACAGTGTCAGTACCAGTCCATTTCCAAAACCAGCAGGTTTCTCTAGACAGGGACCAATCTACATACAGGGCCTTGTTTTCAGGCAGCATTTTGCAACATTACAGAGTAAATCATTTTAGTGATCTGCAGCACAGCAGCATGCAATGAATACTGGACAATAATAGAGCCAAAGCCTTTATAAAATCCCAGGGTTCCCTCCTCTTTCCTGATTGTATTAATGCAGTCTCTCAGTCCTTCATACTGTGTATTAATAGGGAGGACTTCAAAACCCAGATCTGTGTTATCTATGATGGTGCGGGTCCCCTGGAGGTAAAGACGGTGCAGCACGGTCTCCAGTGGGTACAGCAAAACATCTGCGCAGAGATTTCCTGCAAACGTCGCCATGAGTTCAGGGAAGTACGCGTCAAGCATGTTCTGAATAGGCTCTGTGCCATCTGTCACCTGCCGCTGAGGAGATTTCCTCCTTAAAACAAGCAGCACCAGCTTCTGGATAGTAGAGCTGACGATGTAATGGAGCACACCATGCAGGAAGGTGGGAAAAACCAGTGCCCATAGAGGGAAGAGTCGCTTGCTGTGGGGGATGCCCATTCCAATCAATCGACCGACCCCTTCTTTCACACAGTCCAGGATTCCAGGGTCATCGCGGATGATCTCACTCTACAAATGACATATCAATAAATAAACAGCTGTAAGGAAGTACACAATAAAAGGATGAAATGGTAAAGCCAAACTTAATCAAAATGACAGTCATATAATTTTTTTTTTGTGCTGCAAGTTTTTTTTTGTTAATGAATTAAAATGGGTAGAAACCAGCACCTTGTTCTACAGATGAATATTAAATGCATCTTTCTTAAGCCTCTTCCACTTTGACTTGTAACACGTCAATTTGACATATGCAGGGTGCGAAATAACCGACCGCACTGGTGGCAATCGCAGTAGTGCCCAAGCTGCTTGCCACAATGCCTCTCAAATTTACAAAAACTTACGGCAAAAGTTGCCTGTACGCCGCCCGTCATTGCCCTCAGTGTCCCTCAGCACTACCACATCTCAACCCATTCACAAACTTGCTCAGCGTCAGCTGGACCGTTCTGTCACAATTCAATTTAATTCTGTCTAATCTCGTCCTGCGAGAAAATGACTCATTATGATAATGTATTATTGTTGCCATTCATTTTACGGTGCACCTCCCAGCACTAAGCCACGAGAAAGACGAACTGTATCATTGGTTAACGACAGGCAAACAGAGGGAGGGGCGCTGTTATGTTAGACTGAGCTCAATATGATCGCGCTTCCAGATATTTTCAATCACACGTGTTCACTGGCAGTGTCACTGTGTGATTTTTCCATCTGCGCGTACCATACCAACTCAAAAACGTTTAAAAACAAAAGAAGGAAGAAGAGCTGTCTAAATCGGCAGCGAAGTGTTCTAGGGTTGACCTAATGTTCAGGTAAGAAACTGTGAAACTATACAAAGTCTCTCAAATGTAAACATCTAACATTATGTACATCCAGCTGTTCATCGCTGTGATGCAGAGCACTCTCCATTGCCTGACAAAGTTTCTATTCTTTTTTTTGTTTGGACAGGTTTTGTAACAGCGGTTAGCAAATTACTGCTGACACTGCAGACCACTATAGTTATTAAACTCTAGCCATGGGTAAATCTTCAGACAGTTTCTTTTTTTCAACTTCCCCTTCACTGACATCAATTATTTGTACTGTTGTATCATTAAGGCTGTATCTAAGCCTAGTCTAATCTATGTATTAGTCAGTGGTGTCGGACTGAGTTTAGTAAAAAAAATACCCTGAATATATATATATTTTTTTATTATAAAAGTGTGTTGTTTTTAAATTTGATTTTTTTTTATACCACTTTATTTTTACAGTGGAAAATGACCAATATTTTTATTTTTGTAACAATTAGTGTGGGAATCACTCAGAAAACATTGATTTGTTTTTGTTTTAATTAAAATTTAATCAACATAATAGGCTCTCTGTATTTATTTTTTGTTGTTTTATGAATGTGTATGAAATTGCCTTGGTGCCCTTGGGTTGGATTGATGTTTTGCCTTTCTGCCCCCTAGAACTGCCTTGCCCTTCATGACCTTAACTTCATGCCCTGCATATGCCACAACAAACCAGAATATATAAAAGGTATGTTTTAAACAAACAAAATAAATATCTTTATAAATCTGGATTTTCTTTCAATTTCAAAATCAGCAAGATTTAAAACATAAAAAAGAAAAAGAAAATCACTGGATTGCCCAAGGAACCATCATATTTATTATGGAGCATTACAAGGGACTGACTAATCGTGGAATGATGGTACTTACCTGAACAGTCTCAATCAAGCTGGCAGAGTAAAAAGGCATTGCAACAACGCATGTTAAACTGTGAAAAAGACAAATGTTCATTCCTTTGTTTAATTGGCACTCATAATCCCACAGCAGCATTACACATGAAGTCTGTACTATTTACTGTTTTAGAAAGAGCATTAGAAAAAAAAAATTATATTTTTATAATTTATATATATATTGCAAATATATTCATATTTGACTGGGATCTGTTAACATCAAGTTATTGCAGATTTATTGGGTTCATTTAAACTTCCATAAACACTAATCAAAAAGCAATTTCAACAACTGACTGCCAACAGACATGTAGAACTTTTACCAAACACACAGACATATTACAAGTCATGATTTCTAAACCAAAAAACTATGAATACTTAATAATGGTAACATATTTTTGTTATAATTTTAAATCTATTGTTTTCAATGGAACGTGACTTATAACATAGTAAAATATTAAGAATAGTTGAGCCAACAGAGTTTGTAATTGTGCTCTGTGTGGAAACATTTGATATGGTAAATCACAATGATAACCAATTTACTCAAACCTTACCCTTTCAGTATCAGGTGCCCAGCTATCCATTTTAGATTCCATTTATGGGACAGTTCTCTGCAAGAAGAACAACCACCAAATGGTTAACAACGATCCCAACATGGAAAGCCATGTTGGACTGTAACACAGAGGTGGCTACATGGTACAGAAAGTTAAATGAATAAAGAATAAATAAATAAGGCGGCGGCTTTAAAACATGTTAATTTCTTCAATACTGTTCATCTATAGACGTGTGTATAAATGAACTTCCTGTGCAGCAGGTATACCGTTAAGGCCCCACCTGAACATCACACCCCCAGTCGAACTCTACTGTATGTGGGTTTAGTGGGCTACTAATAAGCCACCGACAGAGAACGGACAGAGATGTCCTGATCTTCTCTAGATGCTATTCAAAATTATGACAGTGTTTGAATTACAGATGGCCAACAAACCTAGTAAAGACAACAAAACTAGACCAATTCTGGACCAAGCTGCAGAGTAAGTAGTTTACTTTTCAGTGGTATTGTACATTGGAGAAGCAGATCTCACATAATTGTAACAATTTACAGTGAAAATTCATAAACCACATGCCAACAAGCAAGGAATTGGAAAAAAAATTAAAAAAATACACTGAACTTCAGACCGTTAAGCATATTGGCTTTAAATTTATATACAAAGAAATCAGAAATCTGAATTTCTGCAATGTATTGTTTCCAAGAACTCAAATTCCTATAAGCCTTTGGAACTTCCAATACACTTATCTCTTCCCCTTGAATAAACAATATTTGCCATTTTTCCTGTGACTTGTGCTAGCAACTAATGTGCTTGTCTTGCTCTTGTCAAACAGAAGCAGCCAAATGTTAGCGTACTACTAGATTTAAACTATATATGGTCATTTTTTTTGACATCCATGATCGAACTTGATCTACAGAATCACAGAATACATATGCATACCAAATATGAAGTCAATATTTTTAGTGCTAGATCTTTACCTGTATCTTCTGGAAATCCAAGTCATATGACCCTCAATAAGGCTTATATCATAGGTAAACACCCATCCCCTTCCATAATAACTTAATAAAAATGTACTACTCACTGTAAATCACTACAAGGTCAAAATGCTATAGGCTTCTTATTTATATGCTCAGTCAAAATATTTTATAGGTTTCGATTGGTTCAACTGGTAACCATTTACTTATTCCACAGGTTAGTTTTGCATGCCAGGAATAACAAATGTAGGATGCAAAAGCCAAGTTGGTTGTACTGACATAGAACAGGCAGAATAGTTGCGCACACATGCACAATGTGCACTGAAGGATTTCGTCAGGACCTGAAGATTTTCTTCATGTAAGCATCCACTGCTGCTGCAGAGAAATCTGCATTTTCCCTCTGAAATGAATAATACATCTGAAAACTTTATTCAGTGCATTTCTTATTCCCATCACATTTGGGCAATCAGATCAGTGAGAATAAAGTCTTGCACAAAATACGTGGGCCCAACATTTAAAATAAACTTTTTAATCATGTACCTTTGATACCGTTTTCAGTTTAATGCACTACAATTTCAGTTAATATGCTTTAACTATAAACAACTAACGGTCCATTATCACGCAATTAAACCTTTCTGTGCCTATGCAGCAATGTCGACAGCTTAAAATGCAAGTATGATTTGGCAGTTTGAAATGTGCACAAAAAGACATGACGTTTATTTTTACTTAAATATGTTTCATGTAATAAAAATGTGTCTTTCTTTTTTTACAGGGATACCTTTATAAATTTATCTGACACTGAAATTCACATATTGGATTATTAAAGAAAGGTTTATACAGCTAAAGCCAAAAGTTTTGCATTACTTAGAATTTTAGGACTGAGAGAAATAAAAATGAAATGCTATATGAACATAATTTCGATCTTTTATTTAATATCATGTAATCAAAGAAACTACAAAATGATACCGCAAAAGTCTACCGGAAGCCATAATAGTAGTACAGTATTTCATGTTGGATTTCCAAATGTCACATTTTTCAATTTGTCAGTTTTTTGTTAAGTATGTGGAAAACTACAACGTGGTATGTAATTTAACATATGAACGTAACATTATTCAGTAGGTTTCATTCAACTCTATGAAGCAAAATATGTTATTCTATAGGGTGATTCAAACCTTTTGGCCATAGCTGTTGGTTGTTAGTCCCCATTATCAGTCTAACTTGTTCCACTTGTTCTGATCAGTTAAATCAATTACCGGGATCATCCGTTTGGAATCAGGTTTAAGTTAATACAGATATGCAGGACTTTCTAATCCGTATTTTAGCCCACTTACAGTATGTACAGTACATGTTTTTTTTTAAATCACTTACAAAAAACGCCATTTGTATTGGACTCATCGACAATATGCAGAATAAACGCAGATTCACTCAGATCTTTCAAGAGCATTCTGGATGTGGTTCTAGGATCAGTCAGCTATTAGGAATTAGATGAGCAGCGATGGGCCAGATGGCATCAGCTTGTTTTTTACTTTTCTTATGTCCTTATTTTGAGAAGAACAAAAGATGTTTGTCTTTCACACAGCAAAATATGAAACTTACCAAGTGACGGGAAGTTTTACTGGCATCATTAAAACCTGAGAACAGTATTCCCCCTATATTTTAACATCATTTTTTTCAGATAAAAAGCAACAGGGGATATGCACCTTTGGCTGGTGAATACACTAGGAATTAAAATGAGTCAGTGTTATTTACTGTACACATCATATGTCAGAATTTTATACTTTTACAGGCAGTGTATGAATAAGACCCCTTCTTATAAATACAGATAAAGTGAATGTTGTCATTATATTAAACCACAAAAAAGAACAGCAATGCAAAAACATGTGTCATGAATTGAGAAAGAAGCAAAGAAAACTCAAAGGGAATTTCTGAACTTCTTCCTGCTTTTCAAGACAGATGGAAAGTCGTTTTGCTTTTTGTATGATACTGTAAGTTAGAGTTTTTATTACCTAACTTTTTCCTCCAAAAGTTAAATTAATGCCCTGACTCAAGACTAACAGATGCTAAAAAAACAGTTGCATTCTTTAATTTCTCCAAGTATTAATAACCACAACCAGGGATGACAGAAACAGGGATGGCTTGGTATACAATTTCCAAGTATAATGACCATCAAAAAAATACCATGGTAACCTTAATATTATGGTATAGAGTACATCATATAAATTATTAAAATGACTAATTTCCAAAAAAAAAAAAAAAAAAAAAGAACAAACACACACACACACACACACACAAACAAACAAACAAACAAAAACCACACTTCCATTCATGGAATGCTTTAAACTTTTGACATTTTATATTCTACTTCTACTACAACAATGAAAAAAGGCATAGCAATTTTAAAGTAATCCCCCCCCCCCAAGACAATCAGAATATCAAAACTGTAAAAGATCACCCTAAAGTTATACCTATATATATATATATATGGCTGAAACTTTTACGTTTTTATTTTCTAAATCTTTACCTCCCTTTAGTGTTAATTAGTAGTTGTTAAGCTGTCTCTGCATCCTAATAAAAAGAGAAAACTACTAATTAAAGATTAGGTTTAAGATGTTTTTTTGTTTGCTATAAATCAAGGAGATTTTAAATGACAGACTTGCTATCACTGTACACTCCGTACTGGGTATTTTATGCTGAAAAGAAAATCTGTCGGGATAACTCTGTTAAACAAGTGAAAATAACAACAGCCCAACGATAAACTAAGCGTTTCTTTCAAATCCATCATCAAAATACATTATCGCAAGTATCATCACTTGGTTTAGTAGCATGTTTGCAGTTGAAAATGCAAAGGCAAAACAGCAGTGATGATGGAATGTTCAAGTGTGAGGCTAGGTGAGAAAGCGGAGTAGTATTGTGCCTTGTTTTGTACAGGATGTTGAATAAAGACCGTCATATGAACATGAACATGGCATTAATTGTTCTTTACTGTAATTACGATATTTGCGGTGTAGCATAACAGGAATGGTATCAATACTGTAATGTACTGTACATAACCCGCGGTAAACCACAAAACCAGTATACCGACTCGCCCCTAGTCTGAAAGGACTCAGCATTTGTGCCCATCGCCAGCGCTGTTGAGCGTAATGGGCCGCTACATTATTACCTGAAAAAAAAACCCGCTGTGTTTTCAGTTTGCGTAACGGCCAAAAAATAGTAATAATCCTGTGAAACATTGTTGATTATTCCTGTATGAGAGAAATTGGTTTGCTTAAAATACTGGTTTCAGCTCTCAATACTCTTCAATGGGTTGGTTGTGACAGCATGTTCTTTAGTTTGGTGCGTGTAATGTATGCGACATGGAGACGAGATTGAACTTCACTGAACTTTATTAGCACATTAACTTAACATTTTTTAGCCAGACTGGAAAAAACTTTAGCCACTTAACAATACTATAGACAAGTTATAAACATACTGTTTCAGCAAGGCAATAAGATGTGTATTTTATTTGAAAACACGTAGATATTTAAAATGCCAGACCCTACCATTTACAATACACATAAATATTATATTTAAATTGCACTATAACTCTGATTCCCATTTAATAATTGCCAAACTTCATTACAGATTTCCTAAATTCTGAATAGGTTTGCAGAGATATACATTATTTTGACTGTGACGCGGGTTTCTTTCCACTACAGAAAGGTATAGCAAAATTGTGCCAGTAGACAGTGCTATTAGTGTATGTTAATATTAACGCCTCCCTGACCAACCGCAGCTCTAGTTGTACTAATGTGATTAATAATATTAGTAGGATTGTACAGTCACTACTGTGTTTAAAACTTTTTTTTACCGTGTTCTTTCACCTGTGACAGTAATATTGCACTGATTCTGACATTAAAACTCAATAAATCATAGGGAGACAAATCCTTATTTTTAAAATAATAAATGAGAAGCTGCATGTTTCTGGCTTGCCGTCTGTGAAAATGTTCTTTCGGGACGGGACCAGAGGGTATGTTTGACACCATGACTGCTTCACCTCCCAGTGACTAGTATCACAGTCATATTTTAGTTGTGTGAACATGGGTGACTGGTATTTCTTGGGCTACATCTTTCGGAAATATGGATTCTGGTAATCGGTCTGTTCAATTTTTTGATAACATATTTTTCTGTTTGGATGCCATGTGTTTCTTTTTTTTATATAAACAGTGGCGACTGCTGACTGTTTCTAATTAGAGCCTCTGTCCTCCCACCAAACACAATGTTTGAGGCATGCATATGTTATGTGATCAAGCTAAAGGGCTTTCATTGGGCAAAATTAAATCAAACTAAACAATCTGTATTGATTCATCTACCAGCAGATGTTGAATGTGCTGGCAGTCTTACACAAATACATTTTTCAAAGCCTTTGCCATCGTTTCGCTTGTGGCGAGCGGCTATCGGGAATGTAGCATAACAAGCTGGGTTAAATAAATAAATCGTTCAGATGAAGAACAGCAATGTGTTTTCCCAACAGTTTTGAGATATTCAATCTTTTTCATTTCAAGGTCTTTAGAAAAAAATCCAAAGTTCCACAATTTTACAATAATCCTTTTGTATGACTTCAGTTTCCCATAGATAGATTTTCATATAGTATGTAGATTTTAAAATATAAAATGTGGGACACAGTACATGTCCAGTTTTACTTGTGATAAGTGAAAAAAACATTTAGGTTGTATATTCCTTAACTATGGAACAAGGTTTTCCATTTATTCTTGGAAGCACACGTGTGATCAAGTGTAAGTTACGTCTTTTAATGGTGCAACAAACATACATATTGGAACAGCGACAACAAAAGCAAAACTCCACAACCACATGATCACAGTGAAGTTTATTAGAATATTTAAATTGTGAGATGATGCACGTTATTAGTAGAGCTTTTTTTAGTAATCAATAAGAAGCCTATATTATTTTAACTACAAATACAATACAACTCACACGCAGAAACTACTACTATACAGTAGGCTACGATTTTTAAAAAAAGACAGTCGTGAATTAAAAAAAATGTTTAGAAAAACTAATATTTATGCTATTTTTGAAAGAAGAATAAAAAACAGCACTAATTATATCCACATAATCGTAGGCCATTCTTAATGTTTTGAAAGGTAAAAACAGGTTTCTCTGTCGGACAGAAACGATAACACTATGGCAAAAATCTGGTTTTCCCCTCCGTGGAATGGCGTCAATGCGTTGCTAAGGAGTACATCATCCTATGATGCAGACTCTGCATCTACCTACTGACAACCATAGATAAAGAATATTATATATGCGGACAACTACTTCCACAAAGCGTAAGCATGTGCATGACTTGTCCTGCCTTGCCTGCAGGGGGTTGCGAGGATCTCCGTTTCTTTCGCCGCCCCCAACCCGCCCCGCCCCAGCTCCTCCCCCACCATGCTGTGAAAAATACCTGGGGAGAACCCTGCCCTTCATGTTCTCAAGATCTCTGTGGTTAGAGCGGAACACAAAATTGTAGAGTAGGAGATCACAGCCATAGTTTGAAGGGGAAATTAAAAAAACAAAAACTAGTTTACAGAGAAACAAAAGTGTGAAATTCACAGGGGGCTAAAAATCACCACACTAAATGCCTTGTCCTGCTTCACTGAGAACCCTATCAATTACTCAAATCCATTTCTCCCTAGTTAGTTCACAATTCTGAAGGTAATTCACAAACTCTGTTAATTCACAGTTAAGGGCCTGCCATGACTTGTACCTAAATGTAAAAAAAACAGGTATTTTAATTACCAATATACAGTGCAATTATACAGATTCATGTTTAACAGTTCACGCACTTTCTTGCAAAAAAGCTCTGCTTGTTCAGAAAATCACCACTGATTTTTAGTCCCATGTACTGTAAATTAGGCTCAAGTCCAACCACTCTCACTGCAAGGGCTCTGTTAACTGTCTTGTCTTTGAAAAAACTACTTACAACATCGTATGTTTTTCCTTGCACAAGGGAAATGCAGGGTTTTTTTGGTTCATGTCTTCAAGATTTGCATAAAACCAATGTTTAAATAGTTTCATGTATATTTTTGACAGAACAGGCTCAGATACAGGTTTTTAAAATGTTACGGTAAATCAGAATTATTTTGCAATCAACTAGAAAGACCCAATTTGTATATGACTAGTAGTGATAAGACTATATTCACTGAATTAAAATCCTGTACACTGCTTGTAATAAGCCAGACAAATGGGATAATTCTGCATAGGTGAGTCAAACACAGTTTATACAATGAATTACTGTAAAGAATCAATGTGGCAGAAACAAACTCATGACTCAAGGGGGAATGAGAAACTGATATTACTCACTGTATTTCTCTTTAAGTCCGCTTCTTTACCTTTGCATTGTATAAAACAACCTTATGTTTGGTTAGCTTTATAATTTAGTGAGGAAATTGCAATATAGAGACATCTTCTGGTGGTTACAAGCAGTTGCAAGTTAATTTAGCAGGGAGTTTTTGTAGTAGACTTCATCATTCAATGCTAGAGGAAGCGGTTGGGTGCTAGATATCAGATAGAAATGCAACTTAATTTCTGGCAAACGTTGTCCATAATTTTTTTACATATTTGTGAAATTGAATTTGGGATGGGTTAAAAAAAAAAAAAAAAAATACTAGATGATGCAAATAAACTGAACATAAAAACATGCGTCTTAGCAACACAGTTTTGACCACTATATATTTTATTCTTTTTTTAATTTAGAGTGTCCAATTATTTTACCCCCAATTTTCTCCCCAGTTTGAAATGTCCAATTAGGTTCCCTCACGGCAACAATTCCCAACAAAAGCTCTGGAATCCCAAAACATTCCTGACATGACTCCCCCTGCACCCCAGGCAGAGCTTTTCACAGAAGAGACACTTGGGGACCCTTGAAACTGTGTTTCTTGTACTGTACTGTACTGTATAGTTACCTTGGCAGTGGAGTACATTCACTGATGATTCCTTCAGTGCCCAATGTTACACCCTGGACAACAAATGTACTTCCCATTCCTTTCCATAGAGCCTTTGGCCCCTACAAATACCATTAGGAAAGAGTAGAATTATTATCTGAACACAAATATATCAGTAACATACATATACATATATACTGTATATATATATATATATAAATAAATAAATAAATAAATAAATAAATAAATAATCTCCCCTTGGCTTTAAATGCAAAATTAGACTGGATTCAAAATTAGAATACTTGAAACTTTATTTAGCTTGTTGTGCCAGTTGTGAATAAATGGTTCATAATATATATGGATGTTTCCAAAGTTAAACCTCAAAAAATACAAGAACCATTATTTGTCACAGTTGCAGTAATTATTCTTTGAGATACAAGATGTTTAGTGTATGTCAATGGACAGCAAAAATGATTATGTTTTGGGAAAATATGTTATCGCCTATGCAATATACAGATTCATTTTTAAGTACAATGTTATTTTCTATTTTACTTTTGTAGAACAGGCATATTCTGTTTATGTACAAAAGGTGAATAGGTGTTTGTTTTTTTCCCTCTTACCTGTGTTTTAGTTAAGTTGTACATGACACTAACGGCTGTGAACGGTACAAGATGATAGTTCCTTGCATGGTAATTGACCTGTCAACAAAGAATCATTTTAAATATGCAGTCCTGTACTGCACATTACAGTTCAGTTAAACAGAAGTGGCTAAACCGTAATACAAGCTCATTTTTACAGCAACCTTAATGGTATAGAACAAACACATACCAGCGCCATTACTTGAACGAAGAGCATGTTTTGTTACTCTGGGAAGTCATTGATATTGGACCAAAAATGAAAGTTATTGGAAGTATTTTAGGAAGAATCCAAAAGTATTAGCTCTCCACTCATTATTTTTTAACTTGTGTGCCAATAACCGAGAGGTGTCTGTGGCAGATGAAAACGGCCAAGGAAAAGAGAGGTGAGATTTTTCAGAGCATTCACGACATCTTCTTAATACTGCTGCAAACACATAACTGCTCTACTAGTTTCATAATGTGTCCTCGGATGTTAATGTGGTGGAGTAAAAGTCCAATGATGCAAATAAAAATGCCATACAGTATTGCACTGGTAAGAACTCTTGAACTCTACTGTAGTTCTTGACTTTTCTCAAGGTTAACAACAACTGATCAGACTTATTATAGGTCTTGATTTACCTGTTGAAAGAGATTCAGGCAACCATAAAGGGAAAGCAGTTTATCTTAACCAGATCACAGTATATTTAGCACAGTGTTGATACTCAGATTACTGGCACGTGATTATTCTAGTACTTAAAAAAAAAAAAAAAAAACATAGGTATGACACATTAACAGCACAAGTGTATATCTGCTAGGATAGGATTTTTGGACTGACATCCACTTTGGACCTCCAAAACCCGGTAACTAAGTATCTTGTGATAAAGACAATGCATATATAGGGCCTCATTCACTGAACAGCAGTAACGTGTTTTGCCCGCAGTAAGCCCCTTTACTAAGTGCTTTGTACACCTGCTGTATTCACTAACCAGTGGCAGGCAACCAAGCACGTGGAAAAAAATGCATGGAAAAAGTACCACGTTTGAGTCATTTAAATATAATGAATAATGTTAACGTGTGGAAATCTATGCAAATTACGTCACAAAATACCGCAAGGAAGGTGTTTGAAATGCAAACCATATTCAGTTACGGGCACTAGCTTTACTAGGTGCCTCAGCGTGTGTTAAAAGTATCGCTTATTGAAACCAGACGGGGTCACAGAACCAGCAGAAGAGCTGCACAGGAGAGTGAGAAGAAGAGTCAGGGAGAGAGCATTTCAGACCAGGCAGACGTTACTAGGGCTGTGGGAGGAGGAAGTAATAACTAGATACAGACTGAGCACAGATCATGCTAGCCTTATATGCAGGGCCCCCCATTTGTGATTTTGAATTCACAAAATCACAAATGTCACAGAAATCGTGTATTTGACTGCCTACCGTGAAGAATATACATTTTATTTTCCTTAAAGTATTTTACATTACTCTTCACCTCCCCTGTTCATGTCATTCTTTTATCAAGTAGAAGCAGCGCTACAGTAACTGTACACGGTCCGGCGTCAATGTCGTGCATTTGGTTACTACGGCAATGGGGTCAAAGATATACCGGCTTCATGATTGGTGAATTCCTCATACTGTACAATGACGTAATGTGCGACTCAGAGGCGGGAAGTTTAAAATAGTTGTTTAGCTATTGTTGATTTATTAGCTTGCAGTGTATGATTAACATAAAAAATGCTGACAGCTGACAAATCAAAAAATGCTAAATTCATTTCAACAGAAAATCGCATTCAGAGCTATGAAAAGGGGACGTTGCATGCAGATGGTGGGATTCTGTATTGCTCAACTTGTGTCTTTGGATCACGTAAGAAAAGGTACTATTGACAAGCACCTTCACAGCGCAGTACACAAAAACAAGAAAATCAAACTTGAAGTTCAGACTAAACAATTACTGAACAAGCAGGTCACAATCAGGATTGTTTAAAAAGAACAAAGAAACACGTAATGTCAACACGTTTGAATTAGTGGAAGCCTTTGTGCAGCGAACATACCGATACAACAGCTGGTCAAAGAAATATTACAACATTTTTTAATGAAAAAAATGCTGAATTGTGGAGCCGTGCCTAACA